>BLKM01000711.1:12972-275951 GCA_013340265.1 Coptotermes formosanus
AATTACTGAACATACAATATGTGTTTTGATTTTCTCTACAATTTTGTGCGAAACATTTCTCATTCTAAGAATAATTCCGCGCGGTATTATCATAAATGTACATAGGTCTGTATGTAAAGTACCCGTTATTCTTGTCATATTTTAATGAAACTCGAATTTTCTCGACAGATTTCGAAAAATCCTCAAATACCAAGGTTAATGAAAATACGTGCAGTGAGATCGGAGTTATTCCATACGGACAGACAAGACATGACAAAGCTAATAGTTGCTTTTCACAGTTTTGCGAAAGTGTCAAATACGACACAGTTGAGGGTACTCCAAACCCGTGCAAGATGGAGATTGATACCCAAACATACGACTGACTAAATGGATGCAAAGCGTAAAATACGAATACGTGCGCTGTCGTGATTTACGCGGTCTTATTTTGCGCGATTTTGAAATAACGTTCCTTCCTTTTTTTATTAAAATAATTATTAAGAAATAAATCTTATTATACTGTGTACATGCGAAAATTAAAATAATGTGACATACTCACGCAGGGTAAGAAAACGCTTACAAAATTTCTATCGGGGCCAACTGGTTAGAATTCGCTCAAACCTTTCTGTGCGCACTTGCTTCACGAATGCAACCCACGCGCAATTCACGATCGCATTGTGAGTATATTGACTAGTATGACGATACGATGAATAAACGTGCCAAGATGTACGGATAGCTATGCCATTAAAACTCAAGACAAGGAAACTAAACCTGGAAGTTCCATCTAAACTTGTACGGAATTCCCGTTACATTGAACTGGACACCGCAGCGCTGTTGCAGGATGTCAAAAAAAAAAAACATTTGATACGCTGTGAAGGTCATCCTCAGGGTCATGGCTCAGTGTAGGACGAAAACGGAAGGCGATGATAGGAGCGGGCGTGCGCAAGGCAGTCGGTCTGTACAAACAGGCGCCAGATAGCCATGCAATACACGTGCACAGAGCCTGCTTGATTTGACGACTTCGGAGGCATATAAGAATACCTTCCATCTTCTGATTTGCTCGTAGCTGTAGGCAGACTACCAAACCTGCACGGATATAACCTTTAACCTTTTACCTTTTAAAGCCTAGCGGTAACCTTACTTAACCACAAGGATTAACATTCAAAAATACTAAATGTTGCTCAAATTGTGTTTATGTGTTGTGTAGATCTCAGAACAAACAGCGATTATTTCGCTATACAGCATTAACTGATTGGTTTCTATAACCGAGACGGAGAGTGTTTACTGCGCGGTACGGACTGAATCCTTGTATAAAACAGAGTACATCCCGTCTTTAAAGAGTTAAAGCCCAGTGTTTTAGGTATTGAAACTACCAGCAGGTTTAACATTTAAAAATTCTAGTTCTCCCCATGCAGTGTATTGGTATCTTGTATGGTTCTAAGAATAAAGAATGAATATTTCTTATATGTTATTAACTTACTGGTTTTTGTAACCGAGACTGTGTTTACTGTGCGGTACGGGCTGACTCTTTAAATATGTTTCAGGTTAATCGCAGTCTGTAAAGGGCTAAGCCCGTAAGCTCGTACTGTAGCCCGTACAGCCTGAACTGCTCGTGGCTTCACACTTTCCGTTTGGGTCTAAAGGACTACACGGCTACAGGACACTTGTACTTTTTTACATTACAGCTGGGGCTTCGCGCCCCGATTGGCATATACCGGCAGTCAGCAGGGTCAACTCAACCTTCATTTTAGGCGCGTTCGCAAAATTGCGAAAAGCGATTATTAGCTTCGTCACGTCTGTCCGTCCGTCCGTCCGCATGGAACAACTCGGCTTCCCCTAGACGGATCTTCATGAAATGTCGTATTTGAGTATTTTTGGAAAATCTGTAGGGAAAATTCAAGTTTAATTAAAATCTGAAAAGAATAACGGGCACTTTACGTGAAGCCCTACGCACATTTACGATAATATCGAGCTGAATTCTTCTATGGTGCATTACTACGTGTAACGCCTGTCTATACCATCCATTCAACAATGGCACACGTACAGCAACGTCTTATTTATGTATTTTAAAGTACGATTTTTATCATTGCCATTTTATATCTTGGATTGGTTCCGTCACTTCTGTAACTGTATCATCTTTTAATTTAAACTTTATCCTTTCTATCACCTCTCTAAAAATGGCCACATAAGTGACTGAAACATGTAGGAGGTTACTGTATAAAAACTATTTTACTACTGAGCATTTTGGTGATATTATATTATATTATATTATATTATATTATATTATATTATATTATATTATATTATATTATATTATATTATATTATATATTCAATTAATGCACGGATTATGGATTATGTAAATTTAATAAAAGAGGATATGTGCTTTGACGGAAATGCGTTTGAATCACAAGCTGCAGAGCGGACTGAGAAGAAAGAAGTGTTGAAAGGTTTCTGCTGTACGCACTACTTCAGTTTATCAAGCACTCTTCTTAACAAAGCCCCACACGAGAGAACTGGCCAAGGCTCTCGGAGCTATCCCGCAAAATAGAAGCCGTTCTGTCTAACTCAGGTACTCACATCATTTTACCATTTCCACTTGCTAAAAACAAGGAGTAAAGTAGGCATACAATTCTACGTATTTACCAAATTTATTATTTACGTATTTACTTTAAAATTATGTTTCAAGTGCGTTGGTTATAGGACTACTGTGTCTTTGGTAGGTAAGGAAAGATGTAATATAAATCAGTTGCGGTCTATTTTAAGGTGTTATCTCAGCATTAGACGATATTTATTAATAATGATTCTCCACGCAAACAGACCACCAAGATATCTTCCGTTCACGTCGCTTCGTTCACAACACGCAGAGTCACCCTGTCGGTTTACGACGGATACAGCACAGTAAATTACCCGAATAAACATCTCAGAACACATAACGTCGCGTCTCATACTGCAGTTCCAATGATTACGGACGCCCCGAAGCTCTTGCTCAAAAGGCATTGCGTGGGGTCAAAATGGCGGGTGGGCAAGGACTACCGGTGTATTAAGATAGTAACTTCTGTTGCGTCATGTCTGTACACACACACACACACACACACACACACACACACACAAAGATATTTCACTTAAACACAACTTTATGTCCTTTATTAAACGTGTTGTGCAGGATTCCGCGCCTTTCAAACAAATAAAAGACACAGTTCTTACCACAAAACATACGCTTATGTTACGTAACATCATACTGATCCCAGGCAACCTACAATTATGGTAAAACCGAATTTTCTAGTGTAGTGAAATATGTACGACAATAACGAGGAAAATCAGCGTCACTGAATGTACAACGTGAAAAGGTATTGGTGAGACACATGTAGAAGTTTCACTGATTGGTTAATAAATTAAACAGGCTAATAAAATTTAACTAATTCAATTATGTTAAATGAAATAAATTTTGCATAACTGCCTTAATTAGTGTAACTCATTAAATGAGTCAATAGACAAATAAATAAGATAAATATATAAATACATTAATAAATGAAGGGTTAAATACATGTAAACTAACATAAATAAACAAATTTACCAACTGTGTAGGAGGTTTGGTAGAATCTACAGACTGCATGGAGGTGCCGGGAACTGAACTACACGCCCTTCTGCACTTAACCTAGTCACCATACCGAACAATTCTCTCGATAACACATTAAATCTGTACATTATTATACAATAGACTTTCATTTTAGTGCTATTTATATTTATCATTATTGCGTTACATACTTTTATATTATTTAAGACCACATGAACGTCAAAAGAAAAGCATGCTGCACTATTATAGAATTAGCCAGTTTTAAAACACCTGTCACGTTGTTTCAAGTACCGGTATCCATTTTGTGACAGCATCCAGCTACTATTTAAGGTGTGGCAAATAATTTCTATCGCTCGGCCTCAGATACGATTTGTGCTACGGGTGTATCCAAATTAAGTCCGTGTAGTTTAGAACTACATAAAAATCGTCATTTAAAATATATCACTATAGAATTTGTTTCAAGTGTATTATGACAGTTTTACACACTTGCTTAAGCCATCTTTTTGCAAAAGTGTGACAAACTTAGCACTAAATAATTATTTTATTGTAATGCTTAATGTTAGGCAATGTTTGAATGAAAGTGAGATAAATTCTTTTGAAAACATCCTACTTGATTATACCAGTTATTCGCCTGCTCGCTTTCTACACTTCTGTTTAAAGATACGACAAGTGTATTACGAAAGTGTTACAGCGACTGAGTGAAGGCTTGAACCAAGTCTGCAGTGGGTTTCAGACTACTAGAAAATGGAAAGAATAAATACCAATTCTATGTCTGGGGAGTAACTAAAATGACTAATTTGAATTTAGAAGACAGCCTGAAATGGAATATAGTGCAGTATATTGAGTGGCTTCTGAGAAAGTGATTTGCAAAAAGGATGGGCTGTCCGAGAAGAAGGATATTAAAATAGCCATTCGAAGCTAAAAATCGAATGTCATCAGATTATGGGAAAAAATGTTGCTGAATCTCTCTGCCTGAGATGTCTTCACCCAACAACAGGGAAATAAACCCGCATGGCAGGATTTGGTGACATTTAGACCAACTGATGTGTCAGCCTCACAGATGACCTATTTATGTGTACCTGCGTCCACCCAAGCTAAATAAGAAGGGAAGTCGCAAATGAGGACCGAGATTAAACAGGTAAATATACGCTGTGCTGTTTAACCGTCCGTCATGCATTTTTCTAGGAATTTATTACAGAAGTAGAACTGACGTGGAAAAACACAGAGTTCTGAGTGAATAGGTATTAAATCGGAAACACTTCTTTATCAAAATCTAGTAGAATATTAGACCTAGTTTGTAGAAATATCTCTTGATGTCGTCAGTTTCTGCAGTGTATGCTTGGATGTGTGCCGTACAGAACGGTCTTCGAAACATCTCTTGTTGTCGTTATCAGTTTCTGCAGTATATACTTGGATGTGTGCAGTACAGAACGGTCTTAGAAATATCTCTTATTGTCGTTATCAGTTTCTGCAGTATATACTTGGATGTGTGCAGTACAGAACGGTCTTAGAAATATCTCTTGTTATCGTTATCAGTTTCTGCAGTATATACTTGGATGTGTGCCGTACAGAACGGTCTTTCCGTCTTCGTCAATTCTTAATTTCCTACCGTCAGTAGCGCCAACATTACCGTCGTAGGGACCTATATAATTTGAGGGTCATCAGAATATTTTACAAGTAGCGCTGTGAAATTCAAATAAAAATGCCAAAATTATGCACTTATAAAGATATTTTCTTATAATACCAAATGACAATATGATGACAACGCAAATTACGCATTTAAACTCCATTCCTACTAAATCAGTCGGCAAATTACAGCTTGTGTCGGGAGGTCATGACCGTGTGGCAGAGGATTCCGTCTTCCCGACATGTGACTCAGCACCAATGGGTAATCGATTCTTGACTTTTCGTAGGAACATCCCGCCTTCTTCTTCAAGGGTCTAGAGGTCCGAGAAGAATGTCGAGGTACGACGCCATAGAATTACACACACAAACATGTTAAGACGTATGTAATTATTATTTTAACATTTCTGCTACATACGTAAGGCACAGTGACTGTGTCCGTGGTAAACCTGTTTGCCGTGGTAAGACATGAAAATAAAATGGCGTATTAGAAGAAAATTATAATAATGCAGGCCAGTGTACTTAATTGCATGCCGGCATACAAAGTTAAAAAGCATGAGTATCACGTAAGGCTGAAAGTGGTGAAGTCGCGATCTAATGCACATAGCAAAGCAATTCTTCTATATTCAGATAGGCCTACAGGGCATTTACTGCGTTCTATTGCCAATACGTGAGTCTGAAGTGACGTACAAATTTTGGGGTACAGTGTTCGGCTGCGATTAGAATTATTAATCTCAGGCTCCACTTTTAACCCACGAATAAATTTCGGATTTTAAACATAAGTCGTATTCGTTTTATTTTAAATTACCGATTGTGTGGTGTGACTTGAACAAGGACAACAACAGTGCAGCTGTAGCTGCCCTGCTTTTGCTTCCCTACCACAGAACATAATATATCACAATATATCAGAATATATCATAATATATCAGAATATATATAACAGAAATATCCAACACCCGTAAATGTAAAGTTTATTGTCTACTCTTAGCCGTATGTAGGGTAGCCACAGCTGTTAAAGGGATGTGCAAGTGTTGCAGCACAGTGTCTCACGCTTAACAATATGTACGGTAACCACAGCTCTTAAAGCGATGTGCAAGTGTTGCAGCACAGTGTCTCACGCTTAACAATATGTACGGTAGCCACAGCTCTTAAAGCGATGTGCAAGTGTTGCGGCACAGTGTCTCACGCTTAACAATATCTACGGTAGCTACAGCTGTTAAAGCGCTGTGCAAGTGTTGCGGCACAGTGTCTCACGCTTAACAATATGTACGGTAACCACAGCTGTTGAAGCGATGTGCAAGTGCTGCGGCACAGTGTCTCACGCTTAACAATATGTACGGCAGCCACAGCTGTTGAAGCGATTTGCAAGAGCTGCGGCACAGTGTCTCACGCTTAACAATATGTACGGTAACCACAGCTGTTGAAGCGATGTGCAAGTGCTGCGGCACAGTGTCTCACGCTTAACAATATGTACGGCAGCCACAGCTGTTGAAGCGATTTGCAAGTTTCGCGATACATTTAAGACAGTCACCCTACTTCTTCTTTATACGTGTATTAGCAGCTCATATAGGACAAAACACTATCATCTGGTCGTCCTGTTCTACGGCACTTCGGCCCGTTTTCGGGCCATGGCCTCCCTGTTAACGGGGTTTTGAGACAGTCGAGTTCTTATGAAGTCGGGACCAAAGTGAGATTTTACGGTACACAATTCTTTTACGTACACAACTGACATTCCTATTTCTAGTCACCTTTTAGATTTATCAAAGGATTCATGGACACTTTGCGATACTCCAGCCAACAGCCATAAAATTTCTCTCCACGAGGGAAGGCAGTGCAATCCGTGTAAACAAACCTCACCTAAAGAACCTTCAAAAGAAGAAACACAAATACGTTACAGAAGAAACCGGACAGATGGCTGTGTATATATCTAATAATTAATATCATTAATACCTAACGTAGTTGTACGTGCAGAAATTTAGTTTCGTTCTTGTTAAACTGAAGTTATATGACCAAATATATAGGCCTACAGAGACCACATTAGGCTCCTTTTGTGAATATGAGCCGATATTAAATGTACCTCGGACATCCGAAGACAGAAAAGTAAATACATACGACAATTTGAATAATCACTGATGCTGACGGAGTCAATACATCTCCCTGCAGGAGTTCTCATCAGACCGGTCTTCGGCTTCAGTGACGTGTGATTTCAAAATATTGCTCTTAAGGGTCAACTTGCTGATGATTCAGTGGCATTAAAAAGCCAGGTTCACACACCTTTTGGCGTTGCGTTTGGGAGGTGACCACAGCCGACCAGGAATCCGGATCCGCGCGTCTTTGTGTGTGTGTGTGTGTGTGTGTGTGTGTGTCTGTGTGTGTGCATGCTTGTGTGTAATGTGCACTTCATCACATAGTTGTATGAAGTGTGGTAGCGTTTCAGGAATTATTTATGCATGGACAGTCTTCAGTCACTGTAACGCCCTACAGCGAAGGCAACCACGAGCCGCATTTCTCTCATTAACCGCGACAAACCTGGTATGTTTGCCCCGAAAAATAATTTATTCTGGTCCCAATGAGAATACATTAAATTTGTTCTCCTACTGTTCATTCGATGTTATGTTTTTAGTAGTGAACTTCCTTTCGTCGCCTTTGTATCGACACGTTTAATTCAATAACCCCTGGATGTAGCATGATTCCACTTTATACTGATGAGTTTTACTAAAATTATCAACAAGGATCCTCTATTACAGAAATTCTGAACGTAATTAACATTTTAAAGCCTAGCGGTAACTTTACATACCACCACGTTTAACATTAAAAAATTCTACGTGGTGCCCACATTGCGTTTATGTGTTTTGTACGGATCTCAGAACAAACAGCGACTTTTGTCTTATAAAACATTAAGAGACTGGTTTTTATAACCGAAGTGGAGAGTGTTTACAGCGCGGTACGCGCTGAGTCCTTATATAAAACAGATACGCTTCTTCGTTAAAGGGTTAATATTACACATTCTCCGCGCAGTCTTCTTTCACAACCTATATTTTTCATTATGTCAACCACTGCACACAATCTTTTGTTCATATGTTACTGCTACATGTTTCGGCTGTTACTTCCAGCCATCCTCAAAGAGCCACTATCAAACAATTCACGTAGCCATTCAAGGACAGACTGCTGCTACGTGAATTGTTTGATAATGGCTTCCTGAGGATAGCTGCAAGTAACAGCCGAAACATGTAGCAGTAACATATGAACAAAAGATTGTGTGCAGTGGTTGGCGTAATAAAAAAAGATACAGATTGTAATAAATACCTCTCTATTTAAGACTGACACACCTTCTGCAATGTTCATTGCAAGTACTCAAAATACTCATTATTAGAGACAAATGCTTTAAGCAAAGAATGTGAGTGCATTTTTATATCAAAATAAATGTTACACCGAGCAAAAAAAATCGAAATTCTTTACTTCTGAATATGATCAGATGGATTGAAAATTCGTCCATAAAGTGTAACTACATTGTTTTCAATGAAAATACTTGATATCTACAATTCATATTTCAAAAATTTCTTCCCAGAAATATAATATCTGATTCTCCCTATTTTTTTACCTTTAATGTGGTGACTCCGAAACAAGGGGTTTGTCTCTGCGAAATCTGATACATACTGTACGTACGCAGTAACACAGAATTTATGTTCAGGCCTACCGCATAGTCCACTAATCTTTTATTTGCGAGATTTCAGGCTTCCACCGCGGTGTGGGTGAGGACTTCAATCTTCTTGGATGTTATGCCGCGTCAGGTGGTGGTTGGTTACCCATATGCTGTCTCGAAACGTCGATAACAAACCACCAACCTATGCCGGTAACATCCCAGATGAACAAAGGCCCCTAGCCTTTTCATTCATTCATTCATTCATTCATTCTGCAGTCTACCTTACGACAGGGCCATAGCCCCTTCCAAAGCAAATTCTCCACAGAGTGCCATCTAGTGCTTCGTATCTCAATTTCCAGCATCCTCTCTTCCCCTTAAGGCCATCCAGTAGCTGCTTACGTCTTCTTTCTCGTCTTCCCGTCACTTCTATCTTTCCCTCTAACTTCCCTTCAATCACATGTTTCAGAAGGCAGTTCCTACGCAAAATGTGACCAGCCCAGTTAGCCTTCCTTGTTTTTATTGTGTGTAGGATATTCCTCTCCTCCTTGACTGTATGTAATACTTTTGCATTTCTCACACGATCGGTCCAGCTGATCCTCTCCCATCTTTCTCCAGCACCATGTTTCAGAACTTTCTAGGTATTTCTGATCTTTTTCAAACAATTTGCCCTACGAAAAAAGGGCTTTAATTGTTAACACTCGACGTTTCGGCATTACTCTGAGTAACTTCTTGCCCGCTTAATCGAATATTATTCTGGTTAATAACAAACGCCGTTTACTGCAATTAATACAAATACAGTGCATCCGTTTACGATATTTCAAATAGTAAGAAACTCAGCCCATTTGAAAGGTATTTACTACATAGCATTCAGATGCACAGGACTGCAATTAATGGCAAAAAATAAAAACAAAAGGCCAGCTGGTTGCAGCAAAATTCATATCAACAATAAAGGGACAGTATATGTGCCTAGAAGCACGAAGTTCACCTCTACATTCTTGGCTAGCCGCCAATTAAAGGTCAAAATGTCACAGTCAGATGGTTTGAAGACACTATCTCATTACAGCTCACGCCTATTGGAGACAGAGTACGGCACAGCGGAGTTTGTTTAAATTAAAGGCGCTTACAGTTAACCAGGCCGATCCCAGTGGCGGCGCGGTCTAAGGCGTGGGTCTGCGGCCGAGTAGCTTGCTGGGACCGTGGATTCGAATCCGGCCGGGGGCATAGATGTTTGTTTCTTGTGGAGTGTTTGTGTTGTCAGGTAGAGGCGTCTGCGACGGGCCGATCCCTCGTCCAGAGGAGTCCTGCTGACTGTGGTGTGTGTCTGAGTGTGATCAAATGAAATCACAAAAACCCTCGACACCTACTGTGAAGAAGTAGGTAGAAGAGGGAAGGACTACGACGCGAAACAATTAACCTGAACTATTTAAGATTTAGCAAACCTAGACGTTATGGAACTGACGACATGTAGCCTTACTTTAATTGTAATTTACTGCACAATATATTCTCTGAACCGAGAGAATATTCAGGGTACAGTCAGGGAACATACAAACCCAACTCTTGGATACCTCTTGGATGTCAACTGTGTTAGATCACAAAATCACGCTGAGGTAACGGGTTTGCCTTTACCTTAACCTTTTAAAGCCTAGCGGGAACTTTACGTACCACCAGGTTTAACATTAAAAAATTCTACGTGGTGCCCACATTGCATTTATGTGTTTTGTACGGATCTCAGAACAAACAGCAACTTTTGCCTTAAAACACATTAAGAGATTGGTTATATAACCGAAGCGGAGAGTGTTTACAGCGCGGTACGCACTGAGTCCTTATATAAAACAGATACGCTTCGTCTTTAAAGGGTTAAACCCACTGTATACAGTAATGGTGCTGAGACAGGGTTATTACATTTTACGTAACCCCAGTGACCAATATTATTTTCTGAGGTAAGGGGATTAACCTATCCCAAATTCTAATCTCAATTTTCTCGTTTTGAATAAACCATCAGTAAACATGAAGAATGTACACAAAGAATTACCTTAATATGGACATATGCAGTTCTTGAACAACACGTCACATCACAGTTGGCTTTGACTCATTTGGCGTGTGACATTAACCACGTCTAAATATTGTGTAAAACACGTGGGTGTTTTTGCCTGCAGCACTATGATTAAACGGTCGTATTACGTCCCGTAAAAAAATTAAAGCTTCATATCAAAAATAGAAAGTGGGGAGCAAAATTCCAAGGTGTAGCAACCTCCCACTTGTTTGTTCGTCTCATCGCCAATACCTGGCGCTGTTAAACGTGTTGACTGACTTGACACATTTTAGTTTATAGAGTGGAGGACAAGAAGGAAGGGGGGGGGGGGGGAATACGTACACAAAACTCACATATGTTACCTTGACAGTCCTTAGATCCTGTAAGGATGAGACATACGGATAAACCCCGCAGTTTATTTCGTTTGAAGACGTAACAGTTTCCCCTACTCTCTGTCACCTGCCTTTATATGATGGGTTCACTGTGACTCTGACAGAATCACGGATTCTTCTTCAGTTTCTTTGAGTCATGGGACCTGTCACATCCTCAGGCTCCAGCAGTCAACGCCATGCTACGTGGTCTAGGACATTCGCAGGTTAGTGCAGTGGTTTTCAAACTGTGGTGCACATCTCTCCAGGACTCAAGGTGTACATATTCAACACCGTAAGCTACAAATAAGGTTTCGGACGCCTACCTCTACACTGGTGCGTGATTTGTTTTCCTTGCATTTAACTTAAGTCACTAGTGACAACTTGCGATGTGGTTTTACTAAGTGTTTTCTCAACTGATACAATATTTTTCGTTACGTTGTGTGAGTGCTTACACTGTTGTGATATGTGGTGCGTAGCAATTGCGAGCGACATGTGTGGAGATATAGAATAAGTTTTAAAATCTCTCCACGATTTCCGAGTAACAGCCGCGATCCTACCAACACTTCAGTTATTTCCAGCAAAACGTATCCTGCTTTATGTTCATAACAAGTGCAGAAATTGGTGCATGCTTTTAAATCTACGAACCAATTTTCTGATATTCGAGCCCCACCATGGAAGATTTACCTTTAAAACATGCCATAAACTTTGTATGTGCAACATTCATGTTTCTATTACGAACGGTAACAATTACTTGTAAATTTTCCTTACAATTTCACTTACGTGAATATTGTCTAATGAATATTCTTAAACAGGTGACCGTTAGTATCATTTCTTCCTATTTAGGTATTGACGTGTTTCGTATTAAGGTGAACAATGACTAGGAATGAAAGTTTTCACTTTTTGAGTCAATTAAGTCAGAACATAGTTAATTATAAGAAGATAATTTCGTTTTAGGAGTTTTAGCTTTATAGGCCGTTTTTGGGGAAAGAATGAAGCTCGTAAACCGAGGAATCACTGTAATATGCTTCCCAGTTCCCTAAAGATTCGAGGAATTTGTTGACTAGCTGAGAAATTGTTAAAGCCTCACGAAGGACTATGCTGAGTGGAGTTATTATACAGGGTGTGATGACGATAAAGAATGCATCACTGGAATACGTTTTAGTCCTGATATCCTGCATGAAGATGGGTCCCGAAGTCTGTATGAGACGTTCGTAATAATGGGGGGGGTCCTCTGCGACGGGCCGATCCCTTGTCCAGAGGAGTCCTACCGACTATGGTGTGTGTCTCAGTGTGATCAAGTGAAAATAAACAACCTCGACACCTACTGTGAGTAGGTAGAAGAGGCAAGAATTACGAATAATGGGGGGGGGGGGGGGGTTCTCATGAAGGGTGTAGGGCTAGGCAACTTAAAAAAGAAGTACCCACTCAAGTACCCTTGACGAAACCAAAATTCACATCATTTCTAGGTTGTGTGGCGTACGCGCAACACATGACGTTGATTACAATTTGAAATGCAACGTCTTACCCATGATTCAGAGGGTCATAAAAATGGCGGGGGTTTCATTTTGTATTTCTTTCCCCACTGATAGGAAGCCATGAATTTTGTTACCTGAATACTAGTGTTAAATAGGAAATCACTGCGTCCATCCTCAGAGAAGGCTCTGAGGATGGAATCAAAATTCCTCTCTGGCCCAGTGAAAATTAGCTCATCATTTCTTTGGAACAGAAAGACGGCAAACTGTGTAACCCGTCACAGGGTGCACATAATTACCCAGACGCGCTTTACTTTCTAAATATGCGGTTTCATGGTGCACGTATGAATGTAATTTTATTCATTCCCGCAAGAAAAGCGCGGCATTTCGGGCTCCGATTTTCACGAATAATCACAAATGTTCAGCAAAATTATGTGAAAATCTCTTACACCGAATTTTACGAAAATCAGATAAGGCACGGACATCGTTTGTGCTGCATGTTACCCAAATCGGACAAAAATACACAGCATGCGGACAAAACTTCATTTACGCCCTTAATTAAGGTACGATTTTCACTGTACCGAATTTAATAGAACTCACATTTCCTCACTGTTACATGCGGAAATCTTCAGTACGGATATGTACTCAGATCGGTCAAGAAATAAGGAAAGGAAAACAAATTTAACTTATGGACATCCATAAGAAAAGTCCCACCTTAACTGAGCCGGTATTTACGACTCACATTTTCTCAATGACTGTCTCTAAAGAACTCCCTTACTAAATTTGTTTAAAATCCAACAAACTGTTTGAGCGCTGATATTGAGTCACCGACGGACAGAAAGACAGACGGTCATGGTCTCCACATAAAGCGTATAAATACTTTTCAAAGTACACCTAACAGTAGAACTGCCTACCACTATGAAAATACTGCTGAACCAAAAGCCGAGACATAGCTGCTTCAAAATCCAAAACAGAGATCCGATGTCAGGGAGAAGCAGGTGGTCGAAATGTCGGGTATTCACCCAGGTATGACACGGCTGACAGTTGTGTGACAGCCTCAAGCCTAAAGATAATCTACTTTGCCCAAAACGTACCGCCATCTTGTCACACGTTGTTTGGCTCAGTAAGATCTGTGCTCTAAATCTGCACCGAAATGGAGTTCTGAGTGTAACAGTACAACACGAACAGTTTTACTGCATGTAAGTCGACGTAAACTGGGGCATCAAAGGACACATCTGGACGTGCGTTGAGTGTTTGAAGCAGCATACTAACGAACTGAAGTACGAGTAATGGAAACCCACAAACGTTACGTAAGCACCGGGTTGTGTGTAGAAAACCATAATGTCAAGGTTTTAAAGGAAGAATGAAATAACACGTTATTTAAACTTCTCGAAAGCGAGTGATGACAAAGAATATTTGTTCTGGGCTGCTGCTATAGTGCTCTTCGCTTACGTTGTGCAACTACAAAAAAATCGAAAACCAACTACTTTAGTAGCCCAAGTACAAACATTTGAAAGCGAAGAAGAAATCGTTATTTTCTTCCATCACGATTAAGGCATTTGCTGTCTGTCTTCTGTCTGTCTGTCTGTCTGTCTCTCTATGTGCCCATCTATCTACCTGTCTACCTACCTACCTACCTACCTACCTACCTACCTACCTACCTACCTGCCGACCTACCTACCTACCTGCCTGCCTGCCTGCCGACCGACCTACCTACCTACCTACCTACCTACCTACCTGTCTACTTAACTACCCCTTTAAATTAGCAACTCGTTTAAGAAAGAAGGGAATTTTATGTACACATACCTGTAGACACACTTTTGGGCCGACGTCTGCTGAGTCTAATAACCATCCCTGCGACTGCCTGATCCACGTGTTGACATCGAGTATGATCAGTTCAGTTACACGCCAAAAACAATTAATCTTACTTTTCAATGTTTATCTGTTTATTCTACAGCCTTCTAAATCTGTGCCTTCCTCACCTTTCAGACACTTGTACCTGTAAGCACATTCATCTTCCATGAACTAAAATAAATATTTCTGATTTAATTATTTTTCTCGTTAGCTTACATCTTTGAACAGGTGCCCAAATTTACTTTCAAGTGTACAACGGGATTATATTCAGAGACTGATGTGAGAAAATAAACAAAACACATTGCAAAAGGAGTACATTCATTAATGAACCAGCGGATACTTTAGAAAGGCAAGTTTGAAACTCGTAGTATTACAATATTTTTAAAAGTTCATTAAAATGTGGTATTCTAATGGCCCCAGTTTCTTGTATTTTATAGTACATTAATAACAGTTTTACTTTTATATAATAATATTCAAAGCTACCAGGTTCCATTCCCATTATCTTTACTAATGTCAAAAATAAATAACACGCTGTGCCATGGCTCAGACAGTTAGTCACAGGCCTTTCGCGGCGGAGGCCCGGGTTCAATTCAAGGCCAGTCCATATGGCAATAGGACAGCTTGTCTCTGATTACTTCGAGTTTCCCGTACTAGTCTCCTTCCATCAATTCTGCATACTCATTCACTCATCTATCACCGACGCTATATAGACTTAGCAATTTACAGCATCGCTACATAACAACGTTAAAAAACAAATAATATCCGCCACTGTACTGACGAAGTATTCCCTGGGCAGTGAGAACGAACACAGACAAATATGTCGTGTGTAAAAATGTACAGTGTTCAACGTATCTATGGTTCAGTGAGTCCAAAACTGTTTCAAGTGAATGGCTGCTGTAACTGACCTTGAACAGCCTGTTCGTCTCGCAGTTTTGGATATGACTAAATTCTAACCCTCATATTTCTAACAATAAGCATGATGGGGCCGAAATAAAATTAACTGTTAGTGACGTCCTTCAATTACGCATCTTTGCGGTAATTCGTACGGCAGAGTGGAGTAGCAACGCAGCTTCTTACAATAAGAATTGTGAATATAAACACACGCACGCTGCGTAATTCAGTACAGAGGGACCCGCTGATGGCGTAAGTAACAGGGGGCGCATCCAAGGGGGGGGGGCTGCCGGGCTGCAGCCCACTCCAAACCCTCCAAAACCGAAATTAAAAAAAAAAAATCACAAATTTTGTAGATATTATGATATCAAAAGGGTTACGTGATTTTCCCTTCTGCCGAAGTCAGCCACTGAAATCGGCTGATGAGTAGTACGTTAGAATTTTGAAAAATAAATTAATAAAATTTAAAAGAACAAGAAGATAGAACACTGTGATTGAGTCATGGAACATGTAGTTATATTTGTATGTAGGCCTACATAAATGCAGTTGCATAAAGTGTTATGTTGTATTTAGAACATGATTTTTATAACATAACTTTTCAAATCAAGCATACATTATGTACAGCATCAGGGTCAGCTCCCCCCGCCCCCCATTGGAAAAATTGTGGGTGCGCACCTGCAAGTAACACAAAGTGTATCTAACAGACATTGCTGAGGAGCAAGGAAACATGTTCACAAACTTAAATAGGATAGTGTGCAATGCAGCACTTATCCTAACCACCATCCTCGCAAAAACAGTTATTGCTACAATTCTAGAAGCACTTGAGGGAAAAACAGGGTACAGCGGCGCACTATTGTGCACCCAGTATGCTAATAAGTTACGGGTTACACTCAAGGCGGGGAATTATTTTCATCTCAGCGACTGTTATTTTCTGAAGGTCTCAGTTCCATGGAACTAGTTATATAGCGAATGTTTCTTTTCGTTTCTTTTCGTTTCGTTTCGTTTCGTAGTCCTTCCCTCTTCTACCTACTCACAGTAGGTGTCGAGGTTGTTTATTTTCACTTGATCACACTCAGACACACACCACATTCGGTAGGACTCCTCTGGACGAGGGATCGGCCTGTCGCAGAGACCTCTATCTGACAACACAAACACTGTACAAGACAAACATCCATGCCCCCGGTGGGATTCGAACCCACGATACCAGCATGCGCTCGGCCGCAGACCTACGCCTTAGACCGCGCGGCCACTGGGATCGGATGTAGCATATAGCACATGCTTATAGTATACATGCGCACCAAGTTACTTGTTATGGAGTACTCTTGGTCTAAGGATGAATCTCACGACGTCCATACGTGGACAGCTGTTAATTTGTTGAATAAGCAACTGTGGATAGACGAAAGCTGTGATGGTTGAAAGTGACGCTAACTACTGGCGTATTATGAAACTGCATACGATATGCTTTAATTCAGCCAATAAAACGATTATAATTCGAATTATAATGGCGACATTGTTAGGGTACTTACATTAATGATAAAAATGTGGTCAGGATACGCAGCAGACAGAGGAAAGTGTGACCCTTGTGGGAAGAATGACTTTTGGTCAAACAGACGTACTTAGGCTGCATATATTTTATTTAAAGAAGATGTAGACAGTCGAATGTGTATACTGTCGAATGACTGGACTGAAGCAAGCGATGAATTGTATGGGATGTGGAAGGAAGGGGTTATGGCCTCGTTTAGGGTAGTAACCAAGGATTACTCTAAAGCATCTGAGGAAAACCACAAAACCCCGCATCAGATAGGCAGTGTCGTGTCTGAGTTTCGAACTGGGCACATCCCCAATACAAGTCACAAGCGTGTCTTAGTCATGAAACGTGTGGCGTCCTGCAAATTAATTAGACTGCATCATAATATGGTCCAATTGCGTATTTCAGTTAAATAGTTTATGGACCTCCCACGGAATTACGCGAGCTGAATACTTTTAGGCGCTTTTCGCAAAATTGCGAAAAGCGACTATTAGCTTCGTCATGTCTGTCCGTCCGTCCGTCCGTCCGTCCGTCCGTCCGTCCGTCCGTCCGCATGGAACAACTCGGCTCCCACTGGGCAGATTTGCATGAAATTTTATACCTGACGATTTTTCGAAAATCTGTCGAGAAAATTCAATTTTCATTGAAATCTGACAAGAATAACGGGTACTTTACATAAAGACCTATGCACGTTTATGATAATATCTCGCTCAGTTCTTCTCAGAATGAGAAATTTTTCAGACAGAATTTGTGGTAAAAATCAAAACACACATTTTATGTTCAGTAACTTTTTTCCGAAAATCGTGCCGTTTATGAGATAATGTAGACAAATGTGGTACAGACAGACAGGTCACAGACGCCAATATAATAGGCGCATGCGCTTTGCATGCTGGATAACTAAGGCTACAGACACACACTCAGAATATGTAATTCTTATTGCTTTCCCATGGCAATAATGATTACGCGAACGCGCCTGAGTGTTACGTTTATACGTACATGTCTGTGTTGTTACTCTTTAAGGTGGGCTCAGAGATCATCCTTACAGCTGCCGCTGCAGGGCCAACTACACCAGACTATGACGGCAGATAAATGTGGAACACTGGCGTCACGGTAACCGACAGGTAATGGCCAAGTTGCTCGGTCGGAGAAAACCGTACCGTACTGACATTTCGTCCACCAGACACTGCATTGCCACAGAAGGCACACCTCCGCGATGGCAAGCCAGTGTTGCGGAGTTGAATACAAACAGGCTGCACTTTACAAGGAAGGTTATGAATGCAGGAGTCAGCTGATTCCTTTGTGGGTTAGACAGCAAGTCATTAAATACAACAACACTGTGTGATTAATAGCAGATACACACTATTTGAAATAAATAATGATTGTTACTGTAAGGATCTGCATAGATAAATCGTCTGTTAAGCTGACTTCTTTTCATGCTATTATGGTACAAAATTATAGATTTACGCACTTCAGTTTCGAAGTAATAGTTATGACCTTTGGCACGAAATATCTTCACTTTCAGACTCGTCTTTTTATGCGATGTCTGAATGAAATTCATGGATCTATGACGACATGTACGGCTGCCATATTTAACCTCGGAGTCTATCGAACCGATTTCATTAAAATTTGCTGTGACATCTGTAATAAGAACGTTCTTCCACATCCATCAAATCAACCATTTAAGGTCCAGTGGTTACTATATACACCACAGGTTTAACTCTTCCAAAAATCTAATTTTTCAACCAAAATGGACTTAGATGGTTTTCCTTGTAGGCCCGCGATATACATGCAATTTAGCTGCTTCCCTCGTAAACACGATTATGTCACGAATAGTGCATGTGCTGGCGATTATGTCACGTTGCATACACGTGCAGGCCCTTAAACACGAGGCGTTGGATTAACAAAACTTTTTACAGTAGTGCACAGCCGGTTATTCGTCCGTACCTTGACTGGGAACCTACTGAATAGAATCTTTGCAGATTGCATACCGATCTGAGGCTAGCAAATTATGCACAATTAAAAGCCTTCCTCACAATTTCAATATCGAATTATCATCATCATCATCATCATCATCATCATCATCATCATCATCATCATGAGCGGTGAAGTATTAGGCGCAGTGCCTGTTCTTTATCCCTCGAGATGAAGCTGGTCGTTCCATCTTTCCCTTGGGCGTCCTATGCTTCTCTTCCCCTCCGGCCTATATTTCAGTGCCTGTTTGGGTATCCTGTCTATGTCCATTCTCTCTACATGCTGTAGCCACTCTCGTTGGTACTGTTGTATTTCCAGAACGATGCTCTGCACTCCAAGTTTCTCCCTCACGGATTGATTTCTCTCCCTGTCTAACTTAGTAATTCCTAGCAAGTGTCTTAAGAATTTCACTTGTACTGCTTCCAGTTTTTTGTTCGTCTCGTTTCTTCAGCACCCAGGCCTCAGTACCGAACTTTAAGGCTGCTTTAGCTGTGATATTATGGATTCTTAATTCTGTTTCTTCAGTCATTTGTTTTCCAAAATGCCTTCGTATAACGCCATTTATTTTGTTATGTGTTTGTATCTTATCTGCTAAATCACTTTTATAATCCGATATAAGGTATCCCAATATAAAATGATTATTTATGATAACAAGGCTACATGTTTCGACCAGCCAGGTGGTTGAAACATGTAGCCTTGTATATCATAAATAATAATTTTATATTGAAGTTGTGAGGACGGCTTTTAATTGTACCTAATTCACCGAACAAAAGCCCAAGTAAGGCCCCCCCCCCCCCCCGTGCAGCAACTGGCCCGGGCGACCTCCGTAAGACGATGCAGCGGCGATGCACTTTACCTGCATCGCAGGTTACATGACTAGCACGCGACTAGTTTTCCTGGAGAGGCCTGGCTATTGTGAATGACGCTACCTGCGACCGTACAGTCAGTCTGTGCTTCGCCCTGCCGTTTATCGCACGAAATTTTGCACTTCACGCAGCGCCTTCACCTTTCGAAACATAAAGTCAAAGACGGAAATCCCCTTATCATCATTTAATTTGTCGAATATAAAGCACTTGCCTCCCTGCGGGAAATGAGTCGAGTGTTTCTTTGTGAGGTACACCATCCGCAGTCTGAAGCTGACAACTTATCTAACTGCAGTACAGCAATCTAAAATATCTGAAAATTTGGCCCCATGTTTTGGTGAGTAATTGTTCGTTTCGTTTCGCAGTCCTTCCGTCTTCTACCTACTTGTTCGCAGTAGGTGTAGAGGGTTTTTATTTTCACTTGATCGCAGTCAGACACACACCACAGCCGGTAGGACTCCTCTGGACGAGGGATCGGCCCATCGCAGAGACCTCTACCTGACAACACAAACACTGTACAAGAGACAAACATCCATGCCCCCGGTGGGATTCGAACCCACGATCCCAGCAAGCGCTCGGCCGCAGACCCACGCCTTAGACCGCGCGGCCACTGGGATCGGCGCGAGAATTATACGGAACAAACAAAATGATGTTGGTGTGGGCAAAGTGCAAATTTTTCAGTAATAATGCAAGTAGTAGTAGTAGTAGTAGTAGTAGTAGTAGTAGTAGTTGTTGTTGTTGTTGTTGTTGTTGTTGTTGTTGTCGTCGTCGTCGTCGTCGTTGTTGTTGTTGCACTAGTAAAGTTTGCGCTATAAGCTGATAAAATAGAACAAGGGTGACTTCTCCGACTTCAATTCCCATTATTAATCGCTTTTCGCAAAATTTCGAAAAGCGACTAACAGTTTCGTCATATCCATACTTCTGTCCGTCCGTCCGTTCCTCTGTCCGTCTGTCTGTCGGCATGGAATAACTCCACTCCCGTCTGACGGATTTTCATGAGATTTCATATTTGAGGATTTTTCTATAATCTGTCGACAATATTCAAGTTTCATCAAAACCTGAGAAGAATAACGGGTACTTTACATGCAGACCTATGTGCATTTATGATAACATCTCGCCCAATTCTCCTTAGAATGAGAAATGTTTCAGACAAAAGTTGTAAAGAAAATCAAAACACACATTTTATGTTCAATAAATTCTTTTCCGAAAATCGTGCAGTTTGTGAAATAATGTGGAAGTATATGGCACAGCCAGACAAGCCGCAGATGGCAATATAATACGGCGCAGAAAATATGCGATTTGCATGCCGGATAACTAAGATAAGAATACAGACACACACACTTATAATATTTAACACTTATTGCTTTTTCACGGCATGCGTGGTTACGCGAACGCGCCTCAATGTAACGTTGCACGTACACTGCTAGTCTTGTAATTCGCTGCTATAATGCGCGGCTTCATGTCGCCGGCGAAAGATGAAACGTTTGCTGTGGGCTAAGAAACCGACATTTCCGAGCGAGATGGACTCGTCCTTCAGCGCTAAATGTAATTCATCAACAATTAAATTGAATGGAATTATAAACCAATAGGCCGTCAGTCACAACTACATAGCTATGACTGACTGTCTATTGTTTTACGTGCCTATTCACTCAACACAACGGGATGCCCAACCATAAGAAAGGAATTACTAAGGGTTAACTTCTAATCTGTGACGGCAATGTGCCACTTCTTCAGCGAGTAAATATATCCCCGTATCTTACACGGGGCCGATCCCAGTAGCCGCGCGGTCTAAGGCGCAGGTCTGCGGCCGAGCGCTTGCTGGGATCGTGGGTTCGAATCCCAACGGAGACATGGATGTTTGTCTTGTACAGTATTTGTGTTGTCAGGTAGAGGTCTCTGCGACGGGCCGATCCCTCGTCCAGAGGAGTCCTACCGACTTTGGTGTGTGTCTGAGTGTGATCAGGTGAAAATAAACAACCTCGACACCTGCTGTGAGTAGGTAGAAGAGCGAAGGACAGCGATCTCACACGGGATTCCCGCCGCTAATATTACCACGCAAGACGTCACTAAAAATAACCACCATTCATTACATGCCTGTAATACCTTTGCAGCTGACGTGACTTCGGTTAACATTTTAAAGCCTAGCGGTAACTTTACGTACCACCAGGTTTAACATTAAAAAATTTTACGTGGTGCCCACATTGCGTTTATATGTTTTGTACGGATCTCAGAACAAACAGCAACTTTTGTCTTATAAAACATTAAGAGACTGGTTTTTATAACCGAAGTGGAGAGTGTTTACAGCGCGGTACGCACTGAGTCCTTATATAAAACAGACACGCTTCGTCTTTAAAGGGTTAATAACTTAGACTTCCTCTATGGTAGCGACGCTTGTTGTGGTGTGATTACAAAAAAAGAGACGCCCTCGGTGTTATCGATCTTGTTTTGAATAGCAAATAAATATAGGCCTACACATTTCCAAACAAATCATCATCATCTCCTGGGACTATATGGAGCAGGGTCCTTCTTAAGAAACTAACAGGTCCTCAGGCCAGTCCAAAAATTCCCCGCATTTTAAGGAAACCGGAGGTTCGTTACCACATTCACAACAGCTCGCCACCTGTCCCTATCCTGAGTCAGATCAATACAGTCCGTGCCCCCTTCCCACTTCTTGAAAATCCATTTTAATATTTTCCTCCCATCTACGCCTGGGTATCATCATCATCATCATCATCATCATCATCGAGCATATGTATAAAAAGAAAGTCGTGATCAAACTGAAGAACATGTGATGACAAATAAGGAATTTTTGTGTACATGCTCAAGACGTCCTTGGCGTTCTTCATACAGCCACTTTTCACAACAAAAGCCCAGTACAGCCAACGTTCAATTGACAAGTTCCTTATACGCTGTCAGGGCCATGTGATGTTGTTCTTAGCGCAGCTAACGATACTTTGCGTCTAATATCAATCATCTATCAGTTTCTCAATTCGTGTTATTTGCTTCTTTGTGTGTGCAACATATCAGAAATCAAGTCATAATTCAGTTGTATAAAACACTTGGGAATGTTAACCGAAATCAACAAGCAAAGTCATTGGAAGTGATGGAATCTCTGAAATAACCCAGTGAAAACGGTACGAACTTCTCAGAGTCTTATGTGACTGTAACCCTTTAAAGACGAAGCGTGAACTGTTTTATTTAAAGACCCAATTCGTACCTCGCAGTAAACACTTTTCATCTGGTTATACAAACCTATCAGTTTATGTCATATAGGGCAAAATTCGCTGTATGTTCTGAGATCCATACAAAGCACATAAATACAGTGTGGGCAGAACGTGCAATTTTTTAATGTTAAACCTGTCGTTACATCAAGTAGCCAGTAGGCTTTAAAAGGTTAATCCCCATTTCGATTAGAAAATAAAACATGTATTAACGGATCTGAGTAGTCCTCCCAACGAAAGATTTTAAAAATTTGTAAGCTTTCACCCACTGTCTTGGTAACAAGGTTACAGTACGACTGTTCTGATAAGTAAACGCCCCAACAATGAATGCGAACGGGAAATACTATTGGATTGTTCGTTAGAAAAACGGGCAACATGAAAAGTCGATGGTGTGGACCTGAAAATCATAGGACTGATCTTTGAGAAGTACGTCTCAAAAACACAGACCGGCTGACAATAAGGCCTGGAAAAAAAATCAGTGGCCTTTCTTTAATGATTAATGCAAATTCGTGCCAGAGTATTTATTTTGGTAGTCCTTACAGTTTTGAAAATAACATGACCACTAGATTAGAAATGCCGGTCCCAGTGGACGCGAGGTCTAAGGAGTGGGTCTGCGGCCGCTCACTTGCTGGGATTGTCCGTTTGAATCCCGCCGGGGGCATGGATGTTTGTCTCTTGTCTGTGTTGTGTGTTGTCATGTAGAGGTCTCTGCGTCGGGCTGATCACTCGTCCAGAGGAGTCCTACCGAGTGTGGTGTGCCCGAGTGTGATCGTGAAGCTTCGTAAATTAGGAGCCCTAGTCCACTAAGGGCTGTTGCCCCATTGAAAAGAAAAGCAAGCATTTATTTTCGTAGTCCTGACAAACTTACAGTTTTGAAAATAAAATGCCTACTAGATTAAAAATAAGAATGTCAAAATATTAATCTGGAGCCAACCATCCTATCACTCGAGAATACAGAAAGACGGCCACCTGTTTCACGCTGACACACTGACTGAATGACACATGCACTGACTGAATGACCAACACTGGCACATGTACTGTCTACTTTGACATCGATGACGCTAAAACTGGCGCGTCAAATAACTTCCGCAGCTGTTGCAGCTTGTGGGCTGCCCGGCTAGCTGACAAAGTCACACCGGCTTACTGGCACGTAGAATGAGTTATTGACTTACTGACAAAGTCACACCGGCTTACTGGCACGTAGAATGAGTTATTGACTTACTGACAAAGTCACACCGGCTTACTGGCACGTAGAATGGCTGTCTAACTTACTGACACAACGCCACTTACTGCCAAGCTTTCTCAGTGACGTTTGATGTACTGACCGACTGAGTAAACCAATGATCGACAAACCGGGCGATCGCTCTACCGATTGGCCATCTCACTGCCTAACCCTCTCTTGTCTAACGCGCCATGAAGTGGAAGCAATGTACACCTAATTTACGTGAACCCACTTCACGGTAACGTGCCCATAATGTCGCTGATAAGAAGGACCTGATACAACACCCAGATGTTGTAGCTATTTTTATGACGAACAGACTGTACGTAGTACCGCGTGTTGATGAAAACGTGTTTGCACTGGCATTCGGAGAGTGCCAGTTTACCTTCAGACTATATGGTGAGTCTTGTCGGAGGTTAAGCGGAAGGCGGAGGGGTGTCTCTAATAGTCACAAGTTAACAAATTAACCAAATTCTCGAGATATTTCTCTTTGAAGATCCTTGCTAACATGCTCTGTAGGAATTCGAATGGTGAAAGACATCAGAAGCCGATCCCAGTGGCCGCGCCATCTAAGGCGAAGGTCTGCGGCCAAGCGCTTGCTGGGATCGTGGGTTCAAATCCCACCGGAGGCATGGATGTCTGTCTCTTATGAGTGTTTGTGTTGTCAGGTAGAGGTCTCTGCGGCGGGCCGATCCCTCGTCCAGAGGAGTTCTACCGACTGTGGTGTGTGTGTCTGAGTGTGATCAAGTGACTCTTGTGAGTGTTTGTGTTGTCAGGTAGAGGTTTCTGCGGCGGGCCGATCCCTCGTCCAGAGGAGTTATACCGACTGTGGTGTGTGTGTCTGAGTGTGATCAAGTGACTCTTGTGAGTGTTTGTGTTGTCAGGTAGAGGTCTCTGCGGCGGGCCGATCCCTCGTCCAGAGGAGTTCTACAGACTGTGGTGTGTGTCTGAGTGTGATCAAGTGACTCTTGTGAGTGTTTGTGTTGTCAGGTAGAGGTCTCTGCGGCGGGCCGATCCCTCGTCCAGAGGAGTTCTACCGACTGTGGTGTGTGTGTCTGAGTGTGATCAAGTGACTCTTGTGAGTGTTTGTGTTGTCAGGTAGAGGTCTCTGCGGCGGGCCGATCCCTCGTCCAGAGGAGTTCTACCGACTGTGGTGTGTGTGTCTGAGTGTGATCAAGTGAAAATAAACAACCTCGACACCTGCTGTGAGTAGGTAGAAGAGGGAAGGACTCCGAATACGAAGGACATCAGAGCAATTTTGCTGCAGTGTATATAAAGAGACGAGTTTGGAGAACCGGCCATTTTGTCGTTGGGTACATAAAAATTTGCGTTATTTTATACCTTTATTAGTGACCGGGGCACCCAGTAACAGCTAATAATAAATGTTCTGTGTCGTAAGTCCGGACGTAAAGTATAATCCGTCTTTTCTGTATCAATCTGGAGAGTGCAACAGAAAACACAGCAATGTATAGCGTGCCAAACGGAAGTAATGATTAATACTGTGGTGCTGAGATATGCTACCCATATGCTGCCCTGCCGTTGGAACGCATACACCCCCCCCCCCCCTTCGTGATGTCCTCGCTGGAAGATATTCGATATCGGGTCCCCAGAATTTTAACCGTCTGAAACTCATCCCGTTAACCTTTTAAAGCCTAGCGGTAACTTTACATACCACCAGGTTTAACATTAAAAAATTCTACATGGTGCCCACATTGCGTTTATGTGTTTTGTACGGATCTCAGAACAAACAGCAACTTTTGCCTTATAAAACATTAAGAGACTGGTTTTTATAACCGAAGTGGAGAGTGTTTACAGCGCGGTACGCACTGAGTCCTTATATAAAACAGATACGTTTCGTCTTTAAAGGGTAAACTAAGGCGCCCGTTCTTGGTATAGAGAATGGTGGGTTGGTGACATGTCGTAAACCTAACCACGTGATCTCCTGTGCCGCGAATCTGTTTCGTATGAACAAAGTTCATGTAAGGGTCCACAGATGCATTTGAGAACAGCAACAATAATCATCCACGGGTCCAAATGTAATTAACGGGGAGTAATACAAAAACACACATGAGTATACGAAATCTTGTGTTGCCATATAACATACGTGTAATCTACTTTGGTATGCACGTCTGCATGTATTTCACATTCGTCCTTTGCTGCAGAATACAGGCTATATTTCAGCTCCTCTCTACATACATCACAGATACAAATCGCCTCTGTTTTGTAAAAAGGGGCTAACTGCCACTTGGAACTAAACTGAGTTATGTACAGCAAATCATTAAACTAATGGTCCTCTATGATATATAAAAATATGACAACTCCACCTCCAAAAATAACCAAAATAGTTGGGGGATATCTTGCTTCTCGAAGTCTTTCTCATATCTAAAATGGAGCCACCTTCTTGCTGCTCTTGTAAAATTAATATTTTGTGGGTTTTCTTCCTTTTTACAAAACAGGGTCGAAACATACTACTGCAGACAGAAACATATTTCTGCAAAATAACAACGCACAGACTGCTTCGGATTTGTGCTTTATGTGAACCAAGGACTACGGTACATCGGTACATCCAGACGGACTAAAGTTACTCTTAGATTGGCCCCACACTTGAAAATGTGCACACTTACAATAACAGATTTTTATCGAAGTCCTTCATATGACAGCCAACATACAACGTGCTAAGAAGCAGGCATGAGCTCTTTCCATTGTGCGGTCATTTAATGATATTTGTACACAACGTGACACGTGACTCAGATGTGATCAGTCGCAAGTAACGTGCTTAGGCCTACATGGAAAGTACTGCACCATGTACACAAGACCCTCTCCTCGTGACCCGAGGCTGTCTTTAACACAAATGAAGCCCTCTCCACTGCTTCTTAGACTTCTTGATCCTGAAGATGGAGGCAGTACGGTCGTTCGAAACATCAGGAATTATTTACGACATAGTGTATTATCCCGGAAGACTTTATCTTCACCAACACCGCTCTCATAAGCTCAAATATCGAACTCATTCCAGGCTACTATTCTTTAACAAGAGGGTCGATACACGTATCACGTAACACTGTGGCGCGTTCGCGTAATGTTTTTACCTCCTGGGGTCTCCTAACAGCCTGATACCATTTTACTCTAAGAGATCGCTTTTATGGCAATTTAATGTTGTCGCCAACAATAAAACGTACTTATGTCTTCACGTAAAGTGCCGGGTATTGTTGTCCAGTTTTAACCACAATGCGATTTTCTTCACACATTTTTTCATAAAGTCCTCCAATACCAAATTTCACGGAAATCAGTCCAGTCTGAAACGTGCTGATACATGCGGATAAACCGACAGACAGACGGACAGGACCAAGGTAACAGTCGCTTTTCGCGACTATTCAAACGCGCGTATAGTCATCCACTGACACACTGACAATTCCTGGTTTATGCAACAACATTTATTAATACTGCCCCAATTAACCTTTTAAAGCCTAGCGGTAACTTTACGTACCACTAGGTTTAAAATTAAAAAATTCGACGTGGTGCCCACATTGCGTTTATGTGTTTTGTACGGATCTCAGAACAAACAACAACTTTTGCCTTATAAAACATTAAGAGATTGGTTTTTATAACCGAAGTGGAGAGTGTTTACAGCGCGGTACGCACTGACTCCTTATATAAAACAGAAACGCTTCGTCTTTAAAGTGTTAAGTAGCAGCCGGTTGTACGACACCTGCGTAATGAATACAGAAGAATGTACAGGTGATCGACCATAGTCACGCGGCCTATGACGTGTAATGCACTCGGTCAGTGGACACTGGGATCGTGGGTTTGAGACCCACTTGAAGCACTGATATACGTCTGCGTTTCTTATGTGTTTGTGTTGTGTTGTGTTGTGTAGGTTGAGGCCTTGGAAAAAGCCGATTCCCCTTCCAAAGGGCCCTACCGTACGTCTATAAATAAGGTTTAGACATCCGAGTGACGTAAAGCCTTGGGCTGCCTTGGTCTATGGCACCGCCGAACAGGACACAATAGTGGAGGAGGAAGCAGTGCGGGCTTAGCCTGGCAAGTGTGTGAAAGCACTAAGCACATTACAAGAACACTAGTAATATTCCAGGTCCGAACCCAGGCCCTTTCGCACGTGAAGAACGAGTACTTCCTCAGACCATACACTAAAAGTCATAAAAATTGTAATTCCGTGTAGCAGAGCCCATTTTGTAAAGATAATGGTTGCTCAGACAGTTAAGAAATTCCCCCTTATTCTACGATATCTGAAGTTTCATCACCTGGTTCACAAGCGCCCGCCACCTGTTCCTATCCTGAGACACAGCAATCCAGTCCACAACCTCGCTTGCCATTTCTTTAACATACATTCTAATACTGTCCTCACACCTAAGCCTCCCTGTTCCTCGTGGTCTGTTTCCTTCAGATTTACCCACCAAAACTCCTACGCCTTTCTCTTCACCTGTGTACGTGCCACATGTCCCGGCGGGGTCAAAGAAAATCTGGCACCAAATTAACCCTTTAAAGACGAAGCGTATCTGTTTTATACAAGGACTCAGTGCGTACCGCGCTGTAAACACTCTCCACTTCGGTTATAAAACCCAGTCTCTTAATGTTTTATAAGGCAAAAGTTGCTGTTTGTTCAGAGATCCGTACAAAACACATAAACGCAATGTGGGCACCACGTAGAATTTTTTAATGTTAAACCTGGCGGTACGTAAAGTTACCGCTAGACTTTAAAAGGTTAAAAACGGAACGTGTCTGTTTTATATAAGGACTCAGTGCGTACCGCGCTGTAAACACTCTCCACTTCGGTTATAAAAACCAGTCTCTTAATGTTTTATAAGGCAAAAGTTGCTGTTTGTTCTGACATCCGTACAAAACACATAAACGCAATGTGGGCACCACGCAGAATTTTTTAATGTTAAACCTGGCGGTACGTAAAGTTACCGCTAGACTTTAAAAGGTTAAAAACGGAACGTGTCTGTTTTATATAAGGACTCAGTGCGTACCGCGCTGTAAACACTCTCCACTTCGGTTATAAAAACCAGTCTCTTAATGTTTTATAACGCAAAAGTTGCTGTTTGTTCTGAGATCCGTACAAAACACATAAACGCAATGTGGGCACCACGCAGAATTTTTTAATGTTAAACCTGGTGGTACGTAAAGTTACCGCTAGGCTTTAAAAGGTTAAAATATCAACTTCACGGATAAAAGGTAAATATATTATGACCGTAATTTTCGCCGTTTGTCGGTTTCAATGCCGTACAACGTTCCTGTTCCATGAAACGCTACCCCATCCAGCGCATGTAAGGAAATAGACTAGTGGCTTAAGTTAGGGCCGAGACAGGTGTGGTATTGACACAGGGAACAGTGACAGTTGCGCAAGGCAGAAAACCCACGCAAGGCAAGGACAGAAGTTATTAGCTGTGACCTACAAAAGTCAGCTGAAATTTTCAGCTATATGATAATGGGAGAGAACAACACACGAGTAAACGTAAAACGGGCTGCAAGCAGTAAGAAGTCAGCGCTGAAAATCCACAAGTTTCCGGCTGCAGATGAAATTACTATTTATTAAATTCCAACAAAATACACTTGTGCGGTTTCATCATCATCATCATCATCATCATTTTACATTACATTACATTACATTACATTACATTATAATAAGGTATAGGTACTGCGTAGTCTTAAAAATGTATTTTGTTAAAATTTAACCTTTTAAAGCCTAGCGGTAACGTTACGCACTACCATGCTTCACTTTAATCAGTTCTCCATGGTGCTCACATTGCGTTTATGTGTTTTGTATTTATCTGGGAACAATCTGCAACTTTTACCTTACACGTCTTCAAATGATTGGTTTTTTAAACTGAGGTGGAGAGTGTTTACTGCGCGGTACGCCCTGAGTATATGAGTCAGAATGCGTTTCGTCTTTAAAGGGTTAATAAACAGTAAAGTAAGGTACAGGGAAGATGCACAGTATGAAAACAAGTGAAACATTCGTACAGTACGTCCCGTAGAGCGGGGATAAACAAAAACAGAGATAAAAAACTCACAGGATGATAGAATTCCTTATACTTTAAAGGGGGATTCCTCCAGGACTTCATTGACATTTCGAACTACCTGGATTTCTAGAAAGTGACAAATCTCTGCCAACATATAACGATATTTTAAGAATGCCCTACGCTATTTACATAACGTCTCTACACCGACAGGTAAAACAATACGTAAACATATTTATACGAACAACACACATGTAATATGTGTATACATACGTAGGATGCGCAATATTTTGTATACATATACGCTTTCTGTATCAACCATCCTCGTAGCCACCAACAATTTCGACTAGAAGCTTCAGCACCATCTAAACGGAGAAGCTCTGTTCCCGCCTCCCTTCTAATCCATTACATGCCGCTTAGAACGTCATTTAGATTAGCTGAGCGGTAAAAACACTGACTTCATTTTTTCTACTTCACACTTAATCGCCTCACTGTTGTACCTCATTAACAGCTTAACTATCCTACATGAGGCGTGTCCTAATAAAGCTCTAAACTAACTGATCAGGCCAGAACATTAATTGCAGTTTAGTGTATAAAGGGCATACAACAATGTGTTCGAATTTCTTACGTCCCGATAGCTCCCCCAGCCAGATTTGTAAACATGGCCTGCTGTTTTTTTGTAATTTAACCTGCAGATACTAAGGGAAACTACAAATGAACTCGGTAATTCAAAGTCTGGTCTTCTGGGATTTATACTGTGTTTCAGGCAGTGCTCCGACTTCTCGGAGGAAAGTGCTGTCTGCATCACGCATTAGATAACACTGTGCAGAAACCCGGCACCATCATTTGGGTAATACCTGCCGTTAAAACCTGAATCCCTGCAGGAATGGAGTCGTGTTAGCCGATCTCAAGGCCTAGATTCTAAGCGTCGACTTCCAGTTCACCAAGAAAATGCTGAGTTCTGTCGTTGTATCGCGAGGCTAGGAAACCCACTTTTCGTGCTCACGCAATAAAAATGACGCAAGCTGCGTTTACTCGTATATATTAAATTAACAGAGCTACCATGTAAACAGCTTAACTGACAGCGAAGGCGGGCTCACGGTAACATTAGACCGCCGACCTGAAAGCGTGACAGACACACCAACAGTATGGCTGTGCATGAAGCTGTATTACCAAATTATAACGCGAGACACCTGTCTAGTACCTTGATAGGCTAAGAAGTCACGTACATATATACATATATATGTAAGTAATGTAATAATAAATCTACCAAGCAGGCTTACAAGGGTTATTCATTAGGTCTTCTACTTCACAGACTCTCAAAAAACAAATTTCTAAGAGTAGGAGCTGTTTTAAAAGAGGCACAACGGGCAAAGAGATCTACACAAGTGCGTATTAAATGACGGACCTAAGGTAGGTATCTAAAAAATTTCCCATAAACTTAGGAGCCACCTCAAAATTCTAGGTACGAAAAGGGGTAATACACAGCAAACTGCATTCTGAGGACCCACAAATATTACGTACCAATGTAAAAATTTTTTTGGGGCCGGGAAACTTGGCGCCCGCGATTTGTACACCCCTCATCTGAAGTGTGAAGTTCAGAACGGCACACGATGTACTGTATTTGTATAACTTTAATGACAGCACGATGCAAGACTGAACAGTGTGAACTTACATTCTTGTCCAATGCTTCCTCGACATACAAAAGAGAAGTGCTTCTTTGAAGGTTCTCAGCCTGCTTCCGTTTGTCCTTTTGGGGAGGGTAGTTTTAAGATGAAGACGAGTATGGAACATTGGTGGAACGATACTGACAGGCGGAGAACTGGAAGTACTCCGAGAAAACCCCATCCCACTGCCACTTTTTTCACCACAAATTTCACACGAACCGGCCTGGGATGGAAGCCGGATCTGTGCAGTGAGAGGTCGGAACTAACTGTCTGCGTCACGGCGGATCGTAGTAACGTGTTTTATATAACTTTATCAGCTAACAACCTCAAAGGAAGCTGCACAAACAACAACGACCTGAAAAAAATTTAATTACATATACATACATATATATAAACATTGTTGGTAAAAATATTTTCTATGAAAAACTGTGCATGGTTAGATCGTATAGTATAAACCAAACCTTAACTTAGGGGGCGAATAAACCTCTATCCATTCTCTGTGCTTCTACTCTGCGATTTGGGTAAAATTCGGTACACCAGTAAGTGAGCCGAACAGGATAATGCTACTGTAACGCCGGGACTGTGGCGCTGGAGACTACGGCCCGCGTCCCGTGTAATTTCCTGTGCTCTCCACTTTGGTCACTCCGAGCGGTATGGAGGGGTGTCGGTCCTGCGTCCGCCCACGAATCTACCTCGTGCCTGCTGAGGGTATCTGGGATACAGGGTGAGATGGCGGTCCCCCCCTGTTTACCCTGAAGACGGTATACTCTCTTCCAAGATACTACACTACACTACTTTATTTCCACTAAGTTACAATAAACAATTTTCTTCCATCAGGGAAATGATCTAGTCACTGCCAACCACATGTGGGCCAGGGAAATGAGCGCCCAACCTCATCTACTTCCCCCGTCCGAACTTCCTAACCCCCTCGCTCAAAACCCGAACTTAAATAATTCCAACATCACTGTCGCTAAATCTTAATAGAATTCCTTTTCACAGCAACGCCTACCTGAGGTAAACACAATCAAAATTAAAGTGCAGAACATCTCTTCTGTCCGTGTTCGTCTCCTGGCCTCCAGTCAACCATCACCCACAGCAACTACAGTAAGAATAATGTGAAATCACATAGTTTTACCCTACTTTGCACCTTCACACATCCGGCTAGTAACCAAAGTGCCGACTCATTTCTCTGTTGCCATGCACTAGGTCAGCAGTGGCTAGGTCTGGCATGTTTAAAACAATAGAAGGAAAGTAAAAAGAAGTCTAAACCCAGAATAAACTAATATCTACACTACACTACGCATTCATGAGATTTCTAAACGTCGGTGCAGGAAGGGTCGCAATTTTGTTTTGGGCTTCAATGGAATTACATTTACGCATGTACCGTTAAAATTTATACCTGAAAGTAAGGGATGCCTTGGTAAAAATTCACGCAGTGTACCATGTTGGGGGTCTTGTTAAGATAGAACCTACTGTCAAATTCAAACAGAACCTATGCGAATCTACTTCTTATACAAAACTTGATGTGTAGTAACAAACATTTCTTAATTTTCTTCAGGCCCCACGTTGGTGGTATTTCTACTCTTCGTAGTTGGCGCTGACTGCTGGAAATGGGGATCAGTTTCTTCCTGTCCACCAGGACCGGAACCTGTGTGTCCAGAGAACCCTGTGGATGACGCGTCGAACTATTTCCCCCATCCCACTGACTGCCATTATTACATCCAATGTGACAGCAGCAGGAGACCCATCTGCAGACGATGTTCTCCAACGACATACTTCAGTCCCGTAAATTTCAATTGCGTCTGGCCAGTTCAAGCGAGTTGTGAGCATAATGATACAACCAGACAGGAGAGTCTGCTACCGCCAATATGCGTTCCTGACAGAGCCTGCGACGAAGAAGGAGTGAAAGTAAGGGACGAAGTCGACTGCACGCGTTATTATGTATGTCATAATGGAAGCAATGTACGAATGGAATGTCAGGAAGGTCAAGCCTTCAATGCCATACTGGGGATATGCGATGACATCGAAAGAGTTGGATGTCAAAACTCCACGTACTTAGACACACACCGATGTGAAGATGAAGGTAGAATCATTAAGTATGATTGCAACAGCTACACAATATGCAAAGGAGGCGAAATAAAAACAAGGACGTGTAAAGCAGATCAATATTTTGATGAAACAACCGGAGAATGTCAACGTGGATCGTGTCCCAAAATTTGCGATGATAAGGAGGACCCATCCGACTGCAGGTATTACTTTAAAAACTGTGATCAAAGAACAAAGTGTCCTGAAAACAAACACTTCAATAAAAAGACAAAACACTGTGAGAATCAGTGCACCGCAGGATGCCAGAATCCAAAAGACATTCCACAGTGCCGAGAGTGTCAACAAGAGGGTCAAATACTGCAATACGATTGTCACTCCTACACCATTTGCACAGGAGGTAAGATAGTACCAAAAACCTGCAGAGCAGATCAGCATTTTGACGTGACAACTGGCACCTGCAGAACTGGTACCTGTAACCCTCCTCCGCCTTCTTGTGAGGACCAAGAGGATCCTCATGACTGTAACTACTACATAAGAAATTGTACAGAAAGGATAAAGTGTCCTGAAGGTCAACACTTTAACAAGAACTCAAAACGCTGCGAAAATCAGTGCACCGCAGGTTGCCAGAATCCAAAAGACATTCCACAGTGCCGAGAATGTCAACAGGAGGGTCAAATACTGCAATACGATTGTCATTCCTACACCGTTTGCACAGGAGGTAAAATAACGCCTGTTATGTGTAGATCAGATCAATACTTCAATCTTACAAGTGGCAAGTGTGAAGCAGGATCTTGCGATTCTTCTCGTTGCGAGGATACAGAAGATCCCAGTGACTGCAATTATTACTTCACGAACTGTATTGAGAGAAGAAAGTGTCCAGCGGGTCAGCATTTCAATAAGATCACCAGAAAATGTGAAAATCAATGCACTGCTGGATGTTTAGATCCAAGTAATATTCCGGATTGTCACCTGTGTGAACCGGAAGGGAAAACGTTTGAAGACCCTTGCAGCTGTGAAATGTATTACAAATGTGTTGGTGGGGTAAGGGTTCTTGCCACGTGTATTAATGGTCTCCATTACAACACGACGCTTGGTCGGTGCGACGCCCCATGCAGTGATACGTGTCCGAAACTCTTCGCCCGAAAACCCGAATGCTGTGCTTCAACCAAAGGGAAACCCCAGCCACTATGTCCTTCAACTCCTTATTCCGTGTTTTTGCCTCATCCGAGTGATAGTCGTTGGTTTTATGAATGTCTACAGGGCGTTCTTTATTGCAACAGGTGTCCTCCAGGATATAAGTGGAATACTGACGAAGACACGTGTGAAAAATCTTGTGAGTGTCCGTAAGGGGACTTTAATTTGTCACGTTTGAAACAACAACCGACACGGACTGTCTCCGCTCAGTACGTGCTCGTGGAAGGCTGCTACATTACGAAAACGAGCTGCGGTAGTCCTGTTATATCAGTGCCCGGTCTGACTGCAAGAGAACTTAATATCAATCTACTGTTGAGGAAAATCGAGACATGGGACGTATTTAAGGAATACGCTAATGACCCTATAACCCCGGCTTCCTCCTTATTAGTTTCCAAATTTGAATATGATACCTTACAATTTCTTCCGTGAGATGTGGGTCGAGAATGGTTCTACAGCCCACTCGCACGTACATTTTGACCTATTATATGGGTCCTAAGATTCTTTCCACTGGATTTGCTTAAAGGCAGTTGATCACTGCCTTTCTCTTAGATGATGGTCTTATCTTCCATCTTCACATAAAATTCTCTTCCAGTCTAAACCACGCCAACTAAACTTCCAATGTATCCTTCGTCTACAAACTGAGATTTAAATTTAGCTGCAGCACTTTACCTTTGAAACAGAAATTGATTAATGTAATTTAAAGAAAAATATTCCGTTAATTCGAGCAATAAAACTTCAAGCATTCTTAATCGAAGTAATGTGCATAATTAAAGTCCATTATCTGAGTTACATTTGTGATCATAAGGAGACATAAATGATTTCATAAATCAAAGGATAAATCGGTAGCTAAGGGAATGAATGTACTGCCTTCAGTTATGCCTTTGTGTCCTCGTGTTCAACGTGCTTTCTCCGGAAAGCATCGCGTGTGGGGTTATTTCATGCAAACTTATCAAAACTACGGAATTTTTTAGGTTACTTTCTCTTTTGCAAAATATTTCCTTAATTGATCCATTGGTTTGTACGTTTATAAATATAATACAATTTCGCAATAACAAACATATGTTCTTTTCATGTGTAGCACTATAAATAAATAACGATGTTTTCCCCATTTAATGTAACTATAGTGTAAAGTACTACGCAAGAACACGTCACTGTTACAAGACGGAGAAAATAAGTCGCGTTCAGTCCCATTTACCCACACATATATTTGAAAGTAGTGTGCCAGAACGCAATACTTAATTACAGTGAATTTCATCAAAATGGTGGCAATTAGATTAGAAGCGGCCCTATTAAACTGTGCCAATATCTGATCCTGACGTTTGTCTCTGTGACAGGATCCAAAAAGGATTCTTTTTTTAAAATGGAAGGCTCACAGACACACCTATGACCTTACTACATTTTTAAAATGGAAGGCTCACAGACACACCTATGACCTTACTACATTTTTAAAATGGAAGGCTCACAGACACACCTATGACCTTACTACATTTTTAATAAAATTTTGTATGATGTAAGCATTTCTATTCTCACTGCCTGTATAATTATTTCACTGCCAGAATAGATGCTTGTTATTGAATGCATTATAACTAACCTTTTAGAGCGTAGCGGTAACTTTACGTAGTACCAGCTTTAACATTCACAAATTCTACGTTCTGCCCACACAGTGTATTTATGTGTTTTGTACGGATCTCTGAACAAACAGCGATTATTTCCCTACACAGCATTAACTGACTGGTTTGTATAACCGAGACGGAGTGTTTACTGCGCGGTACGAACTGGGTCCTTATATGTAAAACAGATATGCTTCGTCTTTAAATGGTTAATAACGCCACTTCAAGAACTTTCTTCATTTAAAATGATAAACTGTCATACTGAAGACTGTCGCCGGGGCGTAACCTAGCGTCATCTTTCGTCACATTCATCTCTGTCCGACAGACTCACGGCAATGCTTGCACACCGAAGTCTTAACACTTGTACCAGTTAAGACATACCAACTGCAATACCTAAATATACGAACGCTGTGGCAACTTCACGCATTTCTATTAACCAACATCCATAAACGTTACTGTTCTTAGGCTTAATACTGTATCAACTGCAAAAATTCTCATTTATAATTCTGTATTTTAGTTGGTCGTACGTGTAAGTTAAAATCACAGTACAAGGTGGTTTTTTAAAATTGATTTTTGAATATCTTACGATCGGCGTAATTCCAGGCTAACATACCATTCTGAGGTCCACATAACATTTATACACGAGATCTCTAAAGGTCGATGTAGAAAATGTCGTGTAAGAATTCCGATTTTATCGTATTCCAGTATTTCTAAATATAATGTATAAGTTTCAGATATAATTTAACTTCAGAAAGAATCAAGTTCTGCCAATCCAGGATGACAGTGAAGGACGTTACATGTTCTTGTTAAATTACGACCCTACCAATACGTCAGGTTGTGCTGCGTCGATGAGAGAATGACTGGTGAATGATGGATTGGAAGGAATTAGGAAGAAGGTGACAGTGCCCATAACGAGGTACTGCCGTGACAAATGCTACAAAGGAACTGGGGAAACCCCACGAGAAATCCCAAGGCAGGACAGCTGGTGTCTTCGGCCGAGGTTCGCAATGAGCACCTGCGGAACACAAATCTCTCAGTGGAGAGAGTAACGAGCAGAACACTGTGCCGTGGTCTAAGTGGAATGTGGCCCACAGGTGGGACAAGTAGCCACATATTCTATGTGATATTTTCTGATAACACAAATAGAAGCACACGCTGCTGACATATTTCTTGAACACGCGATGTTTCATGTGTCCACATACGTGATCTCACCCTTACCACATTTAGCACACATGGGTGACTGTCACAAAACTGATTTATTTGCAGCTGTAGCTGAAGAAAACTTTTCTGTGATGTGACGCCATGTATATGACGTCACATTTTAGACATGTGACGTCACGTATTCTACTACCAGACCACATTACGTCACTTCACAGAAGACACGTGACGCTACGTATTCTACTACCAGACCACATGACCTCACTTCACAGACGACATGTGACATCACGTATTCTACTACCAGACCACATGACATCACTTCACAGAAGACACGTGACGCCACGTATTCTACTAACAGACCACATGACATCACTTCACGGAAGACATGTGACGTTACGTATTCTACCAGACGTGACGTCACATCTGGCAGGGCAATACTGTTCACAGTCAATGCCGATTTAAAAGTCAAATCTCAGTTTCATAAGTTCGTTGCACATTATGTGTCTTAATGTTTTATGCTTTATCATCCTGACTACATTCGAAACGTACACAAAGCAACTCTAATACGCCAAGTACACAGAATACACATGAATAAAACAAAGCTAAATTTGGTTTTATGCAGTACTGTTGTTGCAATGTATATGTTTTACAAAATCAGCAGCCTATTCTACTAACTGCTGACACACGCTCACTCATCACTACATTCTGTGGGTGCAAATTCATTGTTCATAAATAAATAAATAAATAAATTACTACACCATAAAGCAGGGCACAGAATGCTCCTTAAGCAGATTTATCACCTGCCAAGGGAATTCACAGACATAAACCCGACGCTTTAATTTCACCACCAAAAAAAATCCATTTATCCCAATGCAACAATTTTAAGAATCGCATTTACGTATATTATATGTAAAAATATAGAACCACGTCATGGAAAACACACTACAGCGCAGTAACGTCCAACACATTGCTACAAGCAAGATTTCTGTGCGTGCTTGGAACATTTCTTCGTCCATAAGATACAGTAACCTGTCACCTGATTGTTGCGGGTTCGGTACACTTGTGGTCCGAACACACAACCAAAAGCATCAACTTAGCTGCACGCAGCTGCGTACCGTAATATACATAAATTAAAGCACCTTACTAGTGAGGGAGGGAAACGGTAAGTGAATATAATGCTAGTAAAAGCGTACTGGAACTGTTCAACCCGCACAGGGCGCTCCGGAAGAATAAACCTACGGCCGACCCTGTATTAGGAACGAAAACTGCCACATGCACACCACAAGATTGAAAAATACTTTTAAGTGCACTACTTTGCTTTCCAATGAGACTTTTAATGAAACGTAGCGACCTCCTTTCCTCTATGTATATATCTAATCCTGATTTTTTGAACATCAATAGAAGCTACACACAAATGCATATTATTTCCGCACCAGAAACAATATGCATTTGTATATATTGTAATTTTACAATTCAACAATGTTTACACACTTTTCAAACTTCATAGTGTGCGAAATTATGTAATAATTTCCACTTTAATACAAAAGGTGAGGCCTCCGCCTTAACACTTCTTTTTCTTTACAGTCGTGCACCCTTCACCTGACGAGGGTCGCCCTGTATGACTGAAACACGTAAGACAGTAATAAAATCAAGCACGGACTGTTGTTGTGTTTGTCTGTACAGATTGGAAATAAAAGTACGAAATGTTGTCATAAAATTCGAATACTGTTGTGATTCAACTAGCGACTACCGCGTGTATTTGCGTTCCCTTCGCTATTTGGGGTTTACACTAAACTTCATGACATACGTCGCGTTTTGATCCGTGTCTGTCGTCTGTGCAGCGAACCCGAAACAAAGCACACGCTGGACTCATCAGAATTCCAACCAGGCATCTCACTGCTACAAGTTAGGTTAGTTTCTGAGTTAACCTTTTAAAGCCTAGCGGTAACTTTACATACCACCAGCTTTAACATTAAAAAATTCTACGTGGTGCCCACATTGCGTTTATGTGTTTTGTACGGATCTCAGAACAAACAGCAACTTTTGCCTTATAAAACATTAAGAGATTGGTTTTTATAACCGAAGTGGAGAGTGTTTACAGCGCAGTACGCGCTGAGTCCTTGCACAAAGCAGATAAGCTTCGCCTTTAAAGGGTTAATGCACGCAAGATATGAGATCTACACGCTATTGTAACACAACTGTTCGATCGGTTTACAGATAGTTCAACGTCCCTCGCTTGTTTCGCTCCCAACTGGCGTCTGTTCTCTCCTATAGAGCTCTGACATTGCAACATGTGGCCATCTTGCGGACAAGGTTACAATGCGAACGGCAGCGTTCACTAGATGGCAGGAGCTATTACTGCCGTGATCACATCCAGGACGACATGTTTAGGCAACACTACCAACAATAAATATTTTGCAAGGACAGGGGACTTGGCATTTTGAAAGAACAAGTGAGATTTCAGCGCATTAAAATGCGCTTTGTAATTGTTTCATGTGTAGTCCACATTCATTGCACAGGCGAGTCCGTGTCGGGCAGCATGTTTGATCTGCGAAATCACCAAACGAATTCCGACGAAATTTGGTAACAGACGTCTTTATTAAAACTTCTTTTAAGGATTTCATTTTTATCCCTGTCGCTTAAATGTACAGGGCTGTCCAAATTTACTTGAAGGCGGTGTGTCGTTATTTGAGATTTGAAAATTTATAAAGTTAACAAAGGTAAATTCGCCCTGTACAAGCCCTTTAACCTTTTAAATCCTAGCGGTACCTTTACATACCACTACGTTTAACATTAAAAAATTCTAAGTAGTGTCCACATTGCGTTTATGTGTTTTGTACGGATCTCAGAACAAACAACAACTTTTGCCTTATAAAACATTAAGAGACTGGTTTTTATAACCGAAGTGGAGAGTGTTTACAGCGCGGTACGCACTGAGTCCTTTTATAAAACAGATACGCTTCGTCTTTAAAGGGTTAATGCATGTAGGCCTAAAGATGGAAATGCACTTATTCTTAACCTCCGCATTATATGTAGGCGAGTGGTCAGCCTCACACCCCGGCCGCATTACCCACGTGGGCCTCAGGTACGCACTGGACAGGAAACTGGGTGGGCCACACAGCCGGTCTAGAAGTTTTGGAGAACAGATAAATACTTTGCTGTCACCGGAGTTCGAACCCTGACTATTCCATTCTGTAGCCTAGTCACTACACTAACTAAGCTAACACTGCTGCTATACCGCAGCGGAACAAAAACTGTTACATGTTAGGAACGTTTAAGACGCTGGTGTATATTGTCACGCATCAAATTCTAGTGTGAAATTAAAGTAACTTGTCTATAACCTCCCAGATTTTGCGAATTTTTTGTTGAAACATTGCATGTGTCAGACAATGGGCAGTGTATTACACTCAAGCTGAAAGGCAGCATATACGGAGTGTCAGAAACTCTATATGCAGATCTATGTACAGGTAAATTCCTGTCTAAAACTAAATTCATAAGCTACAGATTTTATCAAGCACGTGACCGTTGCCTAGTTAGTCAAACTCCCCCCTGATAGAATCTGCATTTTTATTTACGGGTTTACAAAAACCCATCAGGTCAGTCCTTAGGTTTAACCTCTCCTTATCCTCATATTTATGTCACCTTCATGTTCTTTAATCAGCTTGCTTTAAGCTCTTTCACTGTTTCTCTGCTATGTCACGCCTGTAGTTAGGCTGACAAGATACACTGCGACTCGCTTTTCGTAACCCGGCGTTTGAGGTTTTTCAGTTTCAGGCTTTTCGTTCCTTACCTGCTCCGCCATTTACTCTGCACCCCCCCCCCCCCCCGGTCTCCAAATTCAGCACACGTATGAACTGTCCTTCAGTGTCACTTTCGTCTTGACATTATCTTATTTTATTTGAATCGACGTTATTCAACTTTTCCTCGTATTTATTTTATTACATATATAAAAACAAATACCAAAAAATGCACTATATATATATATATATATATGAACAGACACTTTCATACCACGTTACATCATATCACCCGACATGTTTCGATGTTAGTCCATCATCTTCAAGAGTACATTTTTACCATTGCCTTCACAGGATCTTATGAAGGCAATGGTGATATGATGTGATATGGTACGAAAGTGTCTCTTCATATATATATATATATATAGATATATATAGTGCATTTGCTGGTGTTTGTTTTTATATATATATAAAAATGCACGGTGAAAGCAGTACAAAAATATTATATTACATATATTCACCAGCGCCTCTAGATTTTCTCTTCAATCTTGTTATTAATATTATGTCTCTTTTGCTTCATTTTGTGCACACTATTTTACCTTAACTTTATTTTAACCTTTTAAAGCCTAGCGGTAACTTTACGTACCACCAGGTTTAACATTAAACAATTCTACGTGGTGCCCACATTGCGTTTATGTGTTTCGTACGGATCTCAGAACAAACAGCAACTTTTGCCTTATAAACCATTAAGAGATTGGTTTTTATAACCGAAGTGGAGAGTGTTTACAGCGCGGTACGCACTGAGTCCTTATATAAAACAGATACGCATCGTCTTTAAAGGGCTAAATATCCTTTCGTTACTTGTTCATCCTGTTAGTATTTCGCTGCTTTTTTCATCCGACAAGCTGGTTTCAAATAAAGGGCTATCAGTATTCCATAACAATTGCCGCGACGCATCTTCATGCTTTAAATTTCTTACATTTTCTTCTAACGCACCTGAATTATTTTTATGCTCTTGCGAGATGTCACTGTAAATTTCAAACTTAAATGAAACGCTCCATATGTGTGTGTGTGTGTGTGTGTGTGTGTGTGTGTGTGTGTGTGTGTGTGTGTGGACCGACTTTGACAGCACTCAAGCCATTTATGTAAGTAATAATTAAAATTTCACCTTAGCTCTGCGGAAGAACGCGAGACAAAGGCACACACGACAGTCGCAGTTTGTATTCCATTCACGGCACGCCAGTAAGCCTTTAGATCGCCGGCTGATTCACCTTCAGTTGGTTTTGCCGCCCAGCTAGCAACATAAATGCTCCCGACTGCAGGGTTAATAATTATTGTTAAAGCTGTCTTCAAGTGGTGACATTTGATAATCGTGCCACCTATTGAATCTCTCACATATAATTAACCCTTTAAAGACGACGCGTATCTGTTTTATACGAGGACTCAGTGCGTACCGCGCTGTAAACACTCTCCACTTCGGTTATAAAAACCAGTCTCTTAATGTTTTATAAGGCAAAAGTTGCTGTTTGTTCTGAGATCCGTACAAAACACATAAACGCAATGTGGGCACCACGTAGAATTGTTTAATGTTAAACCTGGTGGTACGTAAAGTTACCGCTAGGCTTTAAAAGGTTAATTTACGCGTCTGGCTGACAGGGTGGTTCATAAGTACTTTTAAATGAAAGGAAGTTCTTCCTTCTAAGCGAGTTCACGTAAATACATGCTTATTCTCACGTCAGCTGATCTGCAGTTTTAAGGGTGCACGTGTAATGACAACTAGTGACATCTGCCCACCGCCAGAAGGTAGAGGAAGGTAGAAGGTAAAGCTATCCCTATACAGGCCTGGACATCGTCTTAGGGTTCCAGGAGTTTGAGGTTCTCAGACTTCTAGACGGTCGGCACATGACGGTGATAATATTGTCAGCCCTACGCACCGGCCGCCTTTACCTCCTCCTCCTCCCCCTGCAGCCCCCATGAAATATTCCTGGTACTCATTTCTGTTAGACACTAATTCTACCCCAGGGCCATAGTGCGACCCGAAGGATTATGTCAATGAAAAATTTCGATGACTTTATCGGGAATCAAACCGGGCACCTTCCGCCTTGTAGTGCAGTGCCTCAACCAACTGCGCCACTGATAATTAAGCATTGGCGTCAACGTGCGTGTTGAAGATAGCAGCAGATGTGTAATTGTCGACTGTGCAGACTCAACGGCATCCGCAGGTCAGCACCATGCTGTAATTTGTACACAGCCGGCGCGGTAACGGGCGGCACAGACCTCACATTAATCTGCAAGGCCGCCATCGCCAGTGACACATCAACCTGATGCGATCGTTCACCTCGACATGTTTCATAATCTGGTCAGTGACGTGCGCGGTCGCCGTAATGATGCTCTGAGACGTGGATCTGCTGATACCACCTGTCGGACAGTGTAACTCCCTAAAGCAAAGTGGTAAATATATTTACCAACTATTTTTGCCACGAAGCTACAGCCCCTGGTAGGCCAGAACTTCCTCCGTACCCAGGCTTCGCGATCATACTCAGACACACCACACTCGGTAGGACCCAGGCCTTACACCGCGCGGCCACTGGGATATTTACCAAATACTTTAGCATAGAACACTCTGCATTTTGCTCACAGAGTACAGAGTAGGTGCGTTTACGTGTCGTTGTGAGTCTGATGCAACATTAAGTGCGTGCTGTTTGTAATGGAGATGAGCTCGCTATAACTAAATCCATGCAGCAGAGGCCTTCTTGAAAAGCTAGCGATTTCTCAGCTAGTCAAGAAATTCCCCGCATTTTATGGAATCCGGAGGTTCATTACCGCATTCACAAGAGCCCGCCACCTGTCCCTATCCTGAGCCAGCTCAATCCAGTCAATGCCTCCCATCCCACTTCTTGAAGATCCATTTTAATATTATCCTCCCATCTAAGCCTGGGTCTCCCAAGTGGTCACCTTCCCTCAGGTCTCCCCACCAAAATCCTGTATGCACCTCTCTTTTCCCCCATACGTGCAACATGCCCCGCCCATCTCATTCTTCTCGATGAGTTCGCTATGAGGCAGGAAATATTAAAAACTGTTTATATGAATGTGACGCCTCAAGGAGTTACGGCACTCACGGTCTAAAGCCGATCTAACATTGTAATCGCGATCTGCAGTCTCATCCATGAAGCTTCTACTTGTGTAGGTATCAACAAAATTTGGTTTCACTGACATAGCTGAGAGTTTTCGGGCGGATTTTACTTTATACCCCGTCATAGTTTGTTTATTTTTTTGTTTAATTACACCCTGTAAACATTTTTGACTAGATGGCGGTGAAAGTAAAATCAGATAAGAAGGTTATGTAAAGTGCAAAGACGGTTTCTTTATGTTGACTGAAACGAAGAAATTGCATTTTATAAAAACGTCGTACAACTGAAGAAACAAAAGAGGAGGGTGGCATGGAGAATGGAAAAACATAAGTGCCCATATATATGTTTTAATTACTTACTTGTCAAAGCATGATTTTAATACACATTATTAATTTCCATCATATATCTCTCCTATATGCTTCGACTTTCAAACGTATCATCAGGGATAAAACTTAATAACTGAAATACGCATTCCATTATTTTGCTATGTAAGGTTGCGTCACGGGTTGATATGATCCCGATATTTCAAAGGGAAGCACTGCCTTCATCTTCAAGTGTAATAAGTCCTAGAAGAATTTTTATGGGTTCAGAATCTAATTACCCCATAACACAAGAGTTATATCCCACAATAAGGGATACTCAGCTACACGGTTTCGGAATCATGAATATTCGCATAATGTACACACGAATAAATCACAAAAGTGTTACAACAAACGTCACGCAGTAGTAGTACTACACCTTGCAAAATATAAATAATTTATTAAGATACATTTCAGAAGTGTTGAACAGAAGTATTGTAAAAGAGGTAAGCAATCACGTTACAACTTGTTGTTTGGACTGCGGTAAATGTGCGTGTTTGTTGGCTATAATGTTTTGCCGCTGCAGAAAGGAGTTCGGTAATAACTCGTAGACACAAAGCCGCACACTAAACGCTACACGCTTCTAGGTTTTGTACCTGGTACACTCACAATAACGTTACGTTAATTTGGTTTTGTACCTGGTACACTCACAATAACGTTACGTTAATTTGGTTTCACATTAAACTCTTAAGACAAGAATAATTCGAACGAATATGGCAATTTGCACGTATTGAACTGATTATTAGTTTAGTATTTAATAGTACATTGTATTAAGCATGACGAGAGAACAGTCAATCATAATTACTCCTCTAATAAAAATACACAGTAAAAAGCCATGCCAATCGGACGGGATCAACCAGCACACACACTGCCATATTATACAACAACATATAATGCCACCGCCACCACCACCACCATCACATCACCACCACCACATCACCACCACCATCACATCACCACCATCACACCACCACCACCACCACCATCACATCACCACCACCACCACCACCACCACCATCACATCACCACCACCACCACCACCGACAACTGCTACTGCTACTACTACTACTACTACTACTACTACTACTACTACTACACAGCACCAACAAAAGCCCCTACAAATCCATAAATTAATATTGTTAAGCATGCCGGGTCGTGTACAATGGCAGTAATGTCAACATACATGTGTGATTTCAATATACAGGATGTATATATTCTATACGTATATCCTGCATATCCTAGTATACGCGTAGACGTACATCATACAACGTACTATTAAAGAGTAACATAATAGCATAAAACCTCGTCTTATATTTTTACATTTTAAAAATAAGTTAGCCATCGCGTAAGGTTTTTGTCTAGAAGTAGGTTTTCCTTACGAAACTGCTTACCAACTGTTGACAGATGAAAAGTATTTTTCCTTATGACAACCACATCGCATGTCGAAACATGATGTCCTTTTACATAACTTACTGTACAGATATGTGAAGATACGAGGGTTGCTCAGAAAGTAATGCCCCACATTTTTTTTCTCGGAAATTATTTATTCAGAATGTATGAAATTCACGCACAGTATAACTGGATGTTTCCTTTCCACATAATCTCCATTTAGGTCTACGTATGTTCTAATGGCTGCTTATTTTATCAACTTTAACCACAACAGAGCAATGTGAGTAACTGCTAGCCTACTGTGGGTTGAATGTTATACAGAGACTTCGCAATTCGCTGCAGGGGCAAAATATTTTTCTCTTCTCCAAAGTGTTCATACCAGCCCTGGAGTCCACACAACTTTCTACCAACGGGCAACGACAGCTCTTTACCCGAGTAAAGCAGCCGGGGCGTGAAGCTGACCAATTACCCCATCAAGTTTAATGCTTAACCTTTTAAAGCCTAGCGGTAACTTTACATACTACCAGGTTTAATATTAACAAATTCTATGTGGTGCCCACATTGTGTTCATGTGTTTTGTACGGATCTCAGAACAAACAACAACTTTGCCTTATAAAACATTAAGAGACTGGTTTTTATAACCGAAGTGGAGAGTGTTTACAGGGCGGTACGCACTGAGTCCTTATATAAAACAGATACGCTTCGTCTTTAACGGGTTAACAGTGAGTGACGCCATAATCACAATACTTCATACCTTTATGAATTTCACAGCAACAGCTTTACTTTATGTAATAAACGTACGCGTGTCAAACAGAAATGTCGGACATTGGCTGCAGAATGTTTTGGTTGATTTATGGAAGCAAGGAGGGAGGTGTAAGATTGTTGCACTGTCTGTAGTAACAAGTGGAGGGGTGGCAACACGTTGTATGTATGTATGTATGTATGTATGTATGTATGTATGTATGTATGTATGTTGTTCCATGAAAACCGCCGATTCGTTACTCCTATGTGGGATGAGATTATTTTGTGGAAATACTCTTCCCAAACGGCAAATGAACATTCTCGGAAGATGAATGAATGAATGAATGAATGAATGAATGAATGAATATGGAGCATCGGCGGCGTGGAGGTTGATGGGTGGAAATTAAAGAGCTGATAGAACAGGCAGCCCCAGTGCCACTTTGTCAGCCACGGATCCCACACGAAGTTCCTTTGGAAAGCAAGAGCCTGGGGTTTCCCTGTTATAAACAGGCCTCTTACCGCCAGAGGTCTTAATTACATTAAATGATAGTTATTAGACAATATGTTACAAGCCCTTCCGCTATTTGCGTCAGAGCTGCAAATTTGGTGTGCGGTGCTATAGACATTTCAATTAAGCTAATTAGAAATTCTAAACAGATAACACGTTTGTGATTTTTTCAATGATATTTCATGTGATTTATGACTGTAATTTAGTCAGGTAATTCTAGTTAATTTGTTTATATATCTTATCCTGTCCCGCCTATATTACTATTTTACGCAACTAATTGTTTGAGCAGTTTAGATGCGAGATCAGTTATAAACTTAAATTTCAGTTGCTTTTTGTTTTGTGTTGTATTTCTTTGCGCTAATTTTATAATTGGTTCTTGCTCTGTCAGTTATCACTTTAACCCTTTAAAGACGAAGCGTGTCTGTTTTATATAAGGACTGAATGCGTACCGCGCTGTAAACACTCTCCGCTTCGGTTATAAAAACCAATGTCTTAATGTTTTATAAGGCAAAAGTTGCTGTTTGTTCTGAGATCCGTACAAAACACATAAACGCAATGTGGGAACCACGTAGAATTTTTTAATGTTAAACCTGGCGGTACGTAAAGTTACCGCTAGGCTTTAAAAGGTCAATAACTGTGAACTGAATGCCCCTGAATTGAACAACGTTAAATATTTTGGTAACTAATCTTCTCAGTTTGTAATGGGCTAAATAAAACAAAACCTCTGCCTCATATGTCAGATCTGAAGAGTATGTTGTTCATGTCTGGAACTAGTTAGTAATAATCACATGACTGCACTGTGGGAGGTCTAGCAATTAGGCGCAATTACACTTACCAGACCAGCCTGCTTATTAATTGGCAAGCGCAATATTACTATCGCTTAACTTAAAGTAATGAGGAAGGAAATAGGACTCCAACAACGAAACAATGCGGCATGTTTATAAGAACGCCGATACAAACCTGTCACTGCGGCAAGCAATTAATTTACTGAAGATGGTCACACTTTTAACGCGTCTATTTGTTACGTCATAATACATTACATGTTTCCGTGAGCCCCGTCACAATGCATTAAAATCAGTGTTCTGTCGCTCACATTTCTCATAGTAAAATATGTCCGTACCTAATCAGTGCAAAACCCGTTCTACTACGTAATTCATTTGGTTTTTGTTTCAAAATCCTTGCAGTATTGTAAACACATGTTCTAACGCCACTGCTGTCATATATCTTAGAGCTGAGTGCTGTCCCGGATAGACGTCTACGATTAGGCAGGAGTTTGCAACCAGTGGGTTAGGAGCCCTTTCAGTTTCGGTTAGACCAATAAAAAATACGAAAGCGAATATGAACCGCTGCCTGCAACTAAACAAAATAAACAGCAGATGGCCTAATCCAAATGATCTGGCCGAGTCTGCTGGTATTTCAGAGACATCAGTGGGCTTAGGAGATTTTACCGCTTTGCTCAGCACCTATATGCCCTTTATTCAGCTAAACACGCAGTTCTTTTCCTTCGGCGTCCACAGTCGTCTTACTTCGGTGGAGGAAAAATAACTTCTGCAGTTGAAACAGTCATTAATCTTTTAAAACCTAGCGGTAACTTTATGTACCACCAGGTTTAACATTAAAAAATTCTACGTGGTGCCCACATTGCGTTTATGTGTTTTGTACGGATCTCAGAACAAGCAGCAACTTTTGCCTTATAAAACATTAAGAGATTGGTTTTTATAAGCGAAGTGGAGAGTGTTTACAGCGCGGTACGCACTGAATCCTTATATAAAACAGACACACTTCGTCTTTAAAGGGTTAAACACCCTACAACCGAAAGTCACGATGCAATGCTTCACCACTTCTGAACCATATTGCGTAAGTTCTTATTCAGTAAGTAGCAGGATTCCTTCCCCGGGGTAAAGCGGCCGGAGCCCGATTTTAAATATTTACCTCCATCTAGCGCCGACTTTAAGAATGACTGCAATTATATGCCACTCCCCGTATATGCCTTTATAACTTGATCAAGGACAACTTTGCCTTTTTTACTTTATTGTGGAAGTTCCGGCTGTAAATAACGAATACGAAGCCGGATACCCTGACCGAAACTTTTCCCGACTCAGACGACTCTGTGTCTCTGTGGAACTGCGGCCTTAATGTACCCTTTTTCTACGACCTAGAAGACAGATAAATAAATACAGAGCATTGGTGTAGTGACACTAACAGGGGGAATACGAAGTACTCGGACAGAAGTCTGTCTCATTGCCACTTTGTCCATCACAAGTCCCACAGACACAGCCCTGGGTGCGAACCTGACCATCTGCCGTAAGGAGCATGCTTCCTGCCGCCTGACCTATGACATTTCTCACCAATTTGCACTATAAAGTGGGTCATCACCATTTGCTTCACATTCCTCAGTTCATCATTCAGGTACATGCCATGTGAACCTTAATCCACGTCAAAGACCAAACTTCATTAAATATGCAAAACAACAAAGTGTGAACAAATTTTCTAAACTATCCTGTTTAACCCTTTAAAGACGAAGCGTATCTGTTTTATATAGGGACTCAGTGCGTACCGCGCTGTAAACACTTTCCACTTCGGTTATAAAAACCAGTCTCTTAATGTTTTATAAGGCAAAAGTTGCTGTTTGTTCTGAGATCCGTACAAAACACATAAACGCAACGTGGGCACCACGTAGAATTTTTTAATGTTAAACCTGGTGGTACGTAAAGTTACCGCTAGGCTTTAAAACGTTAATTGTCCTAGGTTTGAGCGCTTTGTGTGTGCAATTGGGGACCGATTCAGGTGTTACAACACCACTTTCTGACTCTCCCGCACCTACGACCATGTCGTGGACCACTTCCGGAGAACACGTCGTGATGCCACCGACACTTCCGTCTGACTACAACTGACACGAATTGCAGATCTTTCTGTTCCACGGCGCGACAGCCCCCAGTGGGCCACGGCCTCCTCATTATCGAGGCTTCACGATCACACTCAGACACATCACACTCGGTAGGACTCCTCTGGACGAGTGATCAGCCCGTCGCAGAGACCTCTACCTGACAACACACAACACCCACAAGAGACAGACATCCGTGCCCACAATTCCAGAAAGCTAACGGCTGCAGACGCACACCATGAATTGCTGAACAACTAATGCAAAACTATAGACTGTCATTAGGGAAGATGATTGGTGATACGTGTAAGATATATGTGAGAATCGGTCTGCTTGATCATGAGGATGACAGCAGTACACTTCTCCGAAACGTCCGTAACTACACACCAGTCGACATGGCGCAATTCTCAGAAGACCTGAGTCTTAAGGTAACATGTAATTAAACAGTAATTCCACTCTGCGCAATAAACCAACTACCCAAAGCCGTATGCATATGTTAATACTTCTCAGTGTTACTGCAGTGCGTTTCCATATTAAACAAATTGTACAAAACACAGCCAATAAATTTACTGCTGAATAACACCAGAATCCTTGCGCAATTTCAGGCTTCCGCCGCGATGCAGATAGGATCTGCGCTCTTCCGGGATGTTACGCAGCGTTTAGTGGTAGTTCTGTGCCGACGTTTCGGAACAAACGGTTCCATCTTCAAGGGTGAAGAAGTCCAAGAAAAAGCTTTCTTCTTGGACTTCTTGACCCTTGAAGCTGGAACCTATAGGTTTTCCCGAAACGTCGGTACAGAACTACCACTAAACGCTGCGTAACATCCCAGAAGATAGCAGATCTTACCCGAAGACAACATTAAATCAATGCGGAAGATACAAAACATTGTAGTTCCGCGTGTTTCCGCTTTGCGCGGGGCGATCAGTTTCTCAGATTTGAATATATTGCAATTAGGATCCAGTTTCGAGCTGCTGCTGCGTTTCTAGATGTCTCTAGCAGGCGTCTGTGTGTGCACAAGGAATATCAGTTGAATCTGGAGCACGGACGAAGCGTGACAGTTGTGTATCGTGTCAAACATCGATCAAGAAAGAGAAAGGTAATCGTGACGCAGCGATAATACGTCATAGGAAGCAAGGCCATGTACTGCGTGTGTGTGTGTGTGTGTGTGTGTGTGTGTGTGTGTGTGTGTGTGTGTGCGCGCGCGCTCGCGCGCGCGCGTGCGTGCGGATTGCAAAATGGATTAACCGATATGGATATTTATTGATCCGATTGGGTGTAAGAACGACACGTGATATACAGCCGGGCAATGCAATGGTCGAATCTTGTCACCACAATATGAATTTTATTAAGGTACGTAGATCGATTTTGCTGATAGAGAGACGGTCAAAGAAACAATTTTAATGTGCAATACAATGGCAAAATAAATTTAAACAACGAAACTTTTTCAAAACGTCACAAACAACAAAATACACGTCGCAGTGTTTACATCCTCACAGACAAATGTAAGTTTTAAATATCGCTCAGAAATTTGGAATCATCGGGGAAAAAATGACAGCTGTAAACAGCAACAATATGGCGTCAAAGCGAACCGGCCAAGCTTACCCATAATGTGTAAACTGTTTATATATAATCCTAAATTTTGTCTATAATAAAATTAACTCGCGCTTTCTTTCTAATATCGTCACTTTTCTTATCTATTAAGTGTGAATAGAGTGGCTGACCCCAGAAAGGAATTTGCCTGTGTCTTCAACAGTAATTACTATTGTTTGACACGAACTTGTTAGCAAACAGCCTTCAAGTACAGACTACAGATTACAGACTACACTATAGGCCTTCTCTAAGACAATAATTCAAAGAATAAGAGAAACTGCACTGATCTGCAAGCAATTTTATTGGCTGTTTGTTGGCGACATAAAGGCATACTGTACATGGCTGTGCTTACAAACAAGGCTCTTATACATTAGCCCCGTTTATTAAACTTTTAAAGCCTAAAGCCTAGCGGTAACTTTATGTACCACCAGGTTTAACATTAAAAAATTCTACGTGGTGCCCACATTGCGTTTATGTGTTTTGTACGGATCTCAGAACAAACAGCAACTTTAGCCTTATAAAACATTAAGATATTGGTTTTTATAACCTAATGGGAGAGTGTTTACAGCGCGGTACGCACTGAGTCCTTATATAAAACAGATACGCTTCGTCTTTAAAGGGTTAAACATGCTAATGGACAAGAACAAAGTTTCCTGTAATTCTTGTGTCATTAGTGCATCTTTTTACAAAATTCTTTAGTTGTGTGGTCTTTTTCACAACCCAAATGGTGGTCAGTAGGCCTACTACGTTTAAGTTTCGAGAAAGTAATTGCAGACGAATTGAAACTGTATTCTAACGTAAAAAAATTCCAGTTTCTTGAACTGGACACTGCTTCTCTGGGTTAGCAGGCCTATGGTAGTAACGACGGCTGGAAGGCTGTTCGTCTGAAGAAGAGAAACTTTGGGTTGGCTTGTCGGTGGCGTGGGGTAAAGTCGAATTTAAAAAGTGGGTAAAGGCTTTAAAACACAGACACAGTACCGGAAAAAAGAAAGTGATTATTCAATTAAGAGTTAGCTTGTCATTTTTCGTTTTTCATTATTATTCTCAAATGTATTCCTAACAAAATATCTAATAGAATTAAATGCGAAATTCAACACTGAAGAAGTTTTAAAGTTGTTTTAAAGAACAGAAATGTCTTCTGGGATTTCCCCCCTCTGTAGTGATAGTAATTTAAGTAGCCTACTGTCTCCACCTTCAGGGTCGGTAAATAACTACCAGACTGTACGACCTCACATCCCAGAAGACAGCAACGTGTTGTCCACTGTCTCTGTAGAAATGCACCGTCTAATGGGCCAACAGTCCACAGTGTTTATGGAACTGCAGCCTCTGACGGTTCAGTTGTCCACTTTCGCTGTGTAACTACAGCCACTTTGGTTCCAGTTGTCTGCTGTCTCTGTGAATATGCAGCCTCTGCTTTTCGAATTGTCCACGCTGTCTGTGAAACTGCAGCCTATAATTGTCCAATTGTCCACTGTCTCTGTGGAACTGCAGCCTATAATTGTCCAGTTCTCCACCGTCTCTGTGGAACTGCAGCCTATAATTGTCCGATTGTCCACTGTCTCTGTGGAACTGCAGTCACTGTACCCGTTGAACAGAGCTAGTCTGAACGTTTTTGATAAGTGATACATCTTTTGCCCCTGCAGCGGATCTTAAAGTTTACAACATTTTATTAACTTAGGGTACCTTGTGTTGCTTTATTCAGGGGATGCATGGTTAGAATCCCTGTCAGACGACCAGTGTGGTTTCTAGGAGCCACTATCCGTTCCTTTGCCGCTCTGCCAACTAAACACTCAAAATAACACCTGTGAGTCATTGAACTGCACAGTAGTAATTAAAAGCAAAGTAATGTTCTTAATTATTCACCGTGCCATAAATAAACAAGTGGAGATATATCTCCGTGCATTCTCAACCTCAGCACTAGCTGACGTTAAGCTGCAGGCGTCACGACATTGTCTGTGCGGGAGGCATAACTGCCCCTGCACGTAACATAATGACCACAATTACTGAGGCTGTCTGAAGGAGATTAAGCAGTTAATGTCAGTGGTGAGTTTAAGGGAGCGGAGATAAAGCGATCGTGGCCTATTATATGGAATTCAGCACGGGTCTGCTGGAGAGGGAATATTCTCAGTCCTGACAGGTGCCCCAGTCGAGTCCATGAGCTCTTCATTTCGGACCCGTTAATACCGAATTATAATGTTCATATTTTATATAGGATTATTCTGTCACCTGTCCCGTCTTTCCGTATCTGTCTCTGTCCTCCAGCTTCTGTCTTTTATTTTGGTTGCCGCAACAGGTATCCTGTTGGCAGTGTTCCATCCTCTACTTTTCATACATTATCAATCTACGTTTCTTAGCATCTCTCCGTTTCTATTAGTTTTCTTGTCTGCCCACATGCTTAATTCTGCTGTTCCTACAAGGTGCAAAGCCTTAAATATATGGACGTACATCAATCATATATTAACCATATGGACAGCAATGGCAGCCAGGCCTGTGATTCCCAAAAGAGGGTATCATTTTCTGGCCCACTTAAAGCTTTGTGGTTACCATATCTGCCACCACGTGTAGGATTAAAGTGCGCACAGTAGGCTACAATTTGTATCCCATATGACCCTTACAATTAACAGCCATACAGTCCCTACGCAGAATTAATTGTCCTTCTTTCAAATGAAAGCAGAGTATATTCTTTCTTATTTCCGTGCGTATGATCAATACAGCAAACAGAGCCAACTTATGCACTCAGCTGATGTGTTCCAATACACTCCTACTAGATGCACTCGACCTGATACCTGGGATGTCCCACATACAAACCTTGGAATTACATCAACTAGGGACGCCAGGCCAAAAACAGCACCATAGCGGCAAAACAACTACAAGAATTGCGCAGCAAAATTTTATAGAAGATATTAACATTTTAAAAGTTTTAGCACTTCATATTCATATTTCCTTCACGTCTTATGTATTTTGATACAGCCCCCTTGATAATGGCATAGTTACTTGCCGAAACATGTCGGGGAGAAGATGAACAAAGAAGGATAAATAAAATAAACAATGGTACTGTGCATAAGTTGGCTCTGTTTTGCTGTAGAGGATGTTCCCTTAGATGCCAGAAAAATCTTGTGGGTTATTCTCACACAGTACATACACAAAGTGAAAGCCTAATTACGGTATCGTTCACGTTCAAATGTCTGCCCCCCTCTCAGTTCGGGGCTTCAGTTTTGAATAATAAAATTTTCCAATAGAATCAGAAAGAATTAGCGGTTTTTGTTGTCTTAAAAATTAGCCATAGTGCAAAGAGTGTAGGATGTGTGATATATGTTACATATCGTGCTAATATGATTTGGCTTTAGATCTACAGAGTGTAGATAAGTTAAGTGTTAAAACAATACGCAAAAACTTTCTGGCATTATGCACCATGAAATGAGCAGCCCTATGATCTGCACGTATCACCAAACACTATTCGAGCAATTAAATCAAGGACGATGAGGTAAGCGGAGCATGTGGCACGAATGGAGGGAAAAAGAACTGCATGGAAGATTTTAGGGGGGAAAGCTGACGGAAGGAGCCAACTTGGAAGACCTAACAAAGATTAGATTCCATTTTTAAAATGTCTGAATATAATAGGATGGAAGGTCGTGGACTGGATTAATCTGGCTCAAGATAGAAACAAGTGGCGGGCTGTTGTGAACACTGTAATGACCTCGCGATTTTCATAAATGCTAGGAAATGTTTGACTAGCCGAGGGAATATTAGCTTCTTAACAGAGGCTGTGTTTCACGGAGTTGCTTAGTCATTGTGACTTCCGTTTGCTAAATTGTTTGCATTTGCAACAAAAAGAGAACAATCTCAGTTGTTGTGCGCATATCACCACGGCAGTATTCCTAAAACCGTATGCACTAGGAAAACTTAAAATCCATTTTTTGTCTTTCATCTACCGCCATGACCACGGAAGGTTGTCCTAAACGCAGCGTTAGCCAAATACGAGCAATATTTTGTCCGGTAAAATATAACTTACAGTGAATTTGTACAGCCTGAGCTGTTGAAGCCTGTCTAAATTAGTGCTACCTGAAAGGCACAGTAGAAGAAATAAGACTGAAAGTGCCCTATATGATCGAAGCGCTGCAATTTATTAGAAAGGACTGATGCAGAGTCGTGGAAGGCGGCGGCAACAAGCACGCTGTCTGCTTTCGTGTTATTATCTGTGCCTCCATTTGTCAGTCGGTGATAATGGATTAGGTACCGAACCTACAGCAGAATGGCGTTAAGGCGTGGTCTGCATTCGACCATGTGGAACTGCCGTTCACACAAAGGGCCGCAGCATATGAACTGATTCATGCTGATCGCCTATTATGTTGCTGCGTTTTCTTGTTCTTTTAATTTTAGCCTTCTTGTTCCAGTTGAAGGGGTTAATTGAAATAAAAATTATTTATGATAGCAATTATACGCCGTTTGTTAATATAAATCAGTCTATATAAATAAATTCCTTCAACAGTCATTAAAGTAATAATTAACTGAGTAATTAATTAAACTTTGTCTCTAGGAACAGCACATGAATGTGATAAAAAGTCACTCGGCGTCATGTATTGCTAAGGTTTTGTTGTCTTGTTCACATCCTAAAAGCCAACTACATCCACTCGTGTGCATTTTAGTATTATCCCTCTGCAAAACCTCCAGCCCAACCAGCCTTCTCTTCAATGGGTACAAGAGGATGTTTCCGGGGGTAAAGCGGCCGGACGTGAAGCTGATCACTCACTTCCTCCTAGTGCCGAGGTAAAATAATAAGTAAAGCTATACTTCTACTAATCTTTCCTCCAACATAAGACATCATGGCTTGCACAGGGGAATCTTTACCTTTACCTTTATTTAATGACAACCTAAGTGACGTATTGTTGATAGCAGTAGACTCTGGCATCAGTGTCGTCGCAGATTACAAAATACGGAGGGGTGTCATAATATTAAGGCGCCAACTAACGTCTTCTGGCAGTCCTAAATAGGGGCGTTGGTTGCCACGTGTGCGACAAACAGCTTTCATGTCGTGAAGAAATTTCTTCTTGCAGTTATTAATCCTGGAAACTCATGAATGCAACCCTCTGTAAAAACTCTTTGTATATTTCAAATAGATTCATCGGATCTTCTGACGAAATGAAGTCTCAAATTATGACATATTTATACGCATTTTATTGTGCGGACAAAATTCAGCTCTTAGTGTTAAACCAGGCGGAATATATTTCAACCACTAGGCTCTAAAGGCTTGTGAGAAAGGAACTCGGACTTAAAATATGTACTACAGGAAATTCGTACTTACAAAAATTGAATGAATTACTTTGTTAGTGTCAAATTAGCGCTCATGGACAACATTTCAGTGAACTCCTGTAAACGGACATCTTGTAAGTGAAAGTTTTAAAAAATAACTTTCTGATATTAGTACACTAATGTACTTTTCATTCTAATACTAACTACATTTCACGTATCCATACCCAAATACATTTTACCTTCACATAATGTAAGAAAACCAAACAATGGTCTTTTATATCCGTCATAGCAGGTTGCATTGTTTCGAATGTGTAGGACAGGGTCGTAGGTCAACCTGCAACACCTCAAACATTCATTGCTAACGCAAACCACCCATTTAAAGGTTCTTTAACAGACAAAATATGAGCCTTATGTGGACGTCACACACGTGTCTGGCCTAGTGTCACAGTCTAATTTTTGGACATAATTTGTTGAACGCCCACATTGCAGTACCGCGCCTATCAGCGCCATGCCCACCCATAATGCACACTATATTACATGGTACCATGAATGGGCTGTTCCATAAGACCAGAAGCTTCACAGGTTTTGGTTACATCTGATAGGAAGATTTTTAACAACATTCATTCTATTTTCCCTTTTTCTAGTAAATTCCAGAGACGGCCAACTCACAACACTCAGTCCCAACAAAATGCACTGTACTGTTCCCAGGTATTTTATATTACAGTATCACGTTGAACACTGCTACATGTTTCGACCCCTTATGGGATCATCATCAGGGATTTACAGTAAAATAACACTTCACAATACTGAACTAGCTATCCATGTAGACAATAAAAAGATTTAAAATTCAACCAGTTAAAATGAAGGCGTTTTTTGTATAATGGATCCTAGTGTACTGGAAATTAATGTTAAATATCATTAAATTAATTCCAATATTAACATGCATACATATTTAAAATACATAGCTGTACAAAATATACATAAAGACTTTATGTACTTCTTGTACATTTATGACGATTACCACATAAGGGATCGACTCTGGTAGGAGTGTACAACGTGACATTTTGATGTAAAACGTCTGGGGACAGTACAATGCATTTTGCTGCACTGAGTGCTGTAATTTGATTATCGATATCGCGCGGTCTGAACAGTATAAAGTTCAGAGATGGCCGTTGGTATTCTTGTGTAAACCATTTGCCACACAGAGTTTCATATCTTTTGTAGACTATACGACAGGAGTTCGAACACAGTTTTATTATCACAAGGAAATGAAAGTCATTGCGACAATACGGAACTATCCACCAAAGCTGTTGAAGACAGTGCTGTGTTCAGAGATGTCACTGTCTCGACTATCGAAATAAGTTCCATACATACGCACCTCTGTGTTTGTCATAAATCTCAGCGTAAGACATGCTGCTGCAGCACAGTACTTGTTCTCCGGGTACACAATTATCTAGAAATTTTCAAATTTGCGCCATCTGGTGTGCGAGGTAAGCCATACAAGTGGAAATTATGTTTGAAGATCCGCCTGACACATTCCTGTGACCATGTGAAACATCCGATGTGAAATATTTCAAGCATTTCCTGCAACAGGCACTTCCTAGAAACGCTCGTTTTTACACGGACGTAATTCCTCTTCACCTCAAGCGCAATCAGTCACAAACATAATTGAGATTTCACTGTAATTAATACTCTAATTAAGCGGTGAAAAAATTAGTAACACTCCGATAAATGTTACTAACAACCGACTTCTAATAAAAGCGCGTCTTCATTTTGTCACCAATAAAAGTATAAGTGAAAACTACGACATTTTGGGTTTAATGGTTTGAAACAACGTTGTCGTATGGCATCCTATGCCCTTGTGGGTGGTTACTCACATTTTTTACGTACCTACTGACTTATCTGCACAAAGGAGCTAATCCTTAAAATTATAAGGAAGAAACTCGTTGTCTGATTTGAAAGACCAGCTCGTACCGCGCAGTAAACATTCTCCGCCTCATTTATAAAAGCCAGTCAGTTAATGCTGTATAGGGAAATAATCGCTGTTTGTTCTGAGATCCACACAAAACACATACATGAGTTTTGGACAGCATATAGAATTCTGGAATGTTAAACCTGGTGTTACATAAAGTAGCCGTTAGGCTTTCAAAGGTTAAGAACAACCCTGCTGTCACGTGCCAAAAGAGCAATATTTAACCTGCAGAATAATTTTAAAAAAAATTTTTTTTTGTTCCCTGTTATCCGAAATGCAACGACCTGCAGTCAGGCAGCTCGACGCAGGAACTGTATATATATGTAAGTCAAGAAAACAATTGCATTCCTCTCCGTGTCGTTTACTTAAATTAGCTGCTTCTTGGAAAAAAGCACCTGCTTCTTTCACTTTCCTCACCATTTCGTGCGTACAAGTGTACCAAGCGCAGCTTTATTAAAATTACTCTTGATCGGGACAGAGTAGTCGATATAGCTACTCGCTACGAGCTGTATGGTCCGGTATTCGATACCCGGTAAGCGCAAGATATTTTTGATTCTCTACACCGGTCCATACTGGTACTACAGCCCACCCAGTCTCTCTTACAATGGACACTGAGGCCCAGGGCGTCGTGTTGGTCACCATCTCCCACCTAGTATTGAGATTAAAAATGAGCAGTATTACCCTCTACTCCCCTTGTGTGCCTTCATGTTGTGTTAATGTGGGGACACGTGTCTACATTTTTGTTAAAATTATTTGTCTCTTTTTTGTAACTTTATTTACTTTAAAAGAAGAAAATGGAGGCAGTCCAGGAAGGACGTGATTCCTGCTGTGTTATACCATCTTCAGAATCTTACAAAATCCCTCTTATATTTTGTATGTGCTTATGGGAACACGTACACGATCCAGTGTCGAAAACACATAAACAATTAACAGTAACCATGACAGATGGGGAAACATGTTTCTTTCTCTCGAAGTAAATCCAGACACGAACAACCAGTCATCAAAGCGTAGCGATTCGTGAAAGAAGTCAAACAATCGAAATGCAGTCAACAACATATTGCTAATGCAAGCAGTGCCTGACGTCAATTGGTTCCTTTTGATAAATTATTCAGTCGCTGTTAAGCGGTAGCAAGAGGTTCCCAGTACAGTCTGTTTCCGCACACCAGCTGTCTTGCGTGAGGCCTTCAGTGTCTCTCCTTAGCACTTCCAGTCAAATACTGGAGCAGTGCCTCACATTACGCCACCAACACTTCCTTCTAGATCCTTTCCAAATAAATATTAATAAGTCACACTAGGAGCTTATTACAGGCTGAAGATCTAAACGGCGTCTTTAAACAAGATAAGACAAATAAAAATAAAAAGTAAATAAAAATACCTCGTTACGTTCTTCGAAGCGGAAACCATAAAAATTAACCCTCTAAAGACGAAGCGTATCTGTTTTATATAAGGACTCAGTGCGTACCGCGCTGTAAACACTCTCCACTTCGGTTATAAAAACCAATCTCTTAATGTTTTATAAGGCAAAAGTTGCTGTTTGTTCTGAGATCCGTACAAAACACATAAACGCAATGTGGGCACCGCGTAGAATTTTTTAATGTTAAACCGGGTAGTATGTAAAGATACCGCTAGGCTTTAAAAGGTTAAGGAAGTAATTTATATGGATGTATTGTTTTTTGGGGGGGTCGTCATTGATAGGCGTAATAAAGATGACAATAAACGCGGTTTTCAAGAATGTCTAATGAGGGTTACAAAGATAGTTATAAAACACACAAAAGCCGTATACTTGCCTGCCAGTCTTCCTATGGGCCTGCAGTTTTACTCTTCCTCTACCTTAAGAAGGAGCTGCGCAAGCCTGTGATCTCACCGAGATGTCTGTGTGTTTGTGTACGTCTGTCCCGTTACAACTTTTTAAAAAACTAATTTTAAAGAAATTTGGTATGGATTATATAATACTGGAAGCCATTCTGATGTCATATTCTTAGAACGTTAAAGCAGTGGTTTTCAAAATTTCTGGTACTGTGTAATATTTGCAAGGTGTCACTGATATTTTGCACACCCTCCTGCAAATTAACTCATATCTCGGACGCGCAAGGCACAAAGAGCGGTAAAATTTCAATTTTGAATATATACAGATAAAGAACGTACTTAAACTCTAAAAATTTTATAAAGTCAACATAAAAATTCATCAAAAACTGTCATTTTCTATCAGTAATTACAATAAAACTAACATTAGTTATCTACTTAATACAGTCTACTGAACTCGGGGACCCCTGGTTGAGAAACACTGTTATATACCATTATTCCAAAAAACAAGTTATTCAGCGTATTCAGAAATATTCAGTACATTGTTTTCCTTCTCACTTGGAGTAGGAAAACAGAATTAGTCTGCGAATCACTGGCCATAATTAGCTGCCCCTTCGAGCTCCGCGGACCACACTTTGAAAACCAATCCCAGCTGTTACTCTACGTTCTGCTACTTTTGGTATTAGAAAACTCTTAACCTTTTAAAGCCTAGCGGTAACTTTACGTACCAACAGGTTTAACATTACAAAATTCTACGTGATGCCCACATTGCGTTTATGTGTTTTGTACGGATCTCAGAACAAACAGCAACTTTTGCCTTATAAAACATTAAGAGACTGGTTTTTATAACCGAAGTGGAGAGTGTTTACAGCGCGGTACGCACTGAGTCCTTATATAAAACAGATAAGCTTCGCCTTTAAAGGGTTAAATTTGTCCTACATAATGTGTTTGTGTGTTCCGTGTGAGCCTTACAGCAGGAAGAGCGTATTTCCTTGCACGGTACTAACTTCTTTTTCTAGCGGAAGCACACTGTGTTCTGCGTGAAGTACAAAAAGATTGTTCAGAAATAATACAGATTAATTTTAGTGTTCAGAGGGTTAATTGCGTGTAATGTTAGTAAGAAACGTGTAAAGTGGGAAGTACATTAGAACCTTTAGAATTGGACACGATGTTGGAACGATGTGCATCTGTGGTCGTGCACTTGTTTTGAAAAATATAATTACGATAATTTAGGTTAATGTTCTGGATTATAAAGCAAAAAAAGAGCAGGTGTGTGGGAATATTCTTTATCTTACACTTGAATAGCCAATTTTTGTTGATAGATTTTAAACTCCCTTGAAGCTATTTATAAAAAGAATTTTCTAAATCAACAATTTAGAGGCGTGGCGAAGTAGACAAGTTTCGAAAACTTGTCCAAGTAATTTAAAGTCAGGTAGAAATGTTAATAAGACCTGCTCAAGAAACATAAAGTGATAAGGTTTTTAATAACTTTAGTGTCTGTGTCAGCTAGGTTCTAGTTAAACAATATAATAGACTGAACCGAATGTGACTGAGTCCTATTACTGTTTATGCAATATTATTAAATATTTACAAAATAGAATTGGGAGTCTGTAAAGGGGGAAAGTGGCTTTCGGTGACTTCACAGGGTACTTTTTTGAAAGACCGAGAAGAAATTAAACAAATAAATACATAAATAAATACAAACGTTCCAAACATTTTTCGTAAATTTTCTATAGAAGCTTTAAACGGAGATAGGATGAAAATTAAACACGTAGGATTCAGGAGTTGTGTAAAGATTTGACAAACGGATAGGAATTAATTAAGCTTAGGCCATGTTGAAATAAAAAATGTTTGATTCGACATTAGAAAGGAAACGAAATGCAAGTAACTGGTACACAAATAAACCACGTTGTGTTTAATGAATTTATGAACACAAGATATAACAAATTACAACTGTTAGCTTGGCAAACGAAGTACATGCAATTAATGAGAGAACTGCCTTTACATTCTGTTCGTGATTTCTAATTTTTACTCCGGTATTCTACACTCGCATTTCAGCAGCTGAACCTACTTCATTAAGTCTTCTTAAATTCCCGTCGTGTTTATAAAAGTCATGTGAATTCCTGCTATTTAGAGATGAGAAACTACGTTTTTTGCTCATTTGCTTGCAAGCAATTTATATAATTTTATTTTTTAGCCGACAAACGCGTAGGTGAGATAACATTGCTGAAGAGGGTGCTGGCGAAATACTTTGTGACTAGCCAATATAAACAAAAAGTGTGGCTGGGTAAGAAGTACGGGATTATTCGAGACGAAGACAGATGTTGGGGTAAAACTGCAAAAGGGTGTATGCACAAAGATTTCTACCAAACTATTTATGCATAGTAACAGATTATACAAAGGCAGGCAATGTATGCCCACGCATAATGTAATATTGAAACGCGTTCGCGTAACCATTGTTGCCGTGGAAAAGCAATAAGTATGAAATATTACGAGTGTGTGTCTGGCTCCTACATCTCAGTACAGATGCACTCAATTCTGCAGCGATATTTGTTGTATGTTTGTACGTAAGACTTCACACGATACGTTACACAAAATGAACAGAATTTCCATACCACTGAGCGCAAATAAAACCAAAATAATGAAAAGTAAATTAGTAAAAGTCTTTCATACTAAATTTTTAAGAAACCTGTGAAGGGTTTATATCTTACTTGATAGAATTATTTAGTGATTATGCAGGGAATTTTCGTGATAATTTGGGCGCTGTCACCATGACATGACGCTCTCTCAGTTTGCGGATGGAAGACAAAGGGTAGTTGCGGCTATATTGAAAAGGCTGTAGCGGACAGCGGATAAGGAGTGGTCCTCCAGACTGACGGTTGGACTTGGGCCAGTGAAATTACGTGAGCTACAAAACTCTATGGAGTCGAACAGCAGTCTCTTTCATACACCAATCTAAACACAAATGTTCAAATATTCTTACAAAAAATAACTTGCTTACAAAAACATAGGCGTACATGGGCGTTCAATTGGTAACGTCTTTCTACATACCAATATTAACACATCTTAAGTCAAAACGGATATGGCAGTACGTAGCGTTGGCCACCGAAAATACAATAAAACGTCTGAAATTGTGCCCTATATGATACTTGGAAAAGCCAAGGAAAATTCCAAAAATAGAAAGAAGTAAAATAAAGTAAAAATATGTGGTTTAATTTTATGTTACTTTTAATGTTGCAAATAGTGGTGTAAATATATATAGAGACATTAAATATAAAGATTCCATGTAGTATAAAAGTTTATGTAAAAGCTTGGGATCCAAAATTTACCTTTTAAAGAAGAAAGACATGTCTTCTACTTCTGTGTCTCCGCATTATTAGGATGTGAGCGTGATGGTCACTGAGAAAGGCCGAAACATGCAGCAAAATCTGTAAGAACTCTAAGTAAATCCCATATAGTGTTTAGAGGGTACTCGTGCAGAATATTTCGTCCCCAAAAATTAAGTACACTTCGCGACGCGCTTGGATGCATAAATTCAACTTAACCTTTTAAACCCTAGCGGTTACTTTACGTACCATCCAGTTTAACATCCAATAAGTCTATGTGGTGCCCACATTGCGTTTATGTGTTTTGTGTGGATCTCAGAACAAACAGCGATTATTTACCTATACAGCATTAACTGACTGGTTTTTATAACCGAGACGGAGTGTTTCCTGCGCGGTACGGACTGGATCTTTAAATGCCACGTTCTGCCCACACAGTGTATTTATGTGTTTTGTGTGGATTTCAGAACAAACAGCGATTATTTCCTTATACAGCATTAACTGACTGGTTTGTATAACAGAGACGGAGTGTGTTTACTGCGCGGTACGGACTGAATCTTTAACTATCCTCTCCAAAGCCCAGTGGTTACTATATGTACCGTCAGGTTTAACATTCAAAAATTCTACGTTCTGCCCACACAGTGTATTTATGTGTTTTGTGTGGATCTCAGAACAAACAGCGATTATTTCCTTATACAGCATTAACTGATTGGTTTTTATAACCGAAGTGTAGAGTGTTTACAGCGCGGTACGCACTGAATCCTTTTATAAAACACACGCGCTCCATCTTTAAGGGTTAATCTCTTTTGGCTACAAAGCAAAGTTTCAGAAGCCGACACTTCTTCCATCATCAGCTACAAGTACAACACCCAGCAAAATTATATTAACTTCATATACTAGGCACAGCACAGCAAGTTCCGCGGTGGCTCAAAGAGAGGCAAGGAGATTCTTTCTCTGTTATCCAAATGAGACAGTGGGAAAGTCCTTCAAGCGTGTCAGTTTTTTAACAGCAACCTTTACAGTTTAAAACCCATCCTTAAATAACCTGCAACCGTCAGTGTTCCTACCTGCACCCGCCCTCCCTCCCCACGCCCCCGCCCCTTTATACAACCTCTGCAGCCGACTTCATTTCACGCCGTGACGTTCACTGCGCCCGTTGGCACTTAGTGCAGATTTTCCGCGCTTTCGTGCCGCTTATGTAAATATGTTAAGTCACGTTTACACACAAAGCTGGTAGCATTATCAGTAATGCGCCTTAAAATTTATTAGAGCGGCACTTGAATATTTTATTGGGCATTGTGTGTCCGGATGAGAAATACCTTCAAGTGGGTAGTTAAAAGCCATATAAAATATGTATGTTAATATATGAGCGGCTTCGTGACCGAGCAGCAGAGCGGGCAAATTGCCAGCCGGGCACGCACGCGTGCTTCCATCGTAATAAATGACTTATTTCCATATAGGCTGCTTCACTGTAAAGAAATTCTTCCCCTTACAAAACCACCATCTAATTGTGATTTAATTACGTTTCAAGAACAGGCTGTTAAAGCAGTGAACAGCAATGCAAGAGACTCGGTGTGCTGAAATCTCCTTATTGGTTTTAAAGACACTTGGTCAATATCACGGCTATACTGCAGCTACAGAAACAAGTCCATGATTCAATTCTCTTTACATTTCCCTTGAGATTTGACATTTCTGTCTCTATATTACTTCCCTTTCACAAAAATATTAGTAGTGGCAGCCACACGAAAAATTTAGCCAGCGACAAGACATTTCAATTGGCTTATTTAGACCACATATTACTTGTGTGGGTGGAGTCTACATTCGTCATCCCCACCACGGATGGAACTCGTTCCGTGCCCTCAGTATAGGTTCATAGCCTCATCTGTGTTCCTTTCCCTTCACTGGAAGGTAATTTCATATTCCACACTATATAATTAATACATTTGACAATGCATGATTCAGTAATACAAGGTTACGAGCAAAAATGTACAGTTGTGGGCAAATCGTTGGGTAATCTATGGAAAACATAGCTAGAGATAGGAAATTTAAACATTCGTAGTAGCATAAGAGTGTAATACCAATGCAAAGGCCTTTTAACCCTTTAAAGCCTAGCGGTAACTTTACATACCGCCAGGTTTAACATTAAAAAATTCTACGTGGTGCCTACATTGCGTTTATGTGTTTTGTACGGATCTCAGAACAAACAGCAGCTTTTGCCTTATAAAACATTAAGAGATTTGTTTTTATAACCGAAGTGGAGAGTGTTTACAGCGCGGTACGCACTGAGTCCTTATATAAAACAGATACGCTTCGTCTTTAAAGGGTTAATATTTGTGCGGTCTTTATACTGGAACATGGGAGAACCTGTAGGCCTGTTCCTCTTTCCAGTGACATGAAACGTGTTACGGATATCTTGCCTGCTTCTTCCTTTGTTTCCTTCGTCTTAGAGAGTTGCTGGAGTTTACAAGATTGTATGTTCCTAAGGAAACTCTGGCAGAAGGAATTTTACCGTAGGCCCTTTAAAATATCCCTCTGTCGTCTTTTGTCTAGCCCTCTCATCTTTTGAAACCCTCCACTTCTATCCCTGTTTAGCTAAAAAAGAAAATAAGATTAGGACCAACTTTTCTTTACATTAAACTAATGTCTGTAGTGACCATGTTAGACACACAGTGGAAATTCTTTAAGGAATATATTCGTTCATTCCGCAGTCTGTCTTTCGACAGATCCACAGCCCCTTCTAAAGCGAGTTCTCCACAGAGTGCGATCTAGTGCTTCCTCCTTCACTTTCCAGTATCCTCTCTTTCCCTTAAGGTGGTCCAGTAGTTGCTTACGTCTTTTTCACCCTCTTCTCGTCAGTTATATTCTTTCCTCTATCTTTCCTTCAATAACGTGTTTTAGAAGACAATTCCTACGCCACATGTGACCAATACAGTCAGCTTTCATTATATGTTTAAAAATAACAGGTTTATAAATATGTATTTGCCGCATTAATGAAATTTATTAAACCTTATTCAAAATTGTTTTAGGCCAAATGAAACTTGCTGGACACCATCAGATTTCGATTTTCCTAAGAAGTGTCTAAATAAGCTTTGCTGTGTCTGTATGACTGCTCGGAATAAAGACATCTCCTCTGGGCAAAATTTTCAGTGATTCTAGAAGAACAAGTAGTAGAATTGTACAATAAAACACGTCTAGCGCGACGGAAACGTCACTGTCAGTAAGAACGTTATAATGATCCTAAACCAGGGGTGCAGACTCTTCCCAAAAATACAGAGACATCCTCCAAATTTTGGGCTCCAGATTGGTCGCGTTAAGCAGGTTCCATACTAAGGACTCAAAATTTTGGACTTACCGGTATAAGTCACTGTCATCTGAAGCAGTCTGCTCTTTGCAGGTGAACTGATAAGACGTCTTTTACGTATGCAGAAAACTTTGATAATTGTGTTCAATACATCAGGCGCTATCGTAACAAATTTACTGGCCCACGGGAATAGGCGATCGGGATTTGTGCACCCCTGGTTGTAAACTGAATGAAATTTCTACCTAAAATCTTTCACATGTCTAAATCGTTAATGATCGCTGCTGTCGAGTGACCTATATGTCTAGAAATCACTGTCACTCAGCTAGCATTCCGAACGGCGCTTTGCTAGTGTGTGGAATTATATAAGCTTCAGGAAGCTACTCTCTCCATTTCAAGGCGAGCTAATCCGGACCTAATAATTCTTCTTCCTTGCGCACTGCAAGTAAGATCAGGCACTCCTGTGCCTTTCACATTTCAGACAAACTCAAGGTACAACTTCTCGGAGCAGCTACATTCCTGAATTCTGCATAACAGCTGTGCTAAGTACTCGAAACTTAATGTTGTCAGTGATACCAACTATTCAATCGCAGAAAGGAAACACTGCATTAGTGGAAATATCGTAACTCAAGCGCGTAACTTTTATTATTCTTCTTCCTACTCAGTCCTCTTTACCATTTTACATAACGGTATAGGAGTATCTACACGACTGATTTGCATGGACAGCCTACCGTAAGCAATCTATGTTCACTGACAACAGAAAAACTGAGTCTTACGTATATCCATGCCCCACTCGGAATTCAAACCAGAGATTCTAGTGTTCGAGGAAATAAAGATATATACTGCCTTAAACGGGGGACATTCTGCTAATATAAATATAACCTTAATCAATCAATTAACCTTTTAAAGCCTAGCGGTAACTTTACATACGACCCGGTTTAACATTAAAAAATTCTACGTGGTGCCCACATTGCGTTTATGTGTTTTGTACGGACCTCAGAACAAACAGCAACTTTTGCCTTATAAAACAGTAAGAGACTGGTTTTTATAACCGAAGTGGAGAGTGTTTACAGCGCGGTACGAACTGGGTCCTTATATAAAATATATGCTCTTCGTCTTTAAAGGGTTAATTAACATTCTGGTGCCGAACGACGCACATGCTTTGTCACAGGGTGCTTGGTTTGATTCCCGAAAGACGCAGTCTTTGCATCGGACAGTTGTAGATAAATTCCGTAAGAATCTCAAAGTTAAATGCTTCTGACTTGTACTCGGAAGGCAGCTAGCCGATTGTAAGGGGGCACATAATCTATCTGGAGAGGTTTCTCTGGTTTTCCTCCATCACTTCTGGCAAATATTCGGTTATTCGGCTAAACTGAACCCGGTCACACTCGTTTCCTCTCCAGTGCTTACCATTTAACTGTTTTAATATCTGAAGCCTCACTTGAAGTTAATGAAACGTATCAGTTGATATGAAGCCTTTAACTAAATAAACAATTTTTAGGAAGTGTCTGTACAAAAGGTTCTGACCTCTTCTTAAGCGAGTCTTGTCCTATGTCAATGTTGAAACATACTCTTGCTTAATGCGATCGCGATACTTCGTCATTTGACACGTTTGCTAGGAAATTTTAATTGGTGGCCTAATTGGAAATAAATTAATAGTCCTACTGTTTATGGAATTGTCACAGGTAATGGTCGTGACGGATTCGGAATCTCAGTAATGTACCCTGACTTGGTACAATCAACTGCAGTAAAGGATAGCCGAAGTGCGTTTCATGCATCATCAGTGTATTGAACAGAATGCAATACTCAGGGTCACAAAATAAGCAGAGGTCACAGCCTGCTTTTAGTAGTGTTCGTTTGTGTGAGTATTGAAAGTTTATTGCTTACTGAACAAAGAGTCAATGTTAATGCATCCATATTAAGTTGCAAGTTAATCCCTCAACAGACACTAGCAACGTTAAATTTAAATGACGTAATGTTCATTCTTACCACACAAATTTAGTTATTAATCAGCTTACTCTGAATTTCGTTTCGCAGTCCTCACCTCTTCTACCTACTCACAGCAGGTGTTGAGTTTGTTTATTTTCACTTTATCACACTCAAGCACACATCACAGTCGGTAGGACTCCTCTGGACGAGGGATCGGCCCGTCGCAGAGACCTCTACCTGACAACACAAACACTGTACAAGACAAACATCCATGCCCACGTTGGGATTCGAACCCACGATCCCAGCAAGCGCTCGGCCGCAGACCTGCGCCTTAGACCGTGCGGCCACTGGGACCGGTCTTACTTTAATTTTCCCTGTTAAATTAAACCGTTGTTTGAAAACGTGTTTAGGTAATATAAGTCCGTATTTCGCTTAGCGTTATGGTCTAAAAATAAGCCAATAATTCAGTAAAAAATTAGCCTTAAAATACGTGTTTTAAACTTTGAACTAACACTGCTCGCAATTATCAATTCTAACCAGAAAATTTTCGGGGATATTCTCTTTTCTGGAATGTTACGCAGCGTAGATTGATAGCGGGCCTTGAAGATGGGACCGATAGGTTGTCCCGAAGCGTCTGTAACTAAATACAAACCTACGCTGCACAACGCCCCAGCAGAGCGAAGATTTCTTTCACACCGCGGCTGAAGACAGACGTCACGCATAGAAGGACTACAGTCTTCGGGTAATTTACGGGCTTTTGTAATTAGATTAGTTTGTACGCAGTTCCCTTTTCAACTGCCTAATTTTTCGTAAGTTACTTTATAACATCTTTGTTGTGGAATGCGTAACACATTCTTCAGAAACTGTGAAAGCTAACCAGATGCCGTTCTGTACGCCCGGTTTTATTCCTGCTTGAACAAAACCCACCTTTCATTAATACTTATAATCCCTTTGTTACAAGTCCGGAAATGACTTCGTCCAGCTATACATTTCTTGTGATCCCAGTCAGTTAACTATTTGGACATCTCAGGATTTAGACCCTAAAGAGATTCTAGATGAAACCGCCGAGAAACAGAGGCTAACAGGAATCGCGTTCTTTAAACAGGGCTGTCGCAGACACAGATGAGGTTTCGACGCGTTCTTCCACTTCCCCTTTCTGTCAAGTAAATATTTTGCTTGTACTTACATTTAGTAACAAAAAAGTTTTTATAGCCTACATCTCTTGAAAATTCCGAAGTATTACATAACATGAGCGCCTGTTGCACGTATAATATTTGCAGTTAAAATAAATAATAATAGTAGTAGTAATAATAATAATAATAATAATAATATGTTTCCATTGGATTTTCACATAAAAATCAGCCAACAGCCAACACTATTATCTCTGCCTATTCTGGAGACTGAGTAACTTGTTTCGGCCTATGCCAGGGCCATCATCAGGGTCCTCTACACAAACACGAATATTAAAGCTCTACTTTTCAAAAGGGAAAGGCCTTTCTCTTTACGGTAGGTTAAAATATACAGTTTTGTTTACGTATAAAATAAAATAAGATAAAAAGATACAGTGAACGAGATAGAGTGTGTACAAGGCGTGTGCAGGTATATAACGTAAAGGATAAAACCACAGTCGACCACAAGATGAAGACGTGTACAATAGTTGAATTCCGCGCCAGCGGTTCCCACCAATGTTGCGACTGGAACTTTCGTCTGTAGATGTGTCGTGTGTGCGATGCGTGGAATGCTTTTTATTTTCGTGGGCTTTTTTAGCCTCTGATTTTTGGTTTTGGTTGTTTGCCTGAGCGAAATCTTTTCGTATTCCGTATCTATAAAAACATGATACATGTTGTTGAAGTGGTAAGAAGCTTTTAGTAGATAAATTTGAGTTGGTATATGAATGACGGTGGTTCCTACGGAGTTGGTGTTCTCTCCTGTGTACTTGTGAAGCAGAAAATGCTATACGTCAGCGCTGTGTATGCTGGACCTCGGGAGAACCCTGTGCTGTGTTGTGTTGTGGTGACTTCGTAGCTTATGGTCTGACTAAACTAGTATTGCTTACGGTCGTGTTTTTATGTGGGGTACTACGTTAGTCAATAGTCATCTCTTTTTCAATGATGGTTTCAAATATCTTATTATATATGACGGTGTGTTTATCATTAAGCTGATTTTGTCTTTGGTCTGTCGGTAAATGTAAAACTTTTCCACAGTATCCAAATGTTTGCCCCCTTTTGTCGTAACATGATCGACATAGTGTCGTCTACCTTTCCAAACTTGTGGCCTGTTTCCAAGATTGCCGCGCGAACTTTAAATTGTAATTACTGTATTTGAAAGGCTGAAAATATTCCTTGAACGTTTTCTCGGAATTACGGCCAGTTTGTCCTGTATATATTCTTTGCTGCACTCTTTGCATGCGATGGAAGTACAACAGACACAACAGACACTTAAAATTTACGACCTTATAATAAATAAAAATTATTTCTCACATGGAGGTAACATCCTGCACCAAAACGAAGGTTCAGCAATGGGTACACCATCATCTACTACATTATCGGAGATTTTCCTACAATATATCGAAGATAACTTCACTGTTGATATATTTCTCAACAACAAAATTTTAGGATACTTCCTATATGTAGACGACACCCTCACTGCATATGACGAGTCAATTACAGATATTAGTTGCCTCATAAATCAATTCAACCAAATACATCAAAACTTACAGTACACTATGGAGCTTGAGGAAAAGAAGAAAATATATTTTCTGGACCTAACAGTTTCCAGAAATAACAAACCCCTTGAATCAATCATTGTTCGGAAACCCACATATACAAACACAATCCCTTACAACTCATGTCACCCTGCATAGCCCAAGTAGGCAGCCTTGAGATTTCTTACAAACCGAATAAACTCATACCACTTGACCCCCGCAGCAAGAGAAGACGATATGATAACCATTCAAAACATTCTACATAACAATGGTTTTCCCCTACACCATATTGATAAATCTATGGCAAAACAGAAACATTCAAAATCAAACCCCGCACATGGCCGAGAAAATGACAAAAAGTGGATTGCCTTCACGTTTTTCGGCAAAGAAACATATCATATTTCAAAAATATTTGGACACACGCACCTACGAGTCGCATTCAAAACCAAAACCTCCCTCCAATCCTTGCTAAACACAAGGAACAAACTGGAGATAATTTTCAGAAAAGTGGGATGTATCAACCGACATGCAAAAATTGCGGCAAAAAATATACCGGACAAACCGGCCGCAATTTCGAGAAAACGTTCAAAGAATATTTTCGATCTTTCAAACACAATAATTACAATTTAAAGTTCGCGCGGCAATCTTGGAAACAGGCCACAAGTTTGGAAAGATAGACGGCACTATGTCGATCATGTTACGACAAAAGGGGGCAAACATTTGGATACTGTGGAAAAGTTTTACATTTACCGACAGACCAAAGACAAAATCAGCTTAATGATAAACACACCGTCATATATAATAAGATATTTGAAACCATCATTGAAAAAGAGATGACTATTGACTAACGTAGTACCCCACATAAAAACACGACCGTAAGCAATACTAGTTTAGTCAGACCATAAGCTACGAAGTCACCACAACACAGCACAGCACAGGGTTCTCCCGAGGTCCAGCATACACAGCGCTGACGTATAGCATTTTCTGCTTCACAAGTACACAGGAGAGAACACCAACTCCGTAGGAACCACCGTCATTCATATACCAACTCAAATTTATCTACTAAAAGCTTCTTACCACTTCAACAACATGTATCATGTTTTTACAGATACGGAATACGAAAAGATTTCGCTCAGGCAAACAACCAAAACCAAAAATCAGAGGCTAAAAAAGCCCACGAAAATAAAAAGCATTCCACGCATCGCACACACGACACATCTACAGACGAAAGTTCCGGTCGCAACATTGGTGGGAACCGCTGGCGCGGAATTCAACTATTGTACACGTCTTCATCTTGTGGTCGACTGTGGTTTTATCCTTTACGTTATATACCTGCACATGCCTTGTACACACTCTATCTCGTTCACTGTATCTTTTTATCTTATTTTATTTTATACGTAAACAAAACTGTATATTTTAACCTACCGTAAAGAGAAAGGCCTTTCCCTTTTGAAAAGTAGAGCTTTAATATTCGTGTTTGTGTAGAGGACCCTGATGATGGCCCTGGCATAGGCCGAAACAAGTTACTCAGTCTCCAGAATAGGCAGAGATAATAGTGTTGGCTGTTGGCTGATTTTTATGTGAAAATTGAAAGCATGCGCCAAAGGGGATGTTGAATGTTAAAACTGTTTCCATTGAAACTCAATACACTGCATTTATTTCTTTATTATTTTAAAAGAGATAGGACCTTGTACAGCACAGTTATAGGATAGCAAGAACTTTCGAATTGATTTTGGAACCAGTAAATCTTCTGTCAATAAGATATTTTTTCATTTATTTATACACTTATTTACTGTTGCAGATAACTAATGGTTTGTGACAGGTAACAAGTTCCTTCAAATAAGTTACAATACGTACCGTTTTCGCTTTACGTAGCAACTAAGAATCCCTTCTGTGAATGTGGATATATATATATATATATATATATACCCTACGATATGTGGATATAGGGCCTATACCCTATGATATGTAATATAAAAGCTAACGTATTATAACGTACATACCATGTAATATAACCTAGATGTAACCTAAATATCCCAAATCTCATATACTTGTACGCAATAAAATCTGCGGGATGTATTTATACACGGCCGTGAAACGTGTGTGTGTAGATGGCAAGGTGCAAGTAGCACTTATAAAAGAGAAAAGAATCCTAACCTATAAACTGTACCCCGAAGCTGCTGATAGGAAATGACGCGTAACGAACCTGGGCAGAAGTAGGGGATAAAGGTTAAGGCAAAATTGTTTTCATGCATACCGTGGAGGCATATGAAGGCGTGGAGGTATAGCTTCACACATTCTTTACCTGGACCGTAGACAGAGATTAGTGGTCAGTTTTAGGCCCCAGCAGCTTCTTCTACTTAGCAACAACGCCAATACCAGCTTAACAGAAGACATTATGGGCTACAGAGTTGATTTGAACCGTCTGGAGAATAAAAATGTTTTTGTTGCTGCCGGGAATGAACCCGTAATTTATTTGTCGTCCGACCGATAGCCTAGCCACAATACCAACTGAGCTATCATGGCTCCTCATACACACCAGGACAATACCAAAAATGAACCTTACATAAATAGTTCACAAGTTAGTAGACTGGATTTGCCTGACTCAGAACAGGGCGTAAAGGCGGCCTCTTTTGAAGACGGTAATGAACTTTCCGGTTCCATATAAGGCGGAAATGTCTTTGCCACTTGAGTGAATGCTAAGTCCTCAAGACGGACTTTGCTCCACGCAGTTACTTAAAAGGAATCACTGCGCACGTCGCCTGATTTTCATGCAGTATGCAACACACTTCTTACAGAAAATCACACTTGCATTAACATCTGCCATTCCAAGACAGCCAATTGAAAACAACTTTCGTTTCTTTCAGCAGTTAAAAGCATGTAGCTACGCCTAAAAAAAGGTAAAATACATTAGATTTACGTTTTATGGTGGAAAAACATACATAAATTGCGTGGAGGGCTCCACAAAGGAGGTGCCAATGTCCAAAATGCTACAACAGTGCAGAGATCAAAAAACATGCTAACATTTCGAACATAAATCCGATAGTTTTATGTAACAACAGGTACTGTATGTTTCTAAATTATTTGCCTTTATATACCTTTCTTCTCCCCCCCCCCCCAAAAAAAGAAGTCGATAAAATAAAAATTTAAACTGACTCATATCTTCAAATATTTCATTCACATAACCCTTCCGGTCGCACTGTGGCCCTGGGGTCTACTCAGCCTCTAACAGAAATGAGAACCAGGAATATTTCCTGGTGGGTTAATGCGGCCGGTGCGTAGAGCTGAGAAACTTTCCACCTTCATGTGCCGATTGTCTTGAAATCTGGAAGCCTCAAACTCCTGGAAATCTCAGGGCCTTTCCAGGCCTGTACAGGGATTGCTTTACCTTTACCATGCCTTCAAAACACTAAAGGGTTAAACGGCATTCTTCTTCCCAGCAAATTATTCACAAGTACTGAAACCACGAGTTCTCGGACAGCTTGACGCTGAAGATGGAAGCACTAGATCCTCCAAAGCGTCGTAAACTACTCGCCCAGCGACACGGTGTCACATCCCAGACGACTTGATTTTTTAACAATACGGCTGTACGAATGTCACATACCGCAAATTTTGAAATGTTACATGGGTTCATAAAAGAGATATTTCCTGCAGTTTTAAGAGCAATGACACTCACTTTTGAGTTTTATAAGTAACTTTTTTTCGAGCAAGGGCCCACCCATTCTCCTTTTCATTGTGTATCGAGGACTCCTCCGCGTGTGAAGTGTTCAGCTCTTGATACTGACCGCTCAGTCCTGTCATTTGACGAGGCAAAGAATGAATGGAGCTGAAAAGCCACCCGACACTTCATGTCGAGCGCAGGAACAACTTTATCTTTTACATTTATAGAACGACGCTGTTTCAATTGAAGGAACCCATAGGAACGTGTCTTGGATGCCGGTGTTCGTGACCTGTTTCAAGAATATAGGCCTACTTTTGACATTCTCATGAAGACACTAGGGAAAACCACGAAACATTTCGGTCAATATAGTTATGCCCTAAGCCAAGTTCAAGAAGGTAAGTAGCTTCTTTCTGCACCGAGAGACTAACACTGCATACTGACATTTGTGGTCCAAGCTACAACACAAGCAGAAATATTTTGCCTCCACTTTCCAATGCGCCTTAATGTTAATAGCAGCGAAAACTTCATTCTACTATTACCGTGCAAAATTTATATATTCAAAAATTATATTTTATATTCCTATACTATGTTGTTTGCTACAATTCAAGTTGTTTTACCTCAGCATTTTGGCCGCTGTTAACCACATATTTAAATTCCATTTTGACAAACACAAGGCAAAAAAAAAAAGACCAGACCACCTGTTACGTTATGTACCACCAGGTTTAACATCCAAAAATTCTACGTTCTGCCCACACAGTGCATTTGTGCGTTTTGTGTGGATCTCAGAACAAACAGCGATTATTTCCCTATACACCATTAACTGACTGGTTTTTATAACCGAGACAGTGTGTTCACTGCGCGGTACGGACTGAATGTTTAAATGCACGTTCTGCCCACACAGTGCATTTGTGCGTTTTGTGTGGATCTCAGAACAAACAGCGATTTTTTTTTTCCTATTCAACATTAACTGACTGGTTTTTAAAATCCAGAGGCAGCGTGTTTATTGCGCGGTACGGGCTGAACCTTTAACTATAATTCAGGTTAATTATGCGTTTAAAGGATTAAACGTCATCACATCTTTGCCTTGAGAAAAGAGAAACGGCGGAATTAGAAACAACGTTCACAGTTAATAGGTGGTCTAAGAGAGCGCTGCCTCTGCGAACTGCACAAAAAATTCTTCGTAAATGACGAGGTATAGTACTGATACTTGAACCAATACCCCCTTCATCATACCGGAGCTGTGTCTGGTTTCAACGGATTTTCGCTCTTTTATGCTTATGAGTAATGGCAAGTGAACACCTTAAATTCATCACAGTCTGTTACGGTCAGAAAAACCTGTTTATAATTCCAGTGCACGAATCAAATGCAAAAAAAACGCCATTTATTCCTTTCTTAGTGCTAAGTTAAGTTTGCCTTGAAAGCGCATGACAGCTGATTTTAGGTTTTATTATTTTCAAAGTAATGGCCACACTTCTAAGTAATTGAAATAATAAATAACTGAGTGGGTTAAAACCTGCCCATCATTTGGCCCACACGGTATGACGTGAAATGGTACAGGATTTGTTGAAAATATTAGAAAAATACTGGCTGTAGGCTAATTGCACTCAGAGGAGGGATGGAGGGACGGGGTGGAACTGACGGGGGGGAATGTTTTGTTAAGGGCCTTGTAATGCTCTGGAAGGAACCGTTGCTTTGAAATAAGAACCGCTCTTTCATTTTAGACACAATATGAAATTTCATCAAAATCCGTTAGAAGAACCTGGTACTGGACCACGGACGAGCAGACACCGCACTCAAAAGCGGTGATACACGTCTGTGTTGTCATGCATATCCTCCAGGAAATGATGCGGTGAATGCTGTATATTGAAGTACATTTTCACAGATACGAAGGCATGTACTGCAAGCTAACGCGCACGTGATGTAATGTACGCATTGAAACAGCAGCTGACAAAAAACAGGTGCCTTCCTTGTTCCGCGTGGCAGTAGTACTCGTTCCTATTCATCCGGAACGCCGTATATCAAAAGGCTGGCACGACGACAGTACAGTCAGGATCGTCTCCATCTGTTGTTATCCTTCTGACAAATTATCGCGTTACATACATATCTTGATCACTTGATGCAAAAATGGTGTAGCTCCATAAAAAGCAAAGCAATCCCATTACAGGCCTGGACAGACCCTGAGGGTTCCAGGAGGTTGAGGCTTCCAGAATTTCTAGAAAATCGACACAAAAAGGTCCTAAGTTTGTCAGCCCTACTCACCGGCCGACTTTACCCCCCCAGGAGATATTCCTGGTACTCATTTATGTTAGATGCTGAGCCGACCCCGCGGCTATAGTGCGGCCGGAAGGATTATGTCAATGAAAAATTCGAGTGAAATCATCGGGAATCGAACCCGCGACCTTCCGGCTTGTAGTGGAGTGCATCAACCAACTATGCAACCGCGTGCTCCATAGCTCCATGACGTGTGAAAAATATTTTATATTTGCTTCCAGTTGAGCAAACTCTCTCAAACATTCTATTTCGAAAATAGTTCGTAGCCATTCTGCGAATACAACTTCTACAAACACATTCCCAAACCATTCAGTTATTAATTCCTTCGCAAGAAATTTATACCAATAGAGCTACGTACTTTTTGCACCAAACTCTTCAACAGCTGCTTCAATAGGATCGGAATTCGAAACCAGATATGTATATATCACTAGAATGCACACGTTCCAATAGCTACAAGATTATCTCCATTACCAGCTTCACTTGTGACGTGATTTAAGGCTTTCAGTCGTTTAGTCTAAATAAGAAATACAGAACGCGCTGGAAAGTTCTCACGGAAATCACTTCCAATAACGAAAAGAGTTGGTTCAAAGGCATACGTTTTCCCTGTCTTCCAAAACATCTTTTCTCAACAAGCCGTTCTTTGTTATTGTAAATTTCATATATTTAATCTTTGAGTCACGCAAGGATTTTTCCCTTGGATGCGTGAGCTAGCACCAACTTATTCTCACTGCATGTCCACTGTAGCTGCTCACTGACCTCATCATTTGTCATATACTCTTTGTGCTATTAAGAACAAAGCTTAGTTCAGTCTATACTATTGCCAAGAATAAAGTATTGTTTTCCGTTATTCTCTTTCCCTCCACGTTGTTTTTTAGCGGAGAAGGACGCACCCCAGCCTTGAGGCTTATTGTGTAACCCTGTGGTGAAGATGAAGATGATTATTTTTTGTCCTTTTCCTAGTAATGGAGCACCGGTGGAATGAAATTGACAGGGGAAAACCGAAGTACTCGGGGAAAAACCTGTCCCAGTGCCATTTTGTTCACCACAAATCCCACAAGGACTGACCCGGGATCGAACCCGGGCCTTCGCGGTGGGAGGCCGGTGGCTAACCGCCTGAGCCATGGCACGGCCTTCCCTCCATGTTAATATTACTTCTCTTTCTTTACTTGGTGACGCTCCTTCATCTGCATGTGTTATAAATGATCGAACCAGACGGTCAAAATGACGAATTGGGAAGAACACGTTGTGCTGTATGATAAGACACTATCAAAGTGTTTGCCTAGAGAAACTCCTCCTAAGGATAGGGCCTAGTGCGTCCAGTCTGAGTGACACACAACTTTGGATACGCCAACCAAACATTCATTGGGTGCCCGAGGGGTAAAGAACGGAGTCTCACGATTGGCTGGTCAAAGGGCCACATAACGTTTAAATGACTGCTGCCTACCCCGTGGTTCAAGTGCATGAGGTCATAAAGAAATTGCAACCAGGAAACGGCACGTCTCAAAGTCGGCGGCGAAGGCGTTTAAACGGAGATGAGGGATGGTCTTACGGCGGCGAGAACACAAGGAACCGTCGGCTGCCTTGATTAGCTGAAACCTCTTTTAATTGTCTGAGGTACTCGTAACTAAATCCGCTGATCGTAGTCCTTCTTGAGCAGACAAGAGTTCCTCAGTTAGCCAAGGACTTCCCGAATTTTAAGCAAGAAGAAAATCCATTACCGTGTTCGCAGAAACAGCCACTAGGCCCAGTACATAGCCAGATGAAACCAGTCCACAGCGTCCTGTGTTTTCTTTAAAATGCATCTCAATATCATCCTCCCATCTACACCTAGGTCTTCCAAGCCGTATTTTTCCTCTACCAGTCTTCATCAAAATCATGTGTGTCTTATGCCCAGCTCATAGCATCCTCCTTGCCGCCAGCACCTGAATGAAGTTTGGTGAGAAGTAAAATCATGAAGCGCTTTCTTGCGCAGTTTTCCTCAGGCTCCTGTTACTTCCTCTCTTGCAGCCGAAATATTATCGGAGTAAACCCAAAGATCTATTATGATATGAGGAAAAACAGAAGGAAAAGAAGAGACAAGGCAAGAGAAGTCGTTAACTAACTGTGAGATTCTCTTCTCCAAATTAATTTAACACGGTACAGAATATGACAAATCATAAAGTCACGAACCACGGTCACAGTTATCGGCATTAAATTTGCCACTTTGGATAAACCCGTAGTTTATCAGAAGTATTAATAACAGTCTCATAAAAACTGGACTTAATGTTAATCTGAGGACAACCACCCGTGATTCTGCGGGAAGATTTGGAAGTTTCTGAGATAAATTTCAATAAATGGGCTTATGTAGAATATTTGAAAATGTGTCGGAGAAAATTAAACACCGGCTGGATGAACACTTGATACGTGGGTTCTTTTTCTTTTTTTTTATAAATCATGTACTACTCCTGGTATAATGTTTACTAAACTCGAAACACACGTACACGGAAAGCGCCGCATTTTTACACTGTACAACTTCCCAAATTTTTTATTTGAGAGGAAGGGTTCCAAACCGCTTCCAGACAGGTTGAAATGTGAGCCTTACGGCAACATTTCTAAATTATAACTCACTAGCTATATCGTACTGTCTTCACCTTAAAGGCCAAGCAGATCGCTCGACGTCGATATCTCAGCGTTTAAGGACAATCACTCTCAGTGCTCGATGCTCAACTGTTTCTTCAACCTCAACTCGTATCGCACAGAGAACACAGTCTAATTTATTAAAAATAATGATGGCCAGATATCAAAGCGTAGGTGGCGCCTGTTTAGATTTTCGTTTAAAGTACATGTCATTTCTGTGACTTAAACCACAACTGGGTATGCACAGGAGTTTGCTTAAAATCCCCAAATATCAAATTTATTGTGGGAATAGCGCCGTTCCATGCTAACGGACGGATATACATAACAAGGATACTAGACCCTTTTCATGATTTTATTTACCACCTTCTGCCTAATGCAGAAATGGTGTCTTGAAGTATACTATGGCCGCTTCCTTACCAGTCCTTTCAGTGTTACCGAAGGGGATTGTCACTCGACGCTAAATAACATTTGAGCTGCAGAGCGTTGTTAAATACTCTGCTACCCATCCATGCAACATTGGACTATCATGTTAACCCAGGTCAAAACGGCTTCCTTATAAGTCTTTCCAATTCATACTAACCAGTAGCAATTTTATAACATTTAAACTGATAAATCAGCGTTAAATATACTACGGACAAGCAAAGATAACAAACAAAAGAATGGCCTAAACACGCCTCAGTTAATTTCCCAATTTCGCGACAACGTATGGTACAGGTTATGACAATTATATGAATGTTCTCTACCATACATATTTATGCCTTAACCACGGAATTTTTACAGCTGGGGACGTCAGAAATTGCAGCAGTGTGCAGTGCCCCCCTTATCTGAGCGAACATGTGTCCTGTTCCCGCCCCTACATATGCGTGCGCATCATATTACAAATTTTCTTTCCTCGCCTCTGAACTGTGTGCCATGCAGTGCACAGATGCAAACCCATCTGCAATGCAGACCAGTTCACCTGTACTTACATAGCGTATATCACTTGCAATAAATTTGTCTTCATCTTTTGATCATGCAACCTGTCAGCAGTGTTGATCATTTAAATCTCTATGCAGCAGGGGGACCCGCCATACGACTTCTTTATACGTATAAACAGATGTAAGACCATTTGGAAAACAACGCCTGTATACAGGTCGCTTTACAAGCAGCAATAGATTTACCAGCTTGATTGATAGTTTTAAGTATGAATTGCAAATGTGCTTATCAAAAATGCACTAAACTATGTAAGAATTAAGTAACAGTGAGATGCAGATCTTTATAAAATACACTCGTCGCCAAATATCATAAGGCTGAGAAAATCAAAGCGTGTAAGTTTGATGGTGTATATAGAATATATGGAGAAACCTGAAATATGCATATAAAAATTTAGTCGGAAAACCAGAAAGGATCGGACATCTTGGAACGCCTGTAGCACAGCTGGGAATATAAGGTTAAAATAGCTGACTTAGTAATGAGAAGTGGAAACGTCAGTTTTATTAAACGGGCTTAGGATGGTGATTAATGGCTGGCATTTTGTAAACAGGATACCGAAACGTCAGCCTCAGTTAGTGGCGGGTAATGGCTTGGCCGGCTGAGTAACTATCAATTTCCAAGAAACTCTGCAACATGGAGTTAGTAGGTTTTAGTTTGAGCTCGTGTTGGGTAGTTAATTACTTAATTTGATAAATAACTGGCTGAAGCAAAATGAATTTTTGGATAAGGAATGATTTATAACAGGAACTCAAAAAATCCAGCTAGTATAAAATTCGGGATCTGTGTGTATTAAGGTAATAAGTAAATATTTTGCCTTCTGTTCTTTCCTGATTGTGTGTTAACATGAATAACTTAATTTACTACACACGAATGATATGCTAAGGAATATATTCGTAGGAAAATAAAGAGAATACTAAGGGAAAAGAAGAAATCACAAATATTAAATATATATTACAAAATAATGCTATTAAACTTTTAGAGCCTAGAGGTAACTTTACGTACGACCAGGTTTAACATTCAAAAATTCTACATGGTGCCCACATTGCGTTTATGTGTTTTGTACGGATCTCAGAACAAACAGCAATTTTTGCCTTATAAAACATTAAGAGACTGGTTTTTATAACCGAAGTGGAGAGTGTTTACAGCGCGGTACGGACTGATTTCTTATATAAAACAGGTACGTTCCGTCTTTAAAGGGTTAATGTTATTGAGTTCATTAAACCGTGGGCGGGCTCGGATTGAATTGGACAAGCAAATCGAATGGAAGGAGAAAGAAGTTTTTAGTAGCTGCAGTAAACGAATATGGTAAGTGCAGACACTGAGAACATGAATTAGGTGTAAATCCCGTCTGTTTCATGCGGCTCCCTATTTTAAATAGTCATAATGATTCAGTCTGGTCGCCTTATTCTTGTTTTAAAGTTTTCTACAAAAATACACCAATTAATGCTACACATAATTTCGATATTTTTGTTACTACAAAGTATGCCAGGTTGATACTCTGAAGAATTTAATTTCTGTATAGTTGCATCTCATTTAATGACGTATTGCCAACAATAATACTAGCCTAACATGAGCTGCCATCAACTCAGAAATTCCATGACTGTCAGTACCAAGTTAGAAGCCCTTGCAAGGAAGCAATCACACTCCGCACAGCTCATATGGAGGTGCAGAAGTACGTCTACTGGGAAACAAAGTATTCGGAATGGCACTTGTCTGCAGTGGAGAGTGAACGAAAGAGTAACCTTAGAGCTGTCGTAACTATTTTGCCCTGAAGATGATACCAGTCTTCCCCCACCTCACGATTCGCAAAGTCATTACATTTCTGACGATAGTCTGACGATTCGGCTAAGCACCACAAAGCGTTTTGAAACCCAGTACTGAAATACTAAAACACAGGACTTTATTCGTTTCATTCTCATTCGTATTTACATCAGATCTCCCAAACGCCAATAACGAAAGCACGAATTTGTAAACAGACATTATCAATTTTTTGAAAGACCCTTACATAATATTTACAGGATTGCCTCACTTCATACTTTCGTTTAAATACACACATGAAACCCCCGCTTTCTTGGATGTTACTGGGCGTAAATTGGTAGTTATTTACCGACGTTTCGGGACAACCTATCTGTCCCATTTCTAAGGACCAGCAGTTGAAGAATAATGGCTGCTAGGACCTTGAAGATGGGAACAATAGGTCGTCCTCCGACATCGGTAACTAACTATAAATCCACGCAGCTTAACATCCCAGCAGAGCGGAGATATCATTTGCACTAAGGCGGAAGCCTGCAATCACACGTACACATCTGTTTCATGGCAAATCCACAGTTTAGGTTCACTAAGAGGGACGATAGTACTGATTATGGACGTATAACGGGCTGCCGCTCATTTGAATCTCAAGGAACTATACGTTCCACGGGCCACCTAGCAAAGGAAGAACGGCCACAGGATGCACACCACTGGTCTAGATAATTAATGTTTTATTCGCGGAAAGGATAAACACTTTCATTTCCACAGCAGTGTTCAACTTCTGAGTGCCTTCCATTCCTACGACGACAGAATACAGGCAAGTCTGGGATGGTTTCACTAGAGATAAAGTCGGCCGAAGCCTGAAGCTGATCATCTTGTACCGAGGCTTATAACTGTTTGAATTCCCTTAAGCCTCCATGACTTGAACCTTCCTCTGTACAGAGCCTTAACCAGACACAGATTACAAGTGCGGTACCTTAACCTTTTAAAGCCTAGCGGTAACTTTACATACCACCAGGTTTAACATTAAAAAATTCTACGTGGTGCCCACATTGCGTTTATGTGCTTTGTACGGATCTCAGAACAAACAGCAACTTTTGCCTTATAAAACATTAAGAGATTGATTTTGTATAACCTAAGTGGAGAGTGTTTACAGCGCGGTACGCACTGAATCCTTATATAAAGAACAGATACGCTTCGTCTTTAAAGGGTTAAGCAAGCGAACAAACTGGCCAGGACTGTATCGTTGAATATTTCTTCATTTATTAGACACAGTAGCTTCGCCTGCATCACAGTTATTCTATACAAGTTTGCTTGTAGATTATTCAAAGGAACAACTTGTGTTTGTTCCATTCCTTTTTCAACGTCCGCATTATGTCTGCACCGCACTCCGCACATGGAATAATAATGCGATGTTAAACATGGTGGATAAATAAGGTTACAGGATCTTAGAGGTCAAGGGTTGGCGAAAGCTCCCTTCCTCCTCCACCTTGTGTTTTATACTCGTCTTCTGAACCATTAAGTTGTGTTAGCCTTCCCCTGATGGCCTCATCTGATAGATAGGCATTGTTAAAGGGTTCAGTTATGAACTTGAGGCAATTATTATTAGTTTATATACCTGCATTCGCATCCTTTATAAAACGTAATCTGTTTTTGAAAGTCGGTTGCAATAAGCAACAAGTAGGCACAGGGACTTTTTTGGGCAGGTGAGATATGATCGGTTGATTGGTTGATCAAGTACCCAGTGTTGTTACGTACACCCCAAGGTCCTTCACCGTGATAAAAAAAACTGGTCATTACTTCTTATATAGATGCAATTCAGTGCTATTCACATTCTGAGTCTGGCTGCTTCTACGTCAATAATATCTTCATTTAGCCCACCGTTTCCATTTATTCGTTTCTTATAATTCCCATAGGCTACTATAGAGCAATTATTTCCCTAAAGGACATCGCACATTTTGGTCTACTTAACCTTTTAAAGCCTAGGAGTAACTTTACATACCACCAGGTTTAATATTAAAAAATTCTACGTGGTGCCCACATTGCGTTTATGTGTTTTGTACGGATCTCAGAACAAACAGCAACTTTTGCCTTATAAAACATTAAGAGATTGGTTTTTATCACCGAAGTGGAGAGTGTTTACAGCACGGTACGCACTGAGTCCTTATATAAAAGAGATACGCTTCGTCTTTAAAGGGTTAATGGAGAATTTGTTTCCTGTGAGGTAGCAAATAATATTTACGGATCAAATGGACAATTGTAAGGCTTTAAGATGTTTGCTTGATTTCAGGCTTCCTCCACAATGTAGATGAGATCTGCGCTCTTCAGGGATATTACGCAGCGATTAGTGGTTGTTCTGTACAGACGTTTCGGAACACTGTCGGTCCCATCTTCAAGGGTCAAGAAGTCTAAGACTTGGAATCTCGAATATGGAATCGACAGGCTGTCCCGAAACGTTGGTACAGAACTACCACTCAACGCTGCGTAATATCCCTGAACAGCGCAGATCCCTTTAAGATGCTAATATCTTTCTACGTACAAGTACGTTTTCTAGTTGCTCTGTTCCTCTGAAAGTTTCCAGTCGAACTTCTTATGCATTTCTTTTCTCTACATTTCCATTTCACCTTCTTCGTCATAGTGAACAATTATTTTAAAATTTTCTGCATACATCTACCGCTGTATACCCACTCCCTTGTGGTGAAATATACTCTTTTCTAGGAAGCTGACTCTGTTAAGGCCTATAGGGAAAGCATGCAATCAAGCCCTCATTATTAACCAAGGCGATATATGGAGGCGAGCGGTCAGCTTCACGCTGCTGCTGATTTAACTCCGAAAAACTAATATGGTGTGTGTTAACTTATAAGATTGCAAGTTTACGTGGAGATGAGTATTAATTAAATTTTAAATGAGATACATGTTCTTTAAAAAATATTGATTTCGTCCTGTAAAACTAAATCATGGAACATCGCTAGGCGAAAATAGCTGGCAGTCGACTGTGGAAAAGCTAACGGTCTGATAAGGATTGCAACGAAATAAACTAACAGATATTAAAGGCACTACCGGCAAACAACTAACAAGTTCAAACGAAACTGAGGATTTTGCTGTTAGGTTAAAAGTCATTTCGATTTTTGTGTGTACCTCCTTTGTTTTACTCGCAGGACACGCTGAGTCAGAGGATGTGAGTGGAACCTTGAAAGGAAAAAAAAAACGAAACAAGTCCTGAAAGAACATATTCAAATACAGATCGTAAAATTAACAGAATTAAAACAAAACTTTAAGTGTACGTGTTTTTGCAGTGCCCGAATTCGCAAAGATCTGAAGTGAAAGTGCCGTACGCTTTGCAAAATTTGATATTGAAGACAGTCGCCGTATTAAGCTGGACAACTGAATGAAGTTGTAAAAGCCACCTGACGTAAGGAAGAAGAGAAGTTTTAAGTAAGCTATAACTGTGTTTTCAAAAACAGTAGTGAAAAATCTTAGAAAAAACAAAATGTCTACGGTCTCTTCGCTCCGACGAATAAAATATAAACGGCTTATTCCTTACGAAAAATAAAGTGCGTATGGCGTCTTCCGTCCGAAAAGAAAACGTCGACGAATTCTATGTTAAAACCACAAATCAAAATGCATCGTTTTCGAAGGACGATTCTTTCAGTTCATAAATTAAACCGTAACGTAGGCGCCGTCCAATAAACGACGTCCTTCCTATAATCTTTAAGGCTTACGAAAGCAATTCGCCACTGTAAGAAGCAAACTGCGTAGCCTAACACAGGCTGGAGACTCTTCACTGAAATGTCTAATGCTAACAAATTCATTTGCACTCAGACTTACTCGTTCGAAAGCTAGTTATTACATCATTTAAATTTTGTGCATTTTAAAACACAACGCCAAAGATAATTCCATGACTTTTATCTGAAATACAAAGGCTGTGGATGAGCTTTTACTGCTCCGTCTGTAACAATGTCCATGACTCACCGTTCGCTGCTACTGATCGGTGTAGGGACCTACCTGTGTTTGTTGTTAAGTGACGTCTTCCATGGTGGCAGGTTCGTAGTCTGCTGTTTTTACCACTGGAGCGTTGCAGCTGTTGCAAACAGCACCTTCTTACAGATATTCGGAGATTATCCTCAATTACACACACATCACAAAGTTTGTCCGTTTTCTTTGTTACCCACAGCTTCACATTAATCAATTTTTAGATCAGAAAGTTTGTTCGTTTCCTTTGTTGCTTACAGTTCACATTAATCCACTTTGTAGATCACGAAGTTTGTACTTTTTCTTTGTTACCCACAGGTTCACAACACTTCACTTTGTAGTCATGCCCGTAAACAAGAGACACAAGTTTTCAAATCACTCGAAATGACACTCGCGAACCACGCACTGCTAACCTACCTGCCTCTCACTGTGATAATTTACCTCACAATATTGTCATTATTAGAACTCACAATTATGTGAGTTAGATGGTGATACAAACGCGTGTATCTGACTCTCCAGATTTTTATGAAGGCAGCAAAATTCGAAATATTTTATCCTTAAGTGAAGGTACGTATATAGCAATATGAATGTAACGTATATGTAAGAGGTTGTGTGCAAATTGTTAAAAAGTTTTGAGAAAATGGTTGGGCTTAAGTGGTAAGAAGTTAAGAGAAATCTGGAGAAAAGTAACGGTCAAAAGTGAGGAGCATGTGACCTACATGCAAGAGAGGGAAATTCATACCAAGTTTGGGTGGGATAAACTTAGCGAAAATGTGCACCTGGATAACCTAGATGTAAATGGGAGAACACTTTTAAAATGGATCAGCGGAACTGTTCGATGTATGTGGATTCAAATTACGTTTTATATTTTGTACAATCAAATTACTTTTTTCGGTGTAGGGACCGGTAAAGTGAATATGTAATTACCGCAGTTTTTTACGTAATTACATATGTATGTAATTACATGCAATATGTGAGGAACATCTCGAACAGCTGAGCTACTATCACCTTATCAAGAGGGACTCCCACCCGTGGAATCAGCCATTTGACCTTTCATGTAGAAAAGGTAAACCTTACTTGAAAAAGTATCTTTGTTGAAGATGCTTTATCTAATCAAGCAGCAGAAGAGTATTAAATTTAATTTCTAAGAAATAATTTTGACGATATAAATTGAGAAGAACTGCATGAAGGCGTTGTCAGCAGTTGTCTTCGTCACTTGCGAGGTGCCAGTGTTTTGTGCAGCTGCCTAACCTGAGGTAACTATGCAAGTATGTACGGCCGGTCTTACTGGGCAGGGGGTCTGGTCTGCCAGTGTGACGACATGAATAGTGTCAGAAATACCACATTTTGTATCGCACACAGTAACGTTAAAGTGATAGGAATCACAACGGAAATGGAGCTCTAAAATATGTTTGTAAATGTATTATTCAAATTATATTCGTATATGCCTCAGACGTCATAACTAACACAGACGTATCAAGCGAAAAGTTATATTTTGTATGGAATTTATCAATTATTTTTAGGGTGAATAAATGAAGAAGGCCACGACAGACGTGAAGATTGGGAACCCCGTAATGACAGGCAAGTCGCTGAGCAGTTTATCTGCTTTTTTTTGTAGGCCTAAATTTTGCCGTAAATCCTTTTAGGAAATCAGACGGAGTTAATCAATTATGAAGCAGTAAGTACAATATTCTCAGTGTGTCTGTATTCTTGTCTTAGTTATCCGACAAGAAAAGCGCACCATTTCTGCGCAGCATTATGTTGTCATCTGTGGTCTGTCGGGCTGTACCACATTTTTCTACATTATCTCATACACGGCACCATTTTCGGACAAAGGTTATTGAACATAAAATGTGTGTTTTGATTTTCTCTACAAACTTTGTCTCAAACATGTCTCATTCTACGGATAATTCAGCGGGATACTTTCATAAATGTACATAGGACTTCGTGTAAAGTACTCGTTATTCTTGTCAGACTTTAATCAATCTCGAGTTTTATCAACGGATTTTAAAAGAACTCTTCAAATACCATATGTCATAAAAATATGTGCAGCGGGTGCAGAGTTGTTCCACGCGGACAGACAGGTACGACGATGCTAATAGTCGCTTTTCGCAAATTTGAGAATGTGCTTAAGAAGAGCCGAACATCCTTGCCCTCAGCGGAATTCGAACCCGCGTTCCAAGAAATAAAGGGGCTTCAGACCTACGCCTTAGACGGTACGGCCATAGTGATTGACCAAAACTTTAAATATTGTACGATATTCCGACGGTGTAAAGAAGTCAGATGGATTATGCTGGTTCAGCGTAACGCCTTTGTTGGCGATAGCGATGAAATTTAACCTCCTGCAACGGTGGTGAATTTCTTGTCGATATGAGGATGTCATAGGAGACTGGACGCAATTCGTAACAAACGTGTTTGCTTCCTATCGGCTGACGTTAGATGAGATACAAACGTCATGGCGGTATAACAGGTCAGTAACTGTAGAAGTGTGTCTAGAGATCCGAGAGGGTAAATATGATGCTTCAAAGTTCTTTATAAGGAGAATTTGTAATCTGACGCCACGACCACCTGCGTGTTGATAGCACTTGGGGAAAGAATAAGCCAACACACAGCACAATGTCAAGAGCCTGCGTCGTTAGCATTTGATGGCTTTTCATATTGGCACTTATTCCTGAAGGAAATGATGTCAAATACCCAGATAACAAAAAAGAGTATATACGGATATTTTGTCCGCCCTTCCGTCGCACGTAATAATTTGGCACTTTCCATTAAAGTTCTTGTCATATTTTCGCTTAACATCAATTTTAAAACATAAATATAAAGACACTGTAATAATGTTGGGTTAATCATGCCCACTGCTTCGTATAATAAGCACAAGTACCATTTATTTCTATATGTTAAAATTCACAAAAACTGGATTTAGATTTTGTTGCTTTTCCGTGAACCAGTGCAGTGTCTGATACCGAAATCTGAAAAACACTGATGTAATTGGAACTGCTTTTTCTATAACATGATTTTTCATCGGTACTTAAAAATTCAAATTCACATTCAAATACCCAAGCCATATGAAGCACTTCTCATGAGGGGAACCGAACTTGTTCTAACTCTAAACCAGCAGAGATGTCAATGGGCACATATGAACGTACAAACTGCGTTAAGTTAGCTTTTGCCAGCCATGCACGCAGAAAAGACAGAGCCCACACAACCAGAAGAATGACGAGATGTTAGTTTCTTAGTATAACAGTGGATTAGTTAAGGACAGAGCCTGCAATATTGTACGATCATATGTGGAAATTGACGTATAATAATGTCTATGCCAAATTCTGACGTCATAACACGTGACGTCATTGTAGTGCTGCTGTACCTGTTGACTGACAGAGCAAAATGTCTCGTAGTTTTCCGTGCCGTGTACATATGAATCCAACATATATTATTCCACCAACTCGTACACTAAAAATATACAATAGGTTTTAAACAGTTCCCGATATGTTTCGATGCATGTTACATCACCTTCAAGCGAGTTTTGTTAGAACACTGGGGAACAGCTGAAGCAAGCCAGTCAAAGACTGCTTAAACTAACAAAGCTGATGACTAAAAAACACGAAAACTCTGTGTCACCATTTTTCAAAATCTGAAAAGGCGTTGAAAGTAACATGGAGAGTAATAATTAATAAACAAGACAAGTAAAAACACCGTACATTAAATAATCGGAAACCTGATTGCATATTGGCAACTTTCCTACCCACAATTCAACAGTTACAGACTATCAGTTTTGTAATTTATTTCAAGCGTGTGTGTTTTCGCCACAATCACCTAATACAAATCTAGTGCCAACATTTATGCCAGTTTCGATAACATACCGAAACGTCACTTACATATACTTAATTGGCAACTACAGGGAAACTAAATGTTATATGCCCACCATCTATTGCACAGATAACAATTGTATCCACAATATACTATGATACTGGTGTAACTATTCACTTAGGCCTGCTTGGTTTCTTATAAATTTACATATCAAAATTACTTCCTATGAAGAAATCTTCAATTCATATCTAAGTCACTGTTAAATCTGTGGACTGTAACATCTTGTTACAATCTGCTAGTAATTTTGAGTGAGTATTCTGGATTATAATAGGCGACAAATAATTTAATAAAAATAATAGGAACAGGGATACATGTGAGTTCAGATTAAGTATATCACCTTGTTATTTACTGACACTTTATCACACAGTAAATTTTTAGTGCTGGGAATGAATGATGGGATAAGAATATCCAAGTATAGATACAGTGGAAGAAAGCTGTCCTGTCCAGGAATGGCTAGGGAACAGGGTAAAAATTGCAAATGCCTTATGAGTAATGACAGACGATACCGGGCTGGGATTTGATCGGGATGTCTCCTAAATAAAAGTGAAATATCGGGAGAGTATGTGAATTGTGTGGGTGATTCACACACACCGACTGTAGCTCTGCATATCAATCGCTGCTGTACATCTGGTAGTCACAGCTATATCACGTCTAATTTGACTGCTACAGAACACGTAATCACGTTAACTTCATGCATGTATAATTACCTAAATATCTCCAAACACCCAATTCAAAGTACATCTTCAGAAACAAAAACTGCAATGCTTAGTTTCGGAATTTTAAGTTTTTGGTGCCAAGAAATGGCTAATTTACTGCGTATGACCTTCAATATTTCAAACACGGCTACAACTTTAGAGGGAAAATGTCGTATGTAGGCCTAAATATAAATTATGCACTTTCCCTCTAGTGAAAAACTTACCTCTACAGCTCAGATGACAATACGAATAAAATAAGCACATGGAAACTTCACTAAACGTCATACTTTGTAACGTAGTGTTGTAAATAAATTACCTTAACTGTTGTTTTGACGCTGTGAAACCGGTAAAAGGGAATATGGCTACGAACCTTTGCACAGAAACCTTCTTGATGCCTGTACAGCTAGTAGGTGTTAATTACATAAAGATGGCTGAAATTGTAGCTAGTTGCCTTCCATTCTTCAAACATGGCTACACAACCACGGAAAGTATTCGTTCTGCACTTTCTAGTTAGCAACAAACTTGCCTCAGAAATTCAGGTGACAATATTATTTAAATAAGTAACTAAATATATAACCTTCAAAAAAGTGACACTTATTTCCGTATAGCATTGTAAATAAATGACTCTAACGTTTGGTTTAGCGCCGTGAAAAAACGGAGAGCCACTATGGCTACGAACCTTTGGATCGAGATCGCCCTCTTCATACAAAGATGGCCGAAATACTAAACATGTCGTCCAGGCATTCAAACATGGCTACAGCTTTACAAGGGGGGCAATTCTCCACAGCGTTCTTCATAAACACGAATCATGAACACTCTGTTCTTCAACAAACTTACCTCTAGAATTTAGATTATAATAGTACGGAAGCTAACAAATGTGTACTTTTCGAAATATTGTAGTTATTAAACCACACTTTTTTATTAAATAATTTAATATTTGTTATGGCACCATGAAACCTGTAGCACTGCCACGAATACTGAAGTTTGCAACGGAAGTTTTGTATTACGTATACAGCCGGTAGATGTTACTTGTACAGTTCCAAACGCAAAACAGACTGGGTATAAGTATCAAATTTAGTAAATAAGTACATACTGAATTCTGAACAAGCCAATAATTTAGGAAACCACAAATGTTTCTTTCTATTCCCTAACTACAAAAGGCGCCAAAACGGCTAAGACGTTTACAACTCACTTTTCGTGTAAACTAACGCATGTTATGAACGGTAATTCTCAAACCAAACCTTGTGATACGCAGCCTCGGCACAAGTAATAATGGCTTAGTTTAATAAAATAACTTGACACAGTTTTAACGTTGCACCAAATTGTAACACACTGCCACACTGACACACATAACTCGGGGTGGAACACCACTCTGCTGTGATTGGAGGAGAGACTTTGTCTGTTTGGCAGTAGTTCCAACTTCTCCGACAGATGTCAGTCTTATCAATGCCTAGCAAAACTGCATTTCAGTGCCGGCTAGTGAGCACAGTTTTAAATAATAACTTTCAAACATCGGGAGGTTTATATATCCAGTTTCATAGTGTAATTAACTACTAAGTATTAGACAGAATGGAAGAGTAAGATGATCAATAAATGGGTATTGAAGACAGCAGTACAAATTGTCTCTGGCCACGCCATGAAGGCATGTTGGGGGAATGGATGCGTAGCTCCACTCAATCTTGACTTCGGAACTGGAGGGATGTGAGTAGCCAACTTCACCGCAGCTTGCGTTATCCTCGCAGACAACCCTCACCACCCCACCCCCCAGTACCTCTTTGATAGGAGAATGGTTAGGCCCAAGAGCTGATCAAGACTTTGTAGGAGTGGTGAACTCATGTGTACTCTGCTGCGGATCGAACCCGGTGATGGTGTGACTTTGAAACGTGACTTGAAGTTCGGAAGCCACAAATGAAGAAACAGAACGTGCGTAGGAAAATATTTAACATAAGTAGAATTATAAAAAGAGAAAATAAATTCGCGGGTCGCCTACTTTTCTTAGTGTCAAGTTGTATAAAGCATGATGTTTTGTCTGCACCAGTGGTTTTCAGCCTGTGAGTAAAGGACACCCGGAGGGGGGGTGGGGGGGTGGGTATTGCAATTTTCGTCCAAAGGTACCGCATATTTATTACGGTGACCCCCCAGCAGTCACACAATTCCGCAACAAGTCTTGTTTGTCCATCCGTCACTTGGTCTACCCTGTTACATTCTACTATTTTTACTGTAATAAATAAAATGTGAATCTTGACAGCGGTTCTGACACTTCCACAGATCTTTGTCTTTATGTATGTTCTGAATTAACGGAGCCTAGGAATACAACAGTTAATACGTTGGAGTCCGCGATTTTGGCGGGGGGGGGGGGGGGTTGAATATCTTTGCTCGTACTTGAAAAGTTTCCGTCCACTGGCCTGTACGCCTTCATGTCTTCGTCTTTTAAAGATAGCAAAGCTCTATAATAAATCGTTGCTGTACCATAAAATCTTATACTATACTAGTAACTTTATATTTTTAGATTTGAAACGTAAATTTAATGGGTCTTCGCTGTACTACTAGTGGCCTGTTTTACATGCTAATATCGTGCTGTGGGTGAACTGACAAACCAGACGTCACTGCACATACGTCACAGAGCGGACAGGTGCAGAATAAGCCAATCAGAAGGCAAGACGCAACCTTACGATCAGCTCACCCCAGTCGAACACCTGCGCTGCTACAAGGATAGTTCGTAGTTATAAATACCCGTTGGGTCTGTATTTTCTCTCTACAAAAACAGGTTGAAGAAAAATCAATAACTTTAACGGAACGAGTTTGCAAGTAAATCTCGAGTTCTGAATGTTCATTAACAACTCCATGAAGTAGAGTTCTTCTTGAGAAACTAGTAGTTCCTCAGCTAGTCAAGAAATTCCTAGTGTTTTATGGAATCAGAAGGTTCATTACCGTGTTCACAAAAATCTACCACTTGGCCCTGAGCCACATGAATTCAGCCATACATCCTGTACCTTTAAACCCCATATTAATATTATCCTTCCATCTAATTCTAGGTCTTGCAGGTGGTCTCTTAGTTGAGGTTTCACTGCCAAATCCCCAATGCATTTCTTTTCTTCTCTATTCGAAACACGTGCCCTGTCTATCACACCCTGCCTGTTTCTATCACCGGAATAATATTTGATGAATGGTAGACATCTTAAAGCTCTGCATCATGAAATTTTATCCACTCCCCTAATACTTTATCCCTCTCAGATCCAAATATCTTCTTTAGCATCCTCAACCTATATTCTTTTCTTTATTGTGACAGATCAATTTACACCCCCATATATAAGAAGTTGTAAATGTATAGGATATGTACTTTAATTCTAAGTCTTACATTCATAGATTTCCTACTTATCAGTATGACTGCATGCCACATGGCAAGAGGTAAAGATAATCGGTAAACAAATTATTTTTTATAGTCTGGAGGCTTCAAAATGTAAGAGCATGTTCTCTTTACAAAATTGTACAGTTGTCACTTAACAGCCCCAGACACTCTATAAATGCTGACGTTCTGTAAGCATTATTTCGTCGAATAATTTTCTTCAAACTTTATGCAACTTGGCGTTGCAACGCACATCTAAAGGAATCTATGTACAACCCAACTAAATAAATAAAATAAAAAGAAAAATAAAGTAACAAAATAAATTTTATGTCCTAAATTTAGGGTTTTCTCCGCTTTGGGATTTTATAGCCAGGATTAAGTATGTATGCGGAGTGATACATTTCGCGCTCGGGGAGTACCAACGTGTTTTATGATATTCAGCAGTATACTAGTTACGATGTACACGGCACGGCTGTTGATTTAGCTTGTTGAAATGTTGACTGTTCGTGCGGAATACAAAGTTCCATCACCAACTCCGTATGTCCCGCATATTGTGAACAATTCCTCTGATTTTATGTCCTGCAACCATTCCTGTACAAAAAGCAGATAGGCACTATATGTATAACATAACACTGAGGCGCGTTTAGATTGCTTACACCCTTGACACTTCTCAGATGTTCATATCACTTCATCCACTGTACTCAAAATTTTTGTAATTTTTGGCAACTCTGAATGCTTACGTACTGTAGAACGCTGTTGCTGTCACTACAGACTGTCATCACATTTATTTTAAATACATCGTAGATGTATCTGCGTTGATTTCCTTTCTTGTTAAATTTATTTATTACATACAACCCCAAACCTTCAGACCCTCGAAATATTTTGTAATTTCAGATTTGCAAACTACGGTTCATACCAGAGTTATTGACATATTCGTAATGTATGAACATATTAAATTTCATATTCGTATATCTATAAGCAATAAATATAAAAATTCGATTCCTTAGGAACTTAACATCAAAACATGAACTTTTCGTCATAAATTTTTACGTCACGCCAAAACAAATTACAATTTACCGTACATAGCCCCACATTGTTATGTAATTACAATTTATCGTACATAGCCCCACATTGTTACGTAATTACAATTTACCGTACATAGCCCCACATTGTTACGTAGTTACAATAAACTATGGCGTATTAAATATTACGACCGTACGTATTTTTTCCTCACTAACACATCAAGCAAAGTGCAACTTCAATTTTTATCCGGTCCAAAGTAATAAGCGTTCAATATTTTGATCCAGTGCCTGCAATTTGTCTGAATTACCCAGCATGCAAATCGAATCTTCTGTAAGCCGTGTTATGTTTTTTCTCTGTGGTCTGTCTGGCTCGGCCGTAATTTTCCTAATTATGCTGTACAGAATATGAGTTTAGAAAAAAATGCATTTTGTGCGAAAGGCTGTGTTTTATTTCTGTCTTCAAATTTTACCCCCAAAGTTTTATTTTTCCGTGAAGAATTGACCAAAATATCGTGATGTATTTACACATTCATGTAAAGTGCCTGATATTTCTTCCGATGTACAAAATTTCACAAAATAAATTTTCACGGACAGCAGTTTATTGGGAGCCGGTGTTTTGTATGAGGTCAGCAGTACGGACAGACATGATGAAGCCAACAGTCTCTTTACCAGCTCTACCAAAAACGCGCTAAAAGTCCCACATCCTACCGATACAGCATACAAGTATATCCGTCGTTTTTATGAATTTCAGAGCAATAAGCGATTTTTTCCCTCTACTAAATTAAGTGATGGGATTTTAGAAAGGAGATGGAGCGTGTTTACTGTGCGGTACGAACTGAATCTGGTGAATCTTGTGTTAAGGTTTGAGTCTAAGTGCCATACACACTGGTTTCATGTAAGTTAAGATAGACCGTCCATTATTTTATCTGAAGCTGGCGTCGAGGCGCGGCTGAAGAATTCTGCAGTATATTACAAGCAAATGGAACCTCGTATTGCAGGCTAAACTACTCCACCCTGCTCTGTATTGCCTTATGGGAGATCAAATACAAACAACAGGAGTGGGCACCATTATTTACGCGCAGAAACCTGCTTGTTTTTAAAAACAATTCGAAGTATCTCAGTCAAGCTGCGTACGTAACGTAATGTTCCATGTTCATGACGTATAAAGTTTCACAAGCAATATGTTACAGGCATCTGACGTCATGAGGTTCGTGAATGTTAAACACGGTGCTCAAAAAGGAAATTTCTTTCACATAAGAATTTCTTAGGCTTCCTGTAATATACCTCATTAAGTGAATAAGGACTGGTTTATGGTTGATAAACTACCTGCAAAGAAATCACTGGCTTGGGACGGAAAGATAATATTAGAAGCTATTTTTATTTTATGACATTGGATCAACTAAAGACGTTAACAGCATCTAATAAATTACGATAAATTGAAGATGCAGTGTTCTTTTATGGGTCGCTTTGTGGTTTGGGGAATACATTCCGACATTTCGACAGATCACAGTCCACCATCCAGGAATGGTGTAAGCTGGCTGTCAATTGTTAAGGAATGTAAGTACGAGGGGAGTAACCAGCCTCGCGGAGGTAAGGGAGGTGTGATCCTGCCGTACCTTTTACAGGAAGTAGGGAAAAGCAGGATAAATCTCAATGCTTGACAGTTCGGCGTTTGCAACCGATCACCCGTGCCTTTCATAAGACGATATTTAGTTGTTACAATGTCGTCAAGTAACACGTCAACCGACTTCGAAGCTTCAACATGTGAAAGAATTGCTCCATTCTGTTAGTCAATTAACAATTTATGTTATTCATGTCCAGACCAGATATGCAGTTGTTGTGTCTAAGTAGCACACCAGTGAGGCGTAAGGTGAAGCGAATTTATACCAGGGCTGTGGAGTCGGTACACGAAACCTCGGACTCCGAGTCCGACGCCTCGATTTTTAAAACGCCGACTCCGACTCCTTCATAAAAGCTCAATATATATTAATAACGGTAAACCTATAAGACATTTCATCACCACCACGTGAATCATCAGGCCACCTTTTTTGACTTATAACCTATATTTAACCCTTTAAAGACGAAGCGTATCTGTTTTATATAAGTACTCAGTGCGTACCGCGCTGTAAACACTCTCCACTTCGGTTATAAAAACCAGTCTCTTAATGTTTTATAAGGCAAAAGTTGCTGTTTGTTCTGAGATCCATACAAAACACATAAACGCAATGTGGGCAGCACGTAGAATTTTTTAATGTTAAACCTGGTGGTACGTAAAGTTACCGCTAGGCTTTGAAAGTTTAAGTATAAGTCTAATGGTTACTGTAGCTATCAGGGCTCTGGAGTTGGAGTATCTAGTTAAGATTTTAGACTGAGTCCGGAGTCGGAGTCGGAACATTTTTACCGACTCCGACTCCACGCAAAATCCCTTCGGACTCCGACTCCGACTCCACAAGCTCTGATTTATACCCCCCAAGTTTTTAAAGTCGATTCTAGATTAACTCTCTGCTCTGAAGAACACAGCCTTCTGTATCCGTTTGATAGGTCCCAGTATCAACTGTTGGGGCTAAAACCCCGGGCCCCGAGCTCGCAGCCCAGTAAGTACACAGCTACGGATCTCTCAACGTCAAATGCAGGTGCTCTTGAGTTCAGCGAAGCGCCTGTAACGACGTTTCAATCCGCGCCGCTCTACGCATACAACAACTCGACAACAACTGAGGAGGTTTCTATGAAATCTGATATTGGAAAATGTGTGGACAGTTAAACTGTTTCAATTTTATATAGATAAAAGAAAATTATTTAACGTTTTGGAAGAATAATTTCATGCGTTTGTATTAACTTCTTGACCCTAATTAGCTAAGCATTTGTCTATACGACAAATAGTTGGAACAATATTAACCCTTTAAAGACGAAGCGTATCTGTTTTATATAAGGGCTCAGTGCGTACCGCGCTGTCAACACTCTCCAATTCGGTTATAAAAACCAGTCTCTTAATGTTTTATAAGGCAAAAGTTGCTGTTTGTTCTGAGATCCGTACAAAACACATAAACGCAATGTGGGCACCACGTAGAATTTTTTAATGATAAACCTGGTGGTACGTAAAGTTACCGCTAGGCTTTAAAAGGATAATAAACGGGATTGGAACACACGCTTCCAATTCAACATACGTTTCAATAATGCCTACAGTTTCCAAGACATCTTAACAAAGGGAACATAATGCTTACATTCAGATACACAGAATATTAAATGTTAAGTATCTTAACCCTACTTAAGTACCGCGCCATATACAAACAGTGCAATCTATTTACTGCACCCAGGAAACACCAGGAGCGTATTATTTCTTTCACTGTAATGCAGAATTCATTTATACGACTTTCAAGCAAATATTGAGCAACTTACACACGTGTTTATTAGTGGACATTGAATCATTAACGTTGATTTTTTATTCATTCAATATATAGTTTGACCTCACGCTTTGAATTAGCGTCTGCTGCTAATAAATATGTGCAAGCTGCTGTAAGAAAAGAAGGAGATTAAACATCCAATTATTCAGGTCACTGAACAGCTTTACTTCCAAGAACACGTCCCTCATCTGCGCAGTCTCTGCATTGTACATAGCCTAATTTTTTTCATTGTGGTTTCAGTGGAATGGCGGAAAAGAGAAGTTCATACAGGATTTTGGTGGGGAGGCCTGAGGGAAGGCGACAATTTGGGAGACCCAGACTTAGATGGAAGGATAGTATTAAAATGGATCTTCAGTAAGTGGGAAGGGTGGGCATGGACTGGATTGAGCTGGCTCAGGATAGCGACAGGTGGCGGGATCTTGTGAATGCGGTAATGAACCTCCGGGTTCCATCAAATGCGGAGAATTTCTTGACTAGCTGAGAAACTGTTAGCTTCTCAAGAAGGCCTCTGCTCCATGGAGTTAGTTAGTTAGTTAGTTAGTTAGTTAGTTAGTCAGTCAGTCAGTCAGTCACTCAGTCAGTCAGTCAGTTAGTTAGTTAGTCAGTCAGTCAGTCAGTCAGTCAGTCAGTCAGTCAGTTAGTTAGTTAGTTAGTTAGTTAATTAGATTCCAGTGGAATTTAAGTAACATTCCATTTCTATACAGTATGTATTACATTTTTAGTGGTTCAGGAAATGACAGCTTCTTATCCCCTGTCGGTCATCACTTGTCTCACACCTGCAGTGCTTTTGATGTATGGCAAAGATCAATCTCGCGATGTCGGACCTTCCGGAAATCAGTAGAGCTCAATATCTGTAAGATGCATCTGTTTTCATAATTCAGCAGGACAGACAGGACGTGTACCGTAAGACGCTTGCAACATACTCAGTTATGCAGTAACTCCATAAGCTACCATCGTGTGACCTGCAGGAATAAAGCAAACTGTGATAATTCTGCTTTCGTCTCATCATCAAGCTGTTTCCCTTAACACTCTCTGCCGGTGGGAATGCAACGAAGCATTGCCTTGCCGTTGAGATTCAGATATTAAATATCAGTCTTACTCAGCAAGGATGTTCCATCAACACTAATTAAAGTTCTCTTTTTCTTTTTGCATCGTTCTCACGTTCCTTTATTTTTCAATTTTCTTTCTTTTTTATTGCCAATTGAATCCTGCATTTCCACACTTTTCTTCCTACGTGACTTACAAATTGTTCTGAAAAACCTAAAAAAACATAGTAATGGGCGGAGACTTCCTATAGAATATTCTCAGTTGGAGCACCATTTTCCATAGATAACGCCTTAATTAACCGACTTCGACATTAAAAAATATTCTGACGAATATGCATCGTATTAGCAACGATATTTGTCGGAAAAAGAGGGCACGCTGCAGTACCGACTGAAGTACAATCATGTCTCGTTCCCGCTTATTTCTGACACATTTTGGGGCTCTGTGAAGTATTCAGAGCAATTGGTGTTACCTAATGACAGTGTAAATGTTTATACATAAGCATACGGAGGGGTACATAAGAACTTCTCGATATATTGAAAATCTGCAATGAAATTTGCTGACTGCGTTCTGTGTGATATCTGTAATTACTACGATTAACGTTCAATCAGAAATATTGTGATGTAATACAGGATTTTTTTTCTGTTTCGAATTACAATCAAACTCACAGAATTAGGCAAAGACGCAGAATTAAGCGTCTAAAATATCATAGTAAAATACCTTCCCTGTCTTGGGTTATCGAAGTTTAGTGTCATTCTAAAAATATTTTATGTGTTAAGACAGTAAATATTAATGAATGGATGTTCTTTATTCGTTCGCGCTATATTCTTTCATGTATTGTCCTCACAGCAGGACAAATGTGTGCAGTGGACTACACAGATCCTTAATGGTAGCCTAAGCATGTGCTGCATTCTGGTGACAAAATTATTAAGAACAGTACACTCACATGTTACAAAAACTGACTTGACCCCCTCCTGGCTTCAAATGCTTTTGCATCGTCACTTCCACAACCTCCCATTTCGTGCTTGATTAAAATATACGAAAACTTATATTCTAGAAAACTGAATGAATTAATCTGCAGAAAATCGTAGCAGTGATTGGATTTCATATCAGCTGCAGAATTCTACACTTGTTATAAGTTTAATTTTATGTCTCACAAGGTACTAAAACAGAAAGTCTCCACTTCATTGCTATACGCTCGCCTACAATAAGAAACCAGCTTTACGCAGCTGTCAGTTAGGTGGCCTACAGCTCAGGAGGAATGAAGCGACGTTCTTCAGTGTGTAAGTTACAACGGGTTTGTTTACAAAAGAAGACGTCAGATCAAAAACACGGCAACAGTTTCTTGTTGTAATTTTGAAATTGACTCTCGGTATGTCCCGATGTAAAATATCAAAAATTTACAATTAATTTTTCTTGAAGAATACTCTCTTCTGGATTGGAATGCTTTTTGTGCTTAGTCTTACAGCAGTTTACTGATATTTGTGAGGAGCATGCTGAAGATTCAGAAATTCAGGTATCAGGTTTCTACACAATAGCTGTCAATATGTCAGACTTGTCGACGTCAGAAGCCAGGGGCCTCAAACTCAACATATATGCAGGCCAACACACATTTTGAAAATTAAGAAGGATGTCTTGCCCTTTTAAGAAATAAACTTGTTGATATTTTGTGCCAAATAAACATATGTTTAACCCTTCAAACACGAAGCGTATCTGTTGTATGTAAGGACTCAGCGCGTACCGCGCTGTAAACACTCTCCACTTGGCTTATAAAAACCAGTCTCTTAATGTTTTATAAGGCAAAAGTTGCTGTTTGTTCTGAGATCCGTACAAAACACACAAACGCAATGTGGGCACCACGTAGAATTTTTGAATGTTAAACCTGGTGGTACGTAAAGCTACCGCTAGGCTTTAAAACGTTAAAAGAACAGGAACTTTTAATAAAAAATTCGAATACATTATATTTCCGTAACTATAGAACTGCCGATGCCAGTGGCCGCGCGGTCTAAGGCGTACGTCTGCGGCCGAGTTCTTGCTGGGATCGTGGGTTCGAATCCCACCGGGGGCATGGATGGTTGTCTCTTGTGAGTGTTTGTGTTGTCACGTAGAGGTCTCTGCAACGGGTCGATCCCTCGTCCACAGAAGTCCTATCGAATGTGGTGTTCTCTTGACTAAGTAACAGTACGTTATGCAGCTACAGCAAGACAGCCAATATCCGTACGAATGGTTGGCAGTACTGCAACAGACGCGCAGGATGTTACAGTGCTGGCAACCCCCTGATTCAAAATTCATAAAAGCTCACGTATAAAATTTTAATACTTTATATTGCGGTTAAGAAGGTGTGTCTTTCATATTTACGTATTTATATATTTATGTTTTATTATAACGAATCGTCGAGTTTATTTCCGCTAATGACGCTGCATCACGTGCCGAATTTACTTGTCGTCGATAAAAAAATAACAATGAAATTCTAATCGAAGATAGATATGATGGGAGATAAGTTGGATTTGACCCACTGACCCATTTCAAGGCAATGTTGTTCCACCTAAATTAATTGCATGACTAGAAACAGGTAACAATACGTTTCAGTGTGGCCTGATCCATGGTTCGCTTCGAATCCATTCTTTTACTAAGTTCAAAACATACAGGTTACTGTCTGAAGGCAATTTGCTGCCTGTCGCCATTTAAACATACACGCCCTGTATGAACGTTTTTCCAATTTTGGTCTGATTTCCTACTATGATGAAGTAGGAACATTTTCGAGTTGTGATTGTGTGTTTCCAGGCGCATGCTGTGACTGTAGTGTCTGCTGATCTCTTTATATCACAACCCACACCTCGTTTCACGCTATTTTTACAAGCTATAGGTAGTCTTTAAAGACTCAGTTCGCACCGCGAAGTAAACACAATCCGCCAATTTAATTTGTATTTACTGTCAAATACAACAATTTATGGTATTCAAAAATAATACTGACTTCGGTCTATACAAACATCGCCAGGCATAAATGCACGTGTTTTTAATACAGTTAAATGCGTTAAAATGTACCTTCTAACGCATTTAACATGTTTTAAAATCATGCACATTTTTGCCTGGAGATGCTTGTACAAACCGAAATATGTATCATTGTTGAATAACATGAATTATTGTCTTTAACGGTAAATACAAATTACCATCGATGTATCATAAGTACAACGGAATTAATTCCATCAAATTATAAAAACCATGACAAGAAGTAGGCTGTTAATTTGCTCATGGAAATAATCTCACTTGGCTGTGGGAAAGACATAAACATAAACACAGTCTGCAGGTTGAAGTTAGGGACTGTGAATGTAAAACCTGGTGTCGTATAAAGTAACCAGACTACATTAAAACTCCAAACAATCTACAAACGAAACGCAAGGAAAAGTGTAGGAAACTGAAAAGAAGTTTTAGTGAAAGTTAGGAAATTTCTTCGCTACCTGAGTGACTCTTGGCTTGTGTAGTGGAAAATACCTACCTGTACACGGACTTGCCAGACTGTACTGCTGTTGCGGTCGTCAGAGTAACTACACAAAAACAAGCCAGTGTTTGTTTGATTGATTGTTGTGCGTCCTTGCCCAAGACGAGAGCGTGATTCTTGAAACCAATTATTCGGGTGTGGTCCATCGAACGTTAATTATCTGTACGGCAAGTTGCTTCGTATATGGAACAGGCGAAACTACACAACGCTTGCACGGCAAGGCTGACGGCATTCTGATTCATTTGGCCCTGTCTCCTCTAACTGTCAGCTGATACAAGAATGAAGACACTGCAGTATCCTGGAATTACAAAACACAAGCATAACGGTATAATGATATAAGAAGAAATGCATATTACAGCTCTAGAAATGTAGTCATTGGGGCGGCGTCCAGGTACGTGATAAAACTGAGAATCAACATTAGCATCATCATCATCGTCATCAAGGGTTAAATTTGTTTTTCTGTTCCAACTGAAAAAACAAATTTTCTGTTAAGTAGAATTCATCCCAACCAGTCCACTGTTATTATGCAATATTTTCTTAGGTTACAATACTTTGTTCCAACACATTTCGATCCCTATTGGGATCATCTTCAGGGATGCGTTTAAAAGTTAAAATTACACAATCAGAATGACAATATTTTGCACACGTCGCAACGTATACAGTGTGTATAAAAACAGTTGCAAAATATTGTCATTCTATGTAACAAAACAGAGCCAACTTATTCATAATGTTATTATTTGTTTATCTATCTTTTTTGTTCGTCTTCTCCCCAACATGTTTCGGCAAGTAACTATGCCATTATCAAGGGGACTATATCAAATTACATAAGCTGTGCATGAAATGTGACTATAAAATATTAAAACTTTTAAAATGTTAAAATCTTCCATAAAATTTGCTGCACAGTTCTTGTACTTTTTTTGCTGCTATGGTGCTGTTTTTGGCCTGGCGTCCCCAGTTGATGTAATTCCAATGTTTGTGTTGGGGGATATCCCAGGTATCAGGTCGAGTGTATCTAGTAGGATTGCACTGGAACACATCAGCTGAGTAAATAAACCTAATGCTGAGATTAAGAGTGAATGGAGGTATACCTCCGCTACCCTACACGCCTTCATGTTAAGTTCAGGGCACAAAACGCATGAGGCATGGAACGACACAGTTTGCTTCATAAGAAGCTTCACACGGGGGAATAGAAGCAAAAACATTGTCGCATTTTCTGACTGGTCATCGTACGCCTTCTCTTGGTTTTCTTATTTTCACCTGGCTTTGCCCTGTTTGTAGCCTAAACTTAGCACTTTTATTTCCACCTCTTTTTCCCAATTGATCGTTACTGATTATCGAACCATTTCTCCTCCATAAATGTATGGACATAGTACTTGGTGCAGTGTCGTATTATGGCCGAGTAGCAGATCCTGCTTTCTCATTAACCCTTTAAAGACGAAGCGTATCTGTTTTATATAAGGACTCAGTGCGTACCGCGCTGTAAACACTCTCCACTTCGGTTATAAAAACCAGTCTCTTAATGTTTTATAAGGCAAAAGTTGCTGTTTGTTCTGAGATCCGTACAAAACACATAAATGCAATGTGTGCACCACGTAGAATTTTTTAATTTTAAACCTGGTGGTACGTTCAGTTACCGCCAGGCTTTAGAAGGTTAATGCACCACGATCCTGTAAACTGATACTAATGGCGGAGCACTAAAGAAACCAATGAAATAAGTTCAGGCATTCCTGTACACTGTAACTGTGTAGCTACAGTTAATACGGCAGGTTAACCTTTTAAAGCCTAGCGGTAACTTTACGTACGACCAGGTTTAACATTAAAAAATTCTACGTGGTGCCCACATTGCGTTTATGTGTTTTGTACGGATCTCAGAACAAACAGCAACTTTTGCCTTATAAAACATTAAGAGACTGGTTTTTATAACCGAAGTGGAGAGTGTTTACAGCGCGGTACGCACTGAGTCCCTATATAAAACAGATATGATTCGTCTTTAAAGGGGTAAATGCGTTTACTGGTTAGTCATAATGCAGCAGCCATAGCCGTTATAGCCGTATTCTAGAGGTACTGGTTTATACTTCTGTTCAGGCTATCCGCTGTTATCCTTGTGATATATCTTGCTGTCTGCAGGCGAATGCCAATATAATGGCCTCAACCTGGCCAAGACCGCCTCCTTCCACATCCCTTTCTACTTACGACTCATTACAATTTTCTCCTCTCAGCAAAGGCAGCACCTTTAAATAGGCTAACATATTTGTGACCAGTTTCCAGAATGCGTGTATAAGCCTTCTTGCTGTGGGAATATCATATCGAGTAATTACGGCCCGCTATTTCGTGATGCGCGGCCCCGCCATGATTGACAGCCAACCGCGCCCCCCGGTCTCGCCAGATCACGAGCGCGGGTCAGTCCCACGAGAATTTGGCGCCTTACACAATCCTATCTCGAATGTTCGTCTGTAGTTGGGTAATAGATGTTGGGTTTCGATTAATTATGAGGTTACTTTGTGGACAGACAAACTAAGCAAGGTTGTTAACAGGTGAGGGACGCTCTTGGTGTAGTTTGAGTGTTCAAATCCTGGCCGAAGCACAACTCTGTTTTGGCTTTTCTATGTAGTCTTGTAAATGGCAAAGGTGTAATTTGAGGGTTCGAATCCTGGCCAGGACACGAATATTTTTTTCTTCTTTTTGGCGTTTTCATGTAGTCAGGCAACTATCTACTGTCTATAAAATGTCTGAATACTAACTGTTACGAAAATCTAGCATCTCAAAAATATATGTCATCGCCATCGCTGCTAAAATACAAATGGTTGAAGAATTTGCTTCTGGGCAAAACCTGGAGCTTTTTAGGTGCGTTCGGAAACTTGTGAAAAGAGACTAATAGCTTCGTCATCTCTCTCTCTCTCTCTCTCCGTCCGTCCGTCCGTCCGTCCTTCCGCATCGAACAACTCACTTCCCACTGGGCGGATTTTCATGAAAACTCGATATTTGAGAATTTATAGAAAACCTGGCAAGAAAATTCAAGTCTAATTAAAATTTCACAAGAATGGCGGTAATTTAAGTGAAGACGTATGTACATTTATGATAATAACTCGCTAAATTCTTCTTAGAATGAGAAATGTTTCAGACAAAAGTTGTAGAGAAAATCAAAACAAAACTTTAAGTCCGATAAACTTTATACGCAAATCGTGCCGTTTAGAAGATAATGTGGAAAAATATGGCAGAACCAGACAAGCTACAGATGACAATATAATACGGCGCATGCGCTTTGCATATTGAATAACTAAGCCTACAGACATACTCTCAGAATATGTAATACCTACTGTCTTTTTCGCGGCAATAATGGTTACGCGAACGACCCACACTGTTACGTTTGTACGTACGTTGCCTCCCTTGTTATAATGAAATAGGTGGTGCATAAAGTAATCACTGTGCTGCAAAAGGTTAAATGAAAATAGAAAATTAACCTTTGGTATGGAAATTAGAAACAAGCACCTAGCCTTCATCACGCAATAATCAGCGTATATCGTGAATCTGTGTTATACAGGGTGATGTTGAAAGGTATAAGAAATATTGCCATTAGCATATATCGTGAAAATATGATATACAGGGTGATGTTAAAACGGTATGAGAAACATTTTAATTAGCATACACCATGAATATATGATACACAGGGTGATGTTAAAACGGTATGAGAAACATTGTAATTAGCATACACCGTGAATATATGATATACAGGATGATGCTGTAACGATATGAGAACTACTGTCCTCATCAGGTGAATATAAAATCGAGCGCATGTTTCAGCCTTTCCAAATTAATTTTGCCACGATGACTGACTTTCAAATCCTTCCTAATTCGGAATACATTACAGTCATACCACATTTCATTGGGCTCTATATAATGCTGGGAAATATTACAATGTCATCAAGTAAAGGAATAAATAAGCACGGACGTTGAAATGTTCCTGGAGCGAAGGACTGGGCCAGGAGAGCTTTTAGCTGCAAAAACCGGATCACATATCGATATGCCTGTTGATAGCAGGTGAATGTTTGACGGTGCGATAGTGTAACCTGCCAGAGCCAAAGTGTAGCCTTCACAAAGGCTGTAGTCTGTCATTACGTGTGTTCCAGTGTCTAATGTGTCACGAATTGCCTACGAGGCTTACAGAAATAACACTTTACTAGATAGTTTTAAATAATTTTATTTTACATTAACCTTTTAAAGCCTAGCGGTAACTTTACGTACCACCAGGTTCAATATTGCGTAATTCTCCATAGTGCTCAAATCGCGTTTATGTATTTTGTACATATCTCAGAACAAACAGCAACTTTTACCGTAGACATCAGCAACTCATTCGTTTTTTATAACCGAGGTTGAAAATGTTCACTGCGTCTTTATATAAAGCAGATTACGTTTCGTCTTTGAAGGGTTAATCTAACTCAGTACACGGCCTGTCATAATTAAGCGGAATTAATAAATTACGTCTCTAGCTTTCGCAGAGGAATTATTTTTCTTCTAACGTAATAAATGATAGTTAGGCTTAAAGGTAAAATATATGCAATTTATATATTTTAATTACCCTGTTTCAAGATAAGCAGATTCATTCTATAAAGACAAGTGCGCCTGCGTGTGTTTATTCTTCTTTTTCGTCCCATCCGTCTTCTTCCTCTTTGTTTTCTTGTTGTAATATGAATAATATTAAGTGAATAAATCTGAGATAAAATTATGATTAATGTGCGTAATTAAATGCATTTCTGTAGGCAATAAATATAACTACAGTGGAACCCGGTTATAACGACATCGCTTTATATGACATCTCGCCTGTAGCGTCAGATATTCTGTGGTACCGATTAAGTTGTCACTATAAAACATAAAATTATACCCCTCGTTTATAACGACACAAAATATTCAGTCCTTTTCAGGACGTTATAACCCAGTTCAACTGTATTTGTAATCACCCTGTAATGTGACCTGCGCCGGGCAGTAACCCATACGATATAACGAGACCAGTAACCGTCCATTATCTAGATGCCGAGCGATAAGCTTCAGATTATAAATGTGGAGAATCCTCAATTTGCGAGAGACACGTTTCAGGGAGGATAATTTAAGTCCCAGTTACACCCACACCCACAATTTTAGCGGAGAAACATATCCTTTCTCAGGAACTAAAACTCACCGCCCATATTTCAAGAAATTGTTTTAAACGATTTATAAATTTAAATGACTGTCTTTTTTGTGACTCTCGGATTGCTCTCACGTTAGGCAAGCGATTAGAAAGTTAGATGGCTTTAATGTGTAGGGTAATTTTTCCGATAGGGCTAAGTGAGAGAATGGACAATTTTCTTAACAAAGTTACAGACTTGTGTGCAAGGAGACACAAGAGAAAAGTGAGTTGGAAAGTTTGCAGAGTATTTCCTGGTTTAGATCTATTAAACTACGCTTTTACAAGTGCGTAGCTTGTATGACGCAGACGAAAAGAAAAAATGTGTATAATGAGTTGAAGAAAATTAGGCAGAAAGCGATCGTGGCTTATTTTAAGTCACTGTGCCTTCCCTACCGACTGGCAAGGGACGGAGTTTAAACCTCTTGCGTGTGTGTGTTTTCCCTGTCTTAACCTCATACTTTTATGCCTGAATCTCAAAAGAAATCTCCATTGGTTATTTGGGAGCGAAAATTTCAAATTACTATATTTGGTGAAATTTCTACAAAATATTCTGATTTTGATGTGCACTTCGTATAGAGAAAGAGTGGAACCGGACGCTCCCTGTTTGCGGTGAGTCCATTAGATTTGTTTTATGCTTGTAGGAAGGATTTCTCCTCCCTGTTTCAGAACGACATCTGGCCCGTTAGAAGAGGCCTTTTGATTTAGCTGAAGGCATATTAGTGTTTGCAATGTTTATTACATTCTCTACCCCTTGGTTCTTTACAATTAATAATATATTTCTAATTATTTATGGAATCTTTTGCTTTCTTAACGTTATATTCTGTGCTGCTCCTCTGTTTGCTAGACGAATGCCTAAAAACCCTTTCATTAAAAAATAAAATAATTCCATTCGGCTGTCGGCATCTGGCACGACACAAGCCGACACACGCCACTGGCGCTATATCCTGTTGGATCCCACAGGATTGACTCATGTTTGTATGTTTGCACTGCACATAATGTAAACAGACTTTGGACTTTAGCCTGACCTCATCGAAATTGTGACAACCACCTATAACGCTGCAATTTTATGCCTATAATTTTATAGCAAACAATTTTAATATTTTAAATAGTTTAATAGTTGCTATTGTACTTTTAAGATGGATGTATTGGGACTTGCCTTCCTTTGCATTTGCGATTCCCTGCGGACAGCGCGTCGGGGCCGAAACATGTAGAAGTTTTATAATTCTTATATACGCCTGCAGTTTGTTTCGTAGTCCTTCCCTCTTCTACCTGTTCACAGTAGGTGTCGAGGTTGTTTATTTTCACTTGATCACACTCAGACACACACCACAGTCGGTAGGACTCCTCTGGACGAGCGATCGGCCCGTCGCAAGACCTCTCCTTGACAATGCAAACACTGTACAAGACAAACACTATGCCCCGGTGGGATTCGAACCCACGATCTCAGCAAGCGCTTGGCCGCAGACCTACGCGTTAGACAGCGCGGCCACTGGGATCGGCCACAGTTTGTAATCTTAGTATGTGCATTTTTTGGTGAATGTGGTTGGTTCTAGGAGGGGAGCTGATTACGACAGGATTATAAGAAAACAAGCATAAGATGCACTTAGGCCTGTATCTGGTCACTACAATGCAGCAGTGGGCCGGGATAGCTCAGTCGGTATAGCGACTCGCTACGGGCTGGACGGTCCGGGGATCGAGTCCCGGTGGGGGCGAGATTTTCCGCAGCCGTCCAGACCGGCCCTGGGGCCCACCCAGCCTCCTGCACAATGGGTACCGGGTCTGTTTCCCGGGGGTAAAGCGGCCGGGGCGTGGGGCTAGCCACACCATCCCCTCCTCGTGCCGAGGCTCACGAACGGGTAGAGCTATACCTCTACTCCCCCTCTTGGGCCCTCAGGGCCTGTTATAGGGGGAACCTTTACCTTTACAATGCAGCAGGAAGTTATACCCAAATGGGCAATTTAGTCTAGCCTTCTAAATTGTGGCCCATTTCAAAGATGCCTAACTTGCATCGACTGTAAGAGCTAATAAATGGTATTATCACACATAAGTTCAGAACAGATGAAATTCTGGGATTTCAGGGTTTTTTGACTTTCCTTTGCCGTTTAGAAATTCTTCAGCATAACAGCAAGAGCAAAGTCTCAACACAGATGCTAGAGTCACCGGGCGAACTGCTCAGAGCACCTGCTTAACAGGAAACAACACGTTAAATTTGCGAAGGGTTTCTGTTTGCCTGCATCATAACTACAAATATGGAGGACATTCCTTGCACTCTGTCCGCGGAATCAACTTAAAGCGGATTATAAATTTGAAATACAAAAAATTCAAAATTTGCCCACCTATCCTCCTATTCGCTTGCCACCGGGGCTCTTGTCCGAGGAATAAAGCGGCCGGGGCTTGAAGATAAACACCCACCTACCTCTAGAGACGAGGTTAAAAATGAGTGGAGATATACTATTACGCCCACACATGACTTCGTGGCGTGAACAGGGGCAAATTTATCTTTATTTTATGACTCTAATACAGGGTCCTTATTCTATCAGATATTGTCTTTTGTCATTTCCTGCATCTACTCCCTACGCACTCTGGTGATTCGATGACTGGCCTGAGTGAACACGACAAACGAGAAAACAGGAAGTGGAAACCGATACTTGCGGGGTGAAATAATGACAATATAAAGGAATATTATCCGAAGCTCTGAATTTTTCTCACAGTTTAATAGGAGGTAGAACGAAGACACAGCCCGCTCATTAGCCCACGTCATTCATCGAGTTAAATTAGCACAACAGCTCATTCACCACTGAAGTAGGAAGTGCTTAGGAACGTCTAAGACAAAATGACGAGTGAAGGAAATGTAAATATCAGACAGGAAAATTATGAGAAAAAAATAATGTAGGTTGTAATTATAGCTGTAAACGTTAATGTACTAGAAGTCTTAACTGCAAGGCGGAATGGTGTCTCGAGGGAGGAAACATCCTCATTTTGGCGGCATCTTAATTAGTTTATTGCATGGATAACACTACTGAGAACAGCATTTACAGACACCGGATTGTTCCGGACAGTTATACCTCCTGCAGTTCGAAGAACGCTAAATTTCTTGTGCATGAATGAAAGAAGCCGTTAACCCTTTAAAGACGAAGCGTATCTGTTTTATATAAGGACTCAGTGCGTACCGCGCTGTAAACACTCTCCACTTCGGTTATAAAAACCAGTGTCTTAATGTTTTATAAGGCAAAAGTTGCTGTTTGTTCTGAGATCCGTACAAAACACTAAACGCAATGTGGGCACCACGAAGAATTTTTTAATGTTAAACCTGGTGGTATGTAAAGTTACCGCTAGGCTTTAAAGGGTTAACCCTTTAAAGACGAAGCGTATCTCTTTTATATAAGAACTCAGTGCGTACTGCGCTGTAAACACTCTCCACTTAGGTTATACAAAACCAATCTCTTAATGTTTTATAAGGCAAAAGTTGCTGTTTGTTCTGAGATCCGTACAAAACACATAAACGCAATGTGGGCACCACGTAGAATTTTTTAATGTTAAACCTGGTGGTATGTAAAGTTACCGCTAGGCTTTAAAGGGTTAACCCTTTAAAGACGAAGCGTATCTCTTTTATATAAGAACTCAGCGCGTACCGCGCTGTAAACACTCTCCACTTCGGTTATAAAAACCCATCTCTTAATGTTTTATAAGGCAAAAGTTGCTGTTTGTTCTGAGATCCGTACAAAACACATAAACGCAATGTGGGCACCACGTAGAATTTTTTAATGTTAAACCTGGTGGTATGTAAAGTTACCGCTAGGCTTTAAAGGGTTAACCCTTTAAAGACGAAGCGTATCTCTTTTATATAAGAACTCAGTGCGTACCGCGCTGTAAACACTCTCCACTTCGGTTATAAAAACCCATCTCTTAATGTTTTATAAGGCAAAAGTTGCTGTTTGTTCTGAGATCCGTACAAAACACATAAACGCAATGTGGGCACCACGTAGAATTTTTTAATGTTAAACCTGGTGGTACGTAAAGTTACCGCTAGGCTTTAAAAGGATAAAGAGAGTAACAAGAATAAAGATGATAATGCATCTATTTGCAATACCGACACAGACGGGTGGCCCTGGTCATTGTGTCACTTCGCCTACCTGTAAACCAGAAAGCATCCCGGTTAGCTGTATGCTGTAAAATGCTGCCAAATGCTGTACGGCCTGTGATGATTGTATTACCATACACGCACCCATATAGGGAGACGAACATGGAAGAACACGTCCGTAGCTGGACACTACGCTCGCTAAGCTAGAAATAAGTTTATAACAGAATACGACATGAAATATTTGAAGACGCAGCGTAAAATATTTTGTTTAAAGACCCAGTCCGTACCGCGCAGGAAACACTGCATCTCGGTTAAAAGAACCGATCACTTTATGTTACATAGGGCAAAAGTCGCTGTTTGTTCTGAGATAGATGCAAACGCACAAAACTGTGTGGACAGAATGTAAAATTTGTGAATGTTCAACCTCTTGGTGCATCAAGTAACCTGTAGGCTTTAAAAGGTTAATTCTCGGTCCTTTACTATTTCATCGTGCAACGTATAAATTAAAAATGAAAGATGGATTACATATTTCTGAAGAGACTGTACTAATGTAAATATTTTGAAGTATTTTTCCTTCTCTGTTTGTGTCACTTCTTGAAATCAGTTTGAACTCTTTACAGGGGCGGAAACATCTCTAATGCAAATGCCACAGTCGTCTAGAGCAAACGTACTTGTGCGGGCGACGTCTTGGCTTAATATTTTTCTGGCGTGAAAGTACGCATATGTATTTTTGTTCTTTTCCAAGAAGAAATTATAATTACTGGTAACTGAGCGCGTGTGTCCGTCGGTCCGTATGTTTTGTCACCAAAATTGCTAGACATATTTGGACTAAACTATCCGTTGGTAGCTCTTCAATAAAAAGCGACGCAAGAACATCACTTGTTAGGCAGTGACGTCTTGCAAGAAATTATAAAGGTGAAATTCAAATGCCATTGGATTAAGGTTTCTAAGGTTTTAAAGTCTGTCGTATGTATTAATTTGGCAGCATGAAACGTAGACGCTAGTTTGAAGCGTAACACTTAAGTACTAGATGTACAGCAAGGAATTAGTGACCTTTAAGTAAATATCTCGTTTTAGTACTACGTGCAGTTAGCGTGGAATTGAATCAAAAACTTTAAATGTACTTGTGAGAAAATTTCAAAATAATGGCTGTCACAGAGTAACTACGTGAACATCAGCTTGTTTCAAACTGGCAAAAATTTTCCTTCCCATTGTTCAGAGAACACAAAACATCAAGAGCTACTTTATAAACTCAGCAAAAGTAAGTAACGACAAACGGTTTATTCGGAAATGATTTCTTGTATTTTTAAATACCTCCGTTCTTTTTACTTAAGGACGCAAATATCAGACGCCTTTACTACCTGAAATGGCAACAAATATTTTCACATTTCTTTCGTACAATTACCCTCAGATTTTCTAGCATTTATTGTAACGTTGTTTCGGGCGTGTCATACGGCCTTTGCGCAAGAAAACGTGGCTTAGGCTTGAGGTTAACTAGGAGCGGAGTACTACACACACGGCACTTAGTACCAGCGCAATGTTTATTGTTCAGTCGGGGTTTTAAAGTAGAAAATCTTAGTGAAACAATGAAATACACTTTCACACTCCGTTACACGTCAGGGTGTTTATGGAGTTCATATATCGTAGTTTGTATTATTTAAACCAACCCGTACACTAAAAAACACAATATATCAGGTTTGTGTTTTTTAGTATACGAGTTGGTTAAAATAATACAAATTAAGTTTACACGTTACACGTTATGGACAACTTCAGATTATAGATTGTAGCTTCAAAAAAAGCAGGCTGTCGGGCGCCAGTTCGCCGGGGTGGCTAAATTCTGTGGGGTGGAGCTTAATATTTATGTGTCATTAACCCTTTAAAGACGAAGCGTATCTGTTTTATATAAGGACTCCGTGCGTACCGCGCTGTAAACACTCTCCACTTCGGTTATAAAAACCAGTCTCTTAATGTTTTATAAGGCAAAAGTTGCTGTTTGTTCTGAGATCCGTACAAAACACATAAACGCAATGTGGGCACTACGTAGAATTTTTTAATGTTAAACCTGGTCTTATGTAAAGTTACCGCTAGGCTTTAAAAGGTTAATGTGGGCCTGCCTTCGTGTCACGCTTCTCTTGTCTGGCCGTCTGAGGTTGTTCATAGAAGTTTGGAAAATCTGTGAACCCCTGGTCTAGAAATCTTTGTTTTTTTTTTTCAGAAATAATCTGCTGCGATAAGATAAAAAACGATTCTCACTAAATGACTTTTTTTTACTTTCGTTCTTTTAGTGGCCAGTCGTGGCTGCTGAGGATTCAAAAACAGGAGCCAACGTAAAATACCTTCATTACAACCACAATAAGAATGCTAAATATAAAGTCTTTACTTACAATGCAACGTAAGTTATGTATATATCTACGTATATCTATGAGCTTTTGGAGTGAAGATTTGGCTTACACTGGTTTCAGCCTAGGCCGCATACAGACCACACCCTTGACTTACTGCTAATTATGGTGACTGCATTCCATTCATTGCTCTTCGTACCGACGGCAAAGCTCTTGACCTTGAACTGCAATTCACGAAGCTATTTCTGATTCTACACTTTCAGCACACTTCTCTTTCAACTGAGCTAAAACTGAACATTTTAACGCTTCTGATGTTTGAATGCACAATCGGAAAGAACCTGCTAGAACATGTGCTGTTTCAGTAGGATATAATGATACGACACCGTAACAAAGCACGTAAATAAAGCACAAGTCTGGCTGTATATTTGCATATATTAAAGTGACTTTATACTATGTTAAACTGGATCTCCAAGACACAGGATGGGGTGGGGTGGACAGGATTGATCTGGCTCACGACAGGAAACAGTGGCGGGCTTTTGTGTATTCGGTAATGAATCTTCTGGTCCCATAAAATGTGGAAAATTTCTTGACTAACTAAGGAAATGTTAGCTTCTCAATATCTCCGCTATACGGACTTATTTATAAATTTAATCGGTGTTTTATAAGGAGGAAGAAGGAAGATCTGCGCAGAGTACTGATTGATCATTTCTTACGCTTGCAGTTACTGTAACTTCAAATACGGTGAGAACTTTATTATGAATTGTGTGTTGCCAAGGACTTCGGTATAGGCTACATTAATGCCATACCCCGTCTTTTACCAAACGACAATAAGGAAGAGCACCGTGCCTTGTAATGGTGTTTTACAGCTGACTGTCAGCGACTTGTGACCGATGGACCGGCAAGTCAAGAGCATTCTCCTGAGCAGAACGTGGTTTCTTTTTCTTTCGGTTTCTCCCTATCCTGGTTTTATTTTCATTACCGTTAGGAAGATTACTATGATTTTAGTACATCCGTACACTAACTTAATCAAGGTTTCATACTTTTTCTATGTTTGTCGCCCGTAAATGTCTTCTTAGTCTTTAGTCCTTCCCTCTTCTACCTACTTGTTCACAGTAGGTGTCGAGGGTTTTTGTAATTTCATTTGATCACACTCAAGCACAAACCACAGTCGGTAGGACTCCTCTGGACGAGGGATCGGCCCGTCGCAGAGACCTGTACCTGACAACACAAACACTGTACAGGACAAACATCCATGCCCCCGCTGGGATTCGAACCCACGATCCCAGCAAGCGCTCGGCCGCAGACCCACGCCTTAGACCGCGCGGCCACTGGGATCGGCCTCGTTCGTAAATGTTCAGCATGTAAATGTTACCGCGAGTTTTGTCTAAGGGGTCCGTGATTTGCGATAGTTTCTGATGGGGGTGTGCAGAACTACTGAAAATTTGTAAGAAATCCGCGATACCAGAACGTTTGAGAAGCACGTCAACCATTAAAATCCTTGTCCCTACCTCAGCATCTGCTCAGTATTTGCTGCGTGTTTGACATTGCTGTTAAGAAGTGAATTAATTCAATTACTAGAGGTCAATAAATGCGACAAACAGGTGCGGCGTGCCTGTATTAGTGATAAGATGCGTGGTATCACTCAAGTGTTTCAGGAAAAAGTCTTAACGTATGTACAGCTTTTTTTTTGCACGCTGGGATTGTAAGAATATCGAAACATGGACATGGTACAAGGTTTGGTGCACCATAATTATTAACAGAAAATACAGTAACGTCAGTTTGCTAAGATGGCAGGCTTGAATTAGACGTTTAAAGAATGTGAATAAAGGTAGCAAGAGAGAAATGTCCTGAATCGTGTGGAGTCAACAGGCAAGAATAAGCGCTAATAGACTGAAGAAGAAGAAGAAGAAGAAGAAGAAGAAGAAGAAGAAGAAGAAGAAGAAGAAAAGATGAAGAAGACGACGAAGAACAAGGAAAGACGAAGAAGAAGAAATGATGAAGAAGAAGAAAAGATGAAGAAGAAGAAAAGACGAAGAGGAAGAAAAGAAGAAGAAGAAAAGACGAAGAAGAAGAAAAGACGAAGACGACGACGAAGACGAAGAAGAAGAAAAGAAGAAGGAAAGACGAAGAAGAAGAAGGAAAGACGAAGAAGACGACGACGACGGAGAAGGAGAAGTAGTAGAAGAAGAACAAGAAGAAGAAGAAGTAGACTTTTCTGGCGAAATGCATGTAATCGGATGTAAATAATTGCAGCCACCGAGAACCGCAACTGGACACCACCACTGAGCAATATTTGGTAAGTCGTTATTAAACTCGGCACTGATGGTGGCGAATAGTTAACGCCACGCCCAGTCCACCTTGTATATGGCTGGTTGGGCGGGCCTCGGGGCCTGTGTGAGCAGGTACGGAATTCCTCGCAAGCACCAGGTTTCAAACTGCGGATCGACCAGCTCGTAGCAAGGCCCTATACTGACTGAGATACCTCGGTCACCATGCAGCTATATACGATACGTACAGATACGTGTACTCTAATATACTGTATATGGCCTTAACCCTTTACAGACTAACACTGACCTAAATTATAGTTAACGCTGCAATCCGTACCGCGCAGTAAACACACTCCGTCTCGGTTATAAAAACCAGTCAGTTAATGCTGTATAGGGAAATAATCTCTGTTTGTTCTGAGATCCACACAAAACACATAAATACACTGTATGGGCAGAACATAGAATTTGTGAGGTTAAACCTGTTTATATGTTAAGTAATAACTGCTTTAAAAGGTTAATATAGCGTTACTGGCACAAGAATAGTAAAGTTACAAGCACTTGCACTGGGAATTTATGTTCTGTTAAGTTCTCCGAACTCCTCGTCATTAGATGCACAACAAGTATGATTAGATTTAAAGTTATTTGAAGGTAGTGTAAGTTGCTGAGTATATGGTATTGTTTGACAAGACACTTCCAGATTTTCGGTTTTTTTTTTCATGCGATGTGTTTATTTAGAGATTCTAACGATCAGTTCTGCAACCTGACTTCACGAACGCACACACACAAACACACGTCATCGAACCGCACCTGCTTGCGACCAGTTACGCAATCACTCCCGTGTATGGCGTACCGTTCTGTGATGCACATATGACTGATGCACAGCATGTGCGCAGTTCGTGAGGCACGCCAAAAGCCTGTGTTCGCTCGAACTCACAACAAATGCGCAATATAACCGTACTATGAGCCCTGCTCATAGTCTGACGCCATGATGGCATGCTGTCAGCATGTACGAGTACCTTAACCGTTTAAAGACGAAGCGTATCTGTTTTATATAAGGACTCAGTGCGTACCGCGCTGTAAACACTCTCCACTTCGGTTATAAAAACCAGTCTCTTAATGTTTTATAAGGCAAAAGTTGCTGTTTGTTCTGAGACCCATACAAAGCACATAAACGCAATGTGGGCACCACGTAGAATTTTTTAATGTTAAACCTGCTGGTACGTAAAGTTACCGCTAGGCTTTAAAAGGTTAATGTTTTATAAGGCAAAAGTTGCTGTTTGTTCTGAGATCCGTACAAAACACATAAAAGCAATGTGGGCACCACGTAGAATTTTTTAATGTTAAACCTGGCGGTACGTAAAGTTACCGCTAGGCTTTAAAAGGTTAATGACAGATCTGAAGCTGTCATAGCGTCGTGTCTGCGGTTTTATGCATTCCGCTGTAATACAGTTTGTCGCTGGTTTAGTAGTTTCCGACGTTTCGAATGCACTACGTTAAAAGAGAAAGTATTCCCTCTCCACGCCATGAAGGCATTTGGGGGGGGGGGATAGAGGTTTAGCTCCAGTCATTCTTAACCTGATCACAAGATGGACTGAGTGGTTAATTTCACACTCAGGCCGCCTTACCCCCGATACCCAGAGCCGGTCTGGATGTCTTGGAAAATAGAAAAATGTCATGCCCATACTTGGATTCAAACCCTGGACTGCACAGTTAGTAACCTAGTTTTCGAAGTGTTGGGAACAGCTCACCTAACCACACAGCGCAATATCCCAGAAGACCTGAAGCACAGGTAGCTATATTTCACGCTCCGGCCACCTTCATTATCTCGGTGACGTGACAGAAGGCTGATTGGATCCAAGAAAAAAATCCTTCGAACGTATTTGCTAAGATATCTCGTTCCGTTGTAAAAGTATAGGAGACGTGGCTTTTCTTTGGGCTTCACCTTAATGCGCCGAATTATCTACTAGATATGATATTGATAAATCTATTACACTTCTGACAAGCAACCACCAAACAACAGTCATTAGCAGCTTCGTCATCTGGTTTCGTTTCGTAGTCCTTCCTTCTTCTACCTACTTGTTCGCGGTAGGTGCAGAGGGTTTTTACTTTCAATTTATCACACTCACACACCATAGTCGGTAGGACTCCTCTGGACGAGGGATCGGTCCGTCGCAGAGACCTCTACCTAACAACACAAACACTGTACGAGCGAGAAACATCCATGCGCCCGGTGGGATTCAAACTAACGATCCCAGCAAGCGCTCGGCCGCAGACCTACGCCTTAGACGGCGCGGCCACTGGGATCGGCTTCGTCAGCTGGTTATAAACAATTCTGTTCTTCTTCCGTCTTCACTGGTATTGATCCGTGGTTGGCCTACATTTCTTCTGTTGGTGGAAATGTCTTCGTACACTAAATTGGTAACCTCCGTTAATAAATAAATTTATAATTTATAGGAAACAAATCAGTAATAACAAAATATAAATAATATATATAAATGTATAATATAGCCTATAATATATAAAAATAATAAATAAATAATAAATTTATCATTTATAACAAATAAATACATTTTGTCTCCACTTGCATTTCTGAACCAAAACATTTTGATTTAAATTTTGTATATTTAATTCTCCTCATGTTTCTTTATTTTTTAGTGCCCATGTAAAATATATCCTGTAACAGACCTCAAAAATTACATCTCCGCTTTATCAGTTATTTTCTCTTGATATCTTAGTAAAGCGCAATTCTCACACCTTAAATTTGCGCCCATTTTTTCCGCTACGTACAGAAACCGGACGAGAGTCTCCCATTTCACAGATGAGTAATGCTGAGGCACATGTAGACACAAAGGGCCTACTTGTGCACTATTCTCTCTTCTTTGTGCGAGACATGAAAGCATATGCGGGCGTAGGGGTATAGCTCCGCATATTTTTAACCTCGTCACAAGATAGACTTGGGAGGTCAGATGCAAGACCTGGCCATTTTACCCCGGGGAAAAGCATTCCGTAAGAAACGCCCTGAAGAAGTGGAAATGAGTGAGCAATCGCGGCTTCCTACGTTCGGCACTAGATTGAGATGAATAATCAGCTTAAAGTTCCGTCCAGTTTATCCAAGAGGAGAAAACCCACTGTATATATTGTCCATCTCGCTGGGTGGAACACAAAATCATGTGGGTGTGATGGAGACGAACAAAAGTTGCTGCGTCTGTCTGAGATCGATCCCCGATAGAGTCACACATACAAGTTTTATTCCCAACCACTGCACACAGCAATCATTGACGCTGCTACATGTTTCGGCTACATATTGTCGCCATCAGCAGGGGGCCCATAATATATAGTAAAGACATACGCAGCGAATTGTACTGTACGTCACCCAATGGTAAATATACATCAGCTTTTTTTACAACTATTAATCTGTATACAATATCATTAAAATTACTCAATACAGTGATAATAAACACAGTCAGACACACCACAGTATATATATTTTTTGCACACTACGTCATTTACTTTAAGGTTGTGCCAATATACTACATGTTTCGGCTAGGCCGAGACATCATCAAGTATATGTATAAATGTTAAAACTCAGATCCTTAATCACATAACATAAAATAGCGTAAAAATAGCATAAAAATATTACTGAAACTTCACCAGTTCACTGTTTTTGACTGTAAAACCATTCCAAGGAAAACTGGTGTACCTTAAACCTAAGGTAACATAGCGATTAATCCAACATCCATCCATATGTCGGGGTTTTTTTCGTAGAATAACAGAACACGTTTCAGAAGACATTTCTCACTTTGTCTTGGCACAACCTTACAATAAATTACATAGTGTGCGAATATATATATAGACTGTGGTGTGTCTGACTGTGTTTATTATAACTGTATTTAGACTAACACACCGGGATGACACAAATTAGGATTAAAATTACTCGGTTTAAAATACACGAGACGTAGCCCGCTAATGATGACTACAATACGTAGCCGGAACACGTACGAGCCATAAAGAAGTGCAGTTTGTGCAAGTGGTTGGGAATAAAACTTGGATGTATGAGGGGGCCGCGCGGAATATGTGTAACATTAAGCACATCATATATTTATTTGTTGATTTAGTCAGCTATGCATATAGATGGACGGATGATTTGTTGTGGGATCGAGTATTTTAATCTTCGTCGAGAATTATCAGTACGGCGCATGCGGAAAGAAATGAAGATAAGAGGCTTGGCAACGTGGGTTGTGTGATTGCCGCTGTGGTGCGTTACCATCGCCCGCCTGCCGTGCCGTGACGAGTGATACCAGTGAACGTACGGCACGGTCACCAGTGCATCGCGAGCCGGCTGAGGGTCCGGGCGCGTTTGGTGGCCGTGTGGTTGTCTTATATTTTCATTTCATTACTTTTAAGTTTATTTACGTTCAACAACAAACAGCATTTTAATTATTTACAAGAAGACTTCACTGAACTTCTGTTATGTCTCTGTTCTGTTCTTTGCTGCTGTAGATACTCAAGAATTAACGCCGTACATGTGAAAACAAGGGTGTGTTTATTAGAAGTTTGTTCTGGAACATGGTATGTTAAGGTGTGGTGACATATAATAGAACAGTCTAAAGTGTTTTCGTGCTGTTTCCATGGAGATCTACAGGTCAAGTCGAGCGATTTCGTAGCGGTACGACTGAAACAAAACTAGACCAGTGAATTGACATAAGTGGGCGTGTCCCGTAGTGATTTATCAGGTCACAGTCAAGCGACCGTGTAACAAGTGCTGTTACGTGCTGTGTTCAATATGAAGCAGCCCGAGTTAGCGATATAATAACGCGCAGTTTGGACTTTTCGATATATGACATTCGGACAGTAGCAGGTGCCGTTCTTGTCCTTACACAGTGCAGGTGCTAATGTAAACACGTGACCATTACGTAGATAACAGCATATGAGAAGTATCGTCGTCCAAAGTATCGAAGTGGCTAGCCAGACAAGTAATAAAACGAGTGGGAAATGTCAATACCGTAGAGCAATACTACTCGTATCAGTATCTGTGCCTTAAAAACACACCCGAGTGCCTTTGTCTAATACTGCAGCATTTATATGAACCGTTACAGCAATTGTAGTGTCACGTTTGAAAAGCAATAACACAGATATTCCGTATATAATTGTACTGTATGTAAATCTGATAATTATTTTATAATAGGGCCAGTAGGTGAGGTTGTCGTATTACCCAAAGGAAGGCGGAGATATGTTTTGTATTTTTATTTTTATGAATGCTGTTAAAAGAGAGTTCCTGAACGAGTACTGTTTTCATACACACCGACAAGAGGGTGATGAGGATGGCCGACAGATTGCGTTATGAAAGTCTTTTGTGACAAGCGGCCATTTGCAATGTGTTGATTACAAAATAGCGCCAAATACGTTTACTTCGGTGTAAATCATAGAAATCTGCGTGCGTCTTTCAACATCAGGGCGTAAAGTTTTTACTTGGTGACTGCTATTCTGAAAGTGAGGCAGACATCGCAATCAAGGTTCATGGTTTTCATGGTGAGTACATTCAAACTGCTCTTTCCTATCATATGAAAAAGTGACAACAGGTGATCAGACTTCCTTGCAGTTTATTCAGAGTTCTGTGCCTAAAATGGTGAAGCATAATGTTATGTTGGTTCATCACCATCAAGGTAAGGAATGGGCATAACAGTTTGTGTAATAACTGTTGTCATCTTCAATCATTCTGTTTATAGGTTATAGGGTGTGAGGATTTTTTGGCCATTGCCACAGACTTCTAAACCAAATTATTGTGTATTTACTCTTTTGCTTCCAGAATGAGCAAATGAATGCAGTGCAACTACAAAGGACAATAATTATAAAATCTGTTTTTTGTGGGAATTAAACAGGAGAGTGTATCAGTTAAGACAGCTTATTTTAGTAAAAGATGAAAGGTTTGTACCTATTTCAGCTTTTTCAGGAAGCGTTCATAACCCCAAACATAAATATATTAAATGGGCATATGTTACCAGCAGATATTTTGCCAGTAACAGTGCCTCATATTTTTGCAAAACCTTGGCTCCAGACGTTTCTTTATGTGGTGTCTTTTCATACATATGTATTTGTAATATTAAAAGTATTTGTTATGGTAGTTGCTAGTGTCAGTTTTATTCTTTTAGAGGCGTTTTAGATCTATTATATTAAAAGTGTTGGATTTATTTTTTCATCTTTTTGTGTAGTTTGTGATATTATTGTTGTTATTCTCTAGTCTGTGTATATGATGATGGCTTTCTAAAGTAAAAAGTTTGGATCATAGGTTGTCCAAAACTTCTTTGTTTGTGAGAAACATGTAGCCACTTTTTATATTTTACTTAATGAAGTTGTGTTGACTGAAACACTCTTTCCACTTGATTGCCTGCATTTATACAGCAAATAAATTTTATTTGGGTACAAATTTCTTCAAAAAATTTATTAATTTTGGTGCATTGTAATAAGCGTTAGAAAAGAGAATGCTGGGGATGGATAGATTCACCCATTCTTTGTAGCCAAAGGAGATATGCTGTGTCACACTGAGTATAGCTGTTTGAAACAGCTCTGATTTTCAGCCCACCAAACCTTTTACTAGTTTTACAGTCCAACCGACATCATTATTCTGATCCACAGATGGCTTCAATTCTTGCAGTGTAGCAATGACAGTGAAGAGTAATGTGCCTTAATTTTGGCAGTAGAACAGTGGCAGTGATTACAAATATATTGCCTTCAGTCTGGCAGTACAGAAATCACAGTGGCCAGTATCATATAACCTTAATTTTGGCAGTAGAGCAATGGCAGTGACTAGGAACATATTGCCTTGAGTCTGGCAGTATAGAAATCAAGTGACCAATATCATATTACCTTAATTTTGGCAGCACATCCGCAGTGACCAATAATGTACGAGATTTAATTGTAGGGTCTGTGTGTGTGTGAGAGAGAGAGAGAGAGAGAGAGAGACTTGTTATGGTAACCTTCGTTTCTGCCTACTTTTCCCACTTGAGGAGGAAATTAAGCACATCAGATCACCTGGCTGTTTGTGTGTTCGAAGCATGTAACCAGTCGATCCATTTTCATGAAATGTGGTATGGGCAATGCAGTTGACTAAAAACATGGAGGACACAAATGTGTGAGGTAGAAGCCACACTAACACCACCAAACATAGGCTCAAGAAATAATCTATAGCAATAAATGTGAAGGTAATGTGCAAGTTTTGTTACTGTAATGTGTTTGTAGAACATAAAACAAAACGGCGGATACAGGAAACGTGCATTAATTTTGCTTTTAATAGGGATAGTTAAAGAATCAGTGGAGTTAGGCGCGTGATATTTGATGTGGAAAGATACTGGTTCACGTATGAGGCAACAGCGGAACTTTGACGTCATATAAAAACCGTATTGTACATCCCTGGTTTTAGAAACTAGATTATTTGCTCGTCTGAATTCTTTTAGTTGCAAGGTTAATCAGATCTCTTTCTGTTTTTAATTTACAAGATCGTTCCAAGGCCACTGTGTCAGCTGAATGTATTTCTGCTGATAATGTAATCTGCAGAAACACTGACTTCTTAAACAAAGATTGTGTTACATCGCTGACGCTCTTCGTGCTTCGAATGAATTACTGTTTAATGGTACATTTCTTTTGTCCCAGCCCTTTATGTATTGCAGTTAGCATTGTACTTATATTATCGGTAGTTGTGAGAATGCTGTCTACATGTCCATGTCTCGAGTTCACTGAGTTGTTACTTTAAATTGACGTTCTGAAACATTTTATTTATTTTATTTAATTAGTATGTTATATCCTCAGAAAATTATGAAAATATATGTGTTATAAGTACACCACTGTTGCGAATTCAGCTCTCCACACGCTGAAATTAATTATGAAAGATTTAGGCTTAAAGAAGAAAGGCTAACTTGATTAGTCGTATCTTATGTAGAAACTGCCTTCTAAAAGACGTGATTGAAGGAAAGTTAGAGGGAAGGGTAGAAATGTTGGGAAGACGAGGAAGAAGGTGTAAGCAGCCACTGGATGACCTTAAGGAAAAGAGACGATACTGGAAATTGAAATATGAAGCACTAGATGGCACTGTGTGGAGAACTCGCTTTGGAAGAGTCTGTGGACCTGTCATAAGACAGGCTCCAGGGTGGTGATAATTTTTAATTTCTATTTAGTGTCGTGTAGCCTTTTATTTCTGCATGCTCTGGATGGCCGTGGTCTCTGGCTGCGCCCGGCACTTTGCACAAAACCTGGCCACAGTAGTAATTAATTGTATATATTCAGTAGAGACAAAAATGCCGTGAGACAACCTTATAGATGTCTAGAACTGCCCGCGTCACATATTAACCCTTTAAAGACGAAGCGTATCTGTTTTATATAAGGACTCAGTGCGTACCGCGCTGTAAACACTCTCCACTTCGGTTATAAAAACCAGTCTCTTAATGTTTTATAAGGCAAAAGTTGCTGTTTGTCCTGAGATCCGTACAAAACACATAAACGCAATGTGGGCACCACGTAGAATTTTTTAATGTTAAACCTGGTGGTATGTAAAGTTACCGCTAGGCTTTAAAAGGTTAAAACGGTACCGCTAGTGACGCATGCTAGGTTTTAGTTTCGCGTCGGGTGTAGTTGCTTGCTGTCAGCGCCGTATTGTCAGTACAGATAAGAAACGGAGGCTGATCTGTCAGTCGTGTGTGTGTACTGTCGCAGTAGTGAGCAACTGTTTCCAAGCCAGCTAACAAAGATAAGGCGTGCGGTTTTTTAAAGCAGTCTTATTTTTCCCGTGTTGCTTGTTATGCCAACGTAGAAACGTGTAGCAGTTTAGCCTTAATTTCGCAGGGGACGTCCGGTTTGTATAGCACACGTACTGAGTTCTGTTTTAGTGTCTGATATAAAACCAACTAAAAGTAGTGAACCCTGAGATGCACAGATCTGTAGAGAGACTACGGAATTAATTAATTAATTAATTAAACTGTCGTAATCTCATTTCAGTGTATGGTTTATATCGTGTCGGTATTGATGTTTTTGTACTTAACTTTTAGGGTAGAGTTTGTTATGTCAGTCCATAAACATGTAAGTTATGCATGTAAGCGTAGTTTATCTTATGTGTTGGTTGAAGATGACCTAAACGTAGGTCGAAACATGTTGCCATATAATATAAAGACCTGACAGTAATATTAATAGTCACCTGTGTCGACTCTAAGTACGTAATAATTTGTAATACTCTGAAACTCTAACTAACTAACTAACTAACTGACTGACTGACTGACTGACTGACTGACTAACTCCATGGATCAGAGGCCTGCTTGAGAAGCTAACAGTTTCTCAGCTAGTCAAGAAATTTCCCGCAATTTATGGAACCCGAAGGTTCATTACCGCATTCACAAGAGCCCGCCACCTGTCCCTATCCTGAGCCAGCTCAATCCAGTCCATGCCCCCCATCCCACTTCCCGAAGATCCGTCTTAATATTATCCTCCCATCTACGCCTGGGTCTCCCAAGTGGTCGCCTTCCCTCGGGTCTCCCCACCAAAATCCGGTATGCACCTCTCTCCTCCCCCATACGTGCCACATGCCCCGCCCATCTCATTCTTCTCGATTTGATTACTCGAATAACATTTGGTGATGAGTACAGGTCATTAAGTTCCTTGTTATGTATGTAGTCTTCTCCACTCCCCTGTCGCCTCGTCCTTCTTAGGCCCAAATATCCTCCTCAGCACCCTATTCTCGAACACCCTCAGTCTTTGTTCCTCCCTCAGTGTGAGAGACCAAGTTTCACATCCATACAGAACAACAGGTAAAATTATAGTTCTGTATACCCTAATCTTTGTGTTTTTGGATAGCAACCTGGAAGACAAAAGATTCTGCACCGAATGATAGCAAGCATTCCCCGACTTCAATCTGCTCTTAATTTCTTCATGAATGGAGTTTCGATTCGTTAGGGTTGTTCCAAAATATTAGAATTCTTCCACCTTTTCAAAGGATTTCTAAAACACGACAGGTTATGTAAAATTAAATACATTATAACGTGTTCCTTGCTGGACAAGAAGATACGTAACGTAGTGTATAAAGGGAATTAACGGGATTTTATATCTCAAAGCATTTCTTTATGCAGCGCATTGGTGTGACTGTACGTTCACAGGTCATATTCTCTGGAGAGGTACCTATATCCAGACGCATGTGATAGTCCATGTTGTGCAGATATTCCAACATACTGTGATACCCAGACCTTACCTGTAAACGCTTCTACCACATCTAGTAAAAATCCATCCCTAGACACCGGGGTTAAGGCATTCGCAAGGACAGGCATACGGTAACCAGCCGATAGATTCCTATGCTTGATTGCATTGAAAATTTTTCCCAACAGAATTATGTCTCCATTTCGTGTTGCTTGGTACTTAAGAGGTAAAAAATAAAGCAATCCTATCACAGGCCTGGACAGGCTCTTAGGGTTCCAGGAGGTTGAGGCTCCCAGATTTCTAGACAGTCGACACTTGAAGGTGGTAAGGTTGTCAGCCGTACGCACCGGCCGCCTTTACCGTCCAGGAAATATTCCTGGTACTCATTTCTGTTAGAGGCTGAGTCGACCCCAGGGCCATAGTGCGACCGACAGGGTTATGTCAATGAAAAATTCCAATGGCACTCTCGGTAATCGAACCCGCGACCTTCCGATTTGTAGCGCAGTGCCTCAACCAACTGCGCCACGTACCATATTCGAAAAGGTTAACAAACGGGCGTTTTATTGCAAGAAGTGAAAGTTGTTCCTGGGCTTAATTTAGCACGGTGTCAGGAAGAAGTAAAGGAGAGTGACTGGAGACATAGCTCCACGCGTTTATGACCGCGGTACTAATTGTACGTAATTCTAAGACTGGCAGTAATTAAATGTTCGTGAACTCGAAAGTGTCGATTGTGAAAAGGCAATTCGGTGTATGAACTGATATCTGAGCACTGAACGGTTCTGACGGGGGGGGGGGGACTGAACTTTGTACCTGTTTGGGTAAAGTGGTGGAATCTATCACCCGCCTTCAGCACTCACTCTGAGGAAGACAGTAGCAATTTCGATGTATCGAATCTAATATGCACGTGAATTATTTGTACTCGAATGTACCCCACGTGCATTCTGGATGCATTTGCTTTCCACCGCTTCTGATAATTAAACAAACAAAAAGTAATCGAAACATTGGCCCACGGGCCGTACTCATTCATCAAGCAACGACAGCTCAGCTGAGTAGTCTCAGGAGATGCTGATTGAGCAGTAAATGTCTACACCGTACAAGAAACAAAACAAAAGAATGTAATACTTTGCTCAGTCCTTTCCTCTTCTACCTACTTGTTCACAGCAGGTGTCCAGAGTTTTGTGGTATCATTTGATCACACTCAAACACACACCACAGTCGGTAGGATTCCTCTGGACGAGGGATCGGCCAGTTGCAGAGACCTCTGCCTGACAACACAAACACTGTACAAGACAAACACCGATGCCCTCGGTGGGATTCGAACCCACGATTCCAGAAAGCGTTTGGCCGCAGACCCGCGCCTTAGACCACGCGGCCACTGGGATCGGCAATGTGATTAGCAATCATTGTGAAACTAGGGTGAGTCGGAGGGCTGAGGGTGTCAGTAGTGTGGCGTTTGTGTTCCGTGATTTTCGTGTGACGTTAAGTTACTTGCCATTCACTTGCACGTGACAGAGCCACTGACTGAGTTAGAAGTCGTAAAGAGGGAGATCCGTTTAGTTTTCAGGCAGTTTGCTTTTGTATTGGACATTATTGAGTTCACTTTTTTTAGCGACACTGCCCCAACTGCGTAGTCTATATAGCATCGATATTTTTTGAATGACGGTTTGTAACGTACGTTAAAGAAGTTACGATCCATTTTATGGTACTGTCAAAGCATACTGATATTTTGAGGGAAATCACGAAACATTTGAGAAAGAGGAGTACATTGCTGATTCGAGACTCGAACCAAACAACTCGAGAATACGAAGCAAATTGCTGATAAACCATCTGAAGCCCGGTGGTCACTGTATGTACCACCAGGGCAGCGTTCAAAAAGTTCCACGTTCTGCCCACGTAGTGTATTTGTGTGTTTTGTACAGATCTCAAAACAAACAGCGATTATTTCCCTACACAGCATTAACTGATTGGTTTTTATAACCGAGACGGAGTGTGTTTACTGCGCGGTACGGACTGAGTCTTTATGTGTATAATTCTACGTTGTGCACACACAGTGTATTTATGTGTTTTGTATGGATCTCAGAACAAACAGCGATTATTTCCCTATACAGCATTAACTGACTGGTTTTTATAACCGAAACGGCGTGTGTTTAATACGCGGTACGGACTGAGTCTTTAAATGTATTTAAGGTTAGTGGCAATCTCTAAAGGGTTAAAATACCGTTGCCATTTTTTAAATCACTTTACAAGGTTTGTACTCGTACTGAGGTATTGAATGTGTGCTAATATCCTTCCTGGTCGTTTGTGAAATTGTTGGCATTTCAGCGGTAGGCGTTCAGTTGTTATTAGTTAAGGCCCGGTATGACCTTGACTCACTTTCGCGTACGTGAAGTTTTGACGTATAAATTGTAATGCGTGAGTTAACTGAATGCCTGTTGCTGGTTGCAAGCTGCCCAAAGAGGGTTTCTTTGTATTGGTTACATTTATAAAGCGGACACCTGTAATAGGCTGCGTTAACTTAACTGAAGTACGTTTTGAGGTTAGGTGTTCTTGCGACCGCATTAGCGTTGCTGTCTTGTGGAGTTCCACATCGTGTAGCTCGGTTGGTACGTGTGAGCGCGGCGGGGATGTGCCGCCTTCGTCGTAGAACAAAAGACCTCGAAAATGGTGGCCGCTCGTATTTTTTCGAGAAATTAGCTGCATTCTCTGGAACCGCAAGAACCCATCCCGTGCCCTTGTCCTGATCCAGTCGAATCCAGTGCACATTTCCAGACCTTAAACTTAGTTTTAATATTATCCTCCCATGTAAACCCGAAACCGTCCACTGGAATCTTTGTTGTAGGTTTCCTGATTGAATACTTACAGGCGGTTATCGTCTTCACGTAAGCTACACGTGGTGCGCATCTCCTGTGCTTTTATTTATGTACTATACTAGCGTTAGGTGAAGGCTGCAAATTGTGAGGCGTTGTGCAGTGCAGTTTTCGCCGTCCATCTTTTAATTTTTCTTAGAACCGAATGATCGCCTCAGCCAGCACCTTGTTCTCACACATCGTCAGTGTTATTCCGGTAGTGTGATACCCACTTTCACAACCGTTTAAAACCGCCGATAAAATTATATTTAATTCCTACCTTTTTTTACACGGCAGGTGGGAAGACAAAGATGTTAAGGACTCACTGCTAACGAACAATTAATGAGTTTGATCTCCCTTAACCTTTTAAAGCCTAGCGGTAACTTTACATACCACCAGGTTTAACATTAAAAAATTCTGCGTGGTGCCCACATTGCGTTTATGTGTTTTGTACGGATCTCAGAACAAACAGCAACTTTTGCCTTATAAAACATTAAGAGATTGGTTTTTATAACCGAAGTGGAGAGTGTTTACAGCGTGGTACGCGCTGAGTTCTTATATAAAACACATACGCTTCGTCTTTAAAGGGTTAATATGTTTGCGATGTACGGGGTAGTTTTGTTTGTTCCACCCCTTCCCTATTGGCTGTGGTACCCAACTGATCTCCTGTTCTGTGGAAACACAGATTTGTCTTCACTTGGTGTTAATGCGGCCGGAGCATGAAGCTGACCAGTCAGTCAATGTAGTGCTGAAATTAAGAATGAGTGGAACTATGTTTACATTGTTCTGTATGCCGCCTTCTCACCTGCGAAAATATTTGTTCGACGCACTCTGTCTTTAGTTCCAGTGTTTATCGTCTAGGCGCGACATATAACTTCCTTCTCGACCTGCATTGAAGCGTTTCCTAACCCTTTAAGGTCGTACTTGGCACAATATAGAGGGTTAAGGAACGCATTTATTTGGTGGTGATCTTGACCTGTTTGAAGGTACTTTTTCAGCTCTTTCGCTTGGAGGTGTGTTAAACGACCAAAGAAACACACCGTGTGGACTGCCAGATTCCCTAGAATCAAGAATAGGAGACGTAATTAATCGCAGATGATTTGAAACGCTGCAGTTGTGTTCTAATTTGAAATTTTGTTTCGGAATTTTCTGGAGTAACTTAGCAAGACCATGCAACCCTTCACACTGTCCTACCTGCAGGCCGAAACGTCGTAGCAGTAATACGATACGTGTTACAGGAATATGGCGATTGTTCATAGAAGAACTTATAGCATTGAGCTAGGCGTTTTTGTTTCCTTAACGGGTATTCCCAGATTATTTTTTAGTCGTAAGCCATGTCATCCCATTACAGAAATGTTCGTCTGAGGTTGCTTGCATTAGGAAGTTGGCACCACGTCCACATCTACATGTCTATCAGTTAGGGCAGTGGTGGCTACAAACCTGTTAAATATTCAGTTCGTACCGCGCAGTAAACACACCGTCTCGGTTATAAAAACAAGTCAGTTAATGCTGTATAGGGAAATAATCGCTGTTTGTTCTGAGATCCACACAAAACACATAAATACACTGTGTGGGCAGAACGTGGAATTATATTTAAAGACTCAATCCGTACCGCGCAGTAAACACACCCCGTCTCTGTTATAAAAACCAGCCAGTTAATGCTGTATAGGGAAATAATCGCTGTTTGTTCTGAGATCCACACAAAACACATAAATACACTGTGTGGGCAGAACGTGGAATTATATTTAAAGACTCAGTCCGTACCGCGCAGTAAACACACTCCGTCTCTGTTATAAAAACCAGCCAGTTAGTGCTGTATAGGGAAATAAGCGCTGTTTGTTCTGAGATCCGCACAAAACACATAAATACACTGTGTGGGCAGAACGTAGAATTTGTGAATGTTAAACCTGGCGGTACATAAAGTAACCACTGGGCTGTAAAGGGTTTCGAGTGGCGGCTGTAATGCTACCGTAGGTGAGCTTTGCTGTACAGGTGTAAAATTGTGAACGTTTGCTTCATGTTTCCCATTCTCTATAGGCGAAATTAAAAGTAAATGGTAAATGTTGAGAAGTAAGCTTAACGCGACAAAGCAGAACAAATTCCGTAACCGTCCTTTCCTTTAGAGTTATTTTAACCTTAGGCGTATTTACAACTGAGTTGAACGCAGAACTTACACTGGTAGTTCGAATACGTTTGTGTTGCTATTTTAATACGTTGCCTCGGCGCAACATAGAAGTGTTGTCGTGCAGGAGCAGGCCCGCAGGTTGACGTTTCTTGCTTTCTGTCACTTATGCAGCATTACGTTGAGGCCGGGGTAGTCGCGAGGGGAGCTGTTACCTTAAGAGGAGCAGAGGTGAGCTTCAAATATAAACCGCCGCTGAAGCGGTAGGCTAATGCAGCATCAGTGTTTTTTATCGGCCCAACTCTTACGAACGAGTGTTTGAGCGACATTAACACGGCATTACATGCGTTGCTTTTTGTTTAGCGTAATATTATGGATTTGTTATATCTTGGAGCGGTGGTATTCAAACCGTGTTCCGCGAAACCCTGGATTCCGCAAGCACAATCCCTTTATAATGAAATTGGTAAATATATTTTTGACAATTTTAATTGCATTTTTTATTTTCTTCCCAATTTGTGTGCGTAGCATAATAGGCGTTACATTTATTATCAGTGTAAATTATAAATAATAACATTTTTATTATGATATAAAAGTTTAGGTAGTGAAAGATTCTGTTTAATTTTTACACCCCAAAAGTACACGATTACAATACAAGGTTTCCGCGAAAATGCGGGTTTAATTACAAGGGTTCCACAGGCGGTACGAATTTGAAGACCGTCGAACTTACAGGGTGGGGCGGGTTGTTTTTTAATTGCTTTCTTGTCGTGGAAGTAATATACATGTGGGTCTGTTTGGACTTTAAAATGTGTATTGTCAGCTGATTCAGGTCTTCTGAGATGTGACGCCGTGGCGCTGGGTTAATAATTCCCGGCATTTCGAAGGGAGGTATAATCATCGTCTTCAAGGAGTTCTTTACCTTGAAGATGAAGGCAGAATGGTTTTTCGAAACGTCGAGAATTATTAACCCAGCGGGACGGCAAATTTGTGTGTAGAGTGTTATATTAATCGTAATTCCCGTTGAAACCCATATAAGACCTCCTTGTTTGTGATTAGTAGACTGTCGAAACATGTTGCAGTATCCACTGTAACATCCACTGCAATGTGATAAGCCTTCTGGCTGAGCAAACTGTTGTACATTCCTCATTGACAGCAGTTAGCAGTATTGTTGAAACACAACGTGCATGTTCTTACAATGTCCCAAGTGGGACACTTACTGTCGTTTGACCCACCGATACATATAGGCTTAAAGCTATTTCATGGCCACAAACGATGACATCAGAGTGGCCCCATTATCCTCCATAATCGTGGTGGTTGTCAGCTTCATTGCGTAGACGGGAATCATCAGCTGTAAGACAACACCTGCATAATTAACGCTTGAAGATACAGTTTCTGTCAGTTTTTTTTTTTCGTGTGGCACTTCTTCGACCCGTTTTCGAGTCATGGCCTTCCCCGTTCTCGGAGCTTCGCGATCGGACTCACTTAGACACACAACACTCGGTATGATTCCTCTGGACGAGTGGTCAGCCCTACGCAGACACCTCTACCTGGCAACACTTACAAGAAACAGGCATTCATGCCCCTGGCGGGATTCGAATCCACAGTCCCAGCAAGCGAACGGCCGAAGACCCACACCTTAGATCGCGCGGCCAATGGGATAGGTATTTCTTTCAAATAGATATTTTGAAAGAATTTGAAACACAAGCAGTTTTGGTACAAGTCAGCAATTATAACAATAAGTGGATACAAAATTTTAGTAAAATGGGCGGATACAGACCACGGCAGGCTGCTATGAAATATCAGCCGGCAGGGAAAAAGGAACGCAGGACGTCCATTTGCAAGGCTGCTAGATTGTTGTGTTGTGACCGGAAGGGGTCGCGAGATGTATGTCCTTGAAAGCGTGATGATGATGATGATGATGAGGAGGAGGAGGAGGAGGAGGAGGGCAAGGAATATTTCTCTTCACCACAACATGCACACCGTCTCTGAGGCCAACCAAACCACCTGTGCCGTGGATACTAGTTTTTTTTTTTCCGTGGGAATAAAGCGGCCGGGGCGTCACTTCGCCGGATCACTTGGTGTTACAGTTCCCGACCCTTCGAAGGACCGCAGCGCCGTCATCATCAAAGTGAAGGAGTCCAAGAAGGTGCTACGGTTCGTCGAAACGTCGAATACTGGAACTGAAACGACACGGCGTGAAATCTCAGAGGATTTTAAATCCGTGCAACACTACTGTGATAACCGTGCGTGAGGCAGTTGTTTCTGTTACAGTAGTATTGTTTTGTGTAACAGGAGGCAAGAAAAGATTGTCCAAGGAGGAACATCAGTGCAGGACGTTTTGCACTTGCGTGACGTGCAGAATAGCCTACCTGAAACAGAATCCTTTGCCTTAGGTGCGTATTTATAGCTGTACTAATTGATAATTGAAAGCTACAGCTTTGTAATGTAGGGGCTGAACTTTAAATTTTAAACTTCAAACTAAGCTACCGCTTAGTCATGCTTCTTTTCCAGTTTATCGTCAAAAAAAATAATACTTCGGCCGTTACAGAATGAATCTGTTAGTCTTATCATTATCGTCACTCGAGTGGAACCTCTCTTGTCAGCTGTGTGTTGGTCTGCATTAATCCTCTCACTGAGCGGCTGATTGCATTAGAAGCGCATGCAGGACTGTGCTGTAGCCAGCAGATGGACACAAAGGTGTTTCTCACGGACGGAAGAGCACAGCTAGTGAGTCTCCTCCCAAATGTTGTAGCAGCAGGCAGTTACCTCGCTGCTTCCCGTCCTGTCTAACGTGGTTTCACGCTCCGTGTTACGCTGTAGACTCTTGAACCATTGCAAGCCGACATGACCCATTTAAAATTACGTTGGCCTGAAGCAGTTTTGCCCCGTAGGTTTACAAAATACTTGTGTTTATTTCGGAATAAAAATGTATAAAACACGGTGCTGGATGTGTGACGTCATGACAGTATATCCGCTCTGTTGAATATTTGGAAGGCCGTAAAAGACGTTTTTTAAGAGGATTCGGGTCTTTGAAATGTGACACTGTGTCGTTGGGGAAGTGGTTAACCGACGTTTCGAAGGGTGTACTTTTCTTCGTATATTCGGGAACCATTTACGAAACCCGCACAGCGTCATGTCCCGGAAGACCTGAATCCTCAACAAGACTGCTGTGAGAACCCAAAGTCTCACAGATGTAAGTTCCACCCCCACCCATATGGCGTAACAACCCCTAGTGGGCCAGGGCCTCCTCATTATCGACGCTTCACCATCACATTCGGACACACCACACTCAGTAAGACTTCTCTGAACGAGTGATCAGCCCGTCGCAGAGACCTTTACCTGACAATACACAGTACTCAACAAGAGACAGACATCTATGCACCCGGGGGGATTCGAACCCACAATCCCAGCATGCATGCGGCCGCACACCCAAGCCTGAGACCGCGCGGCCACTGGGATCGGCCGCAAATGTAAGATACAGTTCTTAATTGTAGACAAAGGTTCGCCAGTCTGATGTTTAACCTGTTAAAGCCTAGCGGTAACTTCACATACCACCAGGTTTAACATTAAAAAATTCTACGTGGTGCCCACATTGCGTTTATGTGTTTTGTACGGATCTCAGAACAAACAGCAACTTTTGCCTTATAAAACATTAAGAGATTGGTTTTTATAACCGAAGTGGAGAGTGTTTACAGCGCGGTACGCACTGAGTCCTTATATAAAACAGATACGCTTCGTCTTTAAAGGGTTAATATGTGTGTGTGTGTGTGTGTGTGTGTGTGTGTGTCGAATTTGATACTAGCATTGGACTGTACAGTGCACAAGGCAGTCCCAGCCGTAACTTCATTCCTTTATCTTCTTAACCCCCCTTCTGCCCTCGCCGTAGGAGGATGTGTAGGATTGTATTCGGGACCATTTTTAATTGTTCAGTGCCCATGCTGGAACATAAGATAACATAACATACGATAATGTAATTTAATATTTTATTAATGGTTTCGATTCCTTTCAAACGTTACGTAATATGGGGTTCGTACCGAATATTTCATTTTTCTGTACATAAATATTTATCGAGTTATGTTGGAATTGAATTATCTGTTACTTGTGTCCAATTTTTACAAAATTTGAAAGCCTCGATAGTTTCTCATAAAATCCTCCATTCGAAAATTTCATGGAGATGCGTTTATCGGTTGTGTAGTTGTTACATGCGCACGAAAGCTGCACTGTAGCGGCGTGTGAACTCGCCGAAAAACCTTAGAAGTTTTGGATGCTAATCCGCATTTGAATAGTAGACAATGTGTTTTTCCACGTGGTTCCTACATTCAGTAAACTTCGTTGCTAAATGCGATTCGAAACTCCCAGTGGCCACGTGTGTGTGTTTGTGTGCGTAAATGCAGCCACGTGTAGGATCGTCATTTAGAGCGTGAAAGTAGGAGAAGATTGCGCCTAGCAATTCTATAAGGGCTATAGAAACCAAAGTAAAACGAAGTTGCATGTCTGGCAACCCAATTGAGCCCCGCTAGATGTGCAATCAGAAGGATATCTGCCACTGTACTCAGCGAGAACTGAATACAGAGGCCGTAGCGCTAGGATGTTATTTCGAGAACCGTTTGAAAGGTTAATTAACACGAGCTATAGAGCTGTTCATTACAGCCGTGATGCGGGCTCCTGCTTCACTAAACCCAAAACAAAAAAAAGGTGAATTTATCCCTGTGCAGGCGTGGAGGCACGCAGGGGGAGTAGATGTATAGTGCCGTTCATTCTTAACGTTGGTAGTAGGTATTTTGTGGTCAGCCTCACTCCCCGGCCGCTTTTTCCCTGAGCAAAGAGACCCTGGTACCTTTGGACGTTGAGGAAGAATAAAAATCTCTTGTCGGTGTTGGAAATTGCTCCCCAGACCGTTCAGCCCGATGCGTAGTCGCTATTACCGACTGCAGTGTCTCCGCTCTGCTTTGTTCTGTTACGTGCACGTAAATTTTAGGACAGTTGTTGCCACCCACCCGTCTTAATGATGGAGAGTTTTCGTACAGATACAACGTTTCACCTTTCCCAGGGCCTGTAGGTTATCGTTGGCGTACATAGCTTGACGATGACCCTGGAAAGAAGAAGAGGAGGCACCTGTTCCTTTACTGCCAGCAGTTCGGTTCTCATGCACCTGCCATGGCTGTTCAGTGGGCGTGGCAGCTCGGTGTGTCACCGGAAGTTGTGTCAGGGAGAGGCAGGAAGGTCCTACTCCACCCTACAATCTTTTGTTCCACAGTCCGTTTTGTTGTGTGGATAGACCACTGTGTGGTGTGACGCAATCGCTGTGCTGCCGCTGCTGAATGCCAGGTTACGTGGCGCCAATTCTGACGATAATGTTGTTTCAGTGTTAGACATAGGGATAGCTCCTGCCTTTCGACCTCTTTACTTTTCTGTTGGTTTCTTTTCTTTTGTGTTGGTTTCTGTTCCATTATTTTCTTTATTTTTTGTTCTTCTCTGCTGTTTTCTGCTCTCTTGTCGTGCTTTGTTTTGTGTTGCTTTGTTCTAATTTTTCTTTGCTGTTGTTTTCCGTTATTTTATTTTGTTTTACTCTCTTATGATTTTTCTTTTATTTTCTGTTATTTTGTTTTTATTTTCTGTTTTGTTTTCTTTCTTGTTTTTTCTGTTTTCTGCTTCTGTCATCTTTGCTGTTGTTTTGTTTTGTCTTTTCGTATTCATTTTTTCCTTTCAAACACTTTATGAAATAATGGTGTCAATATTAATTTTGTTCCAACCGAGTGAAACCCCTGGCGCCGAAATCGTCCATTGAGATCTGTGTTCGATGATCCATTGCACATAAATGAACTGGTGTGTGGTAGCCTCTGTCATTCTGACCGTCAGTCAGTTCCACGATTGATCGATCATGTGTGACACATTTATGAGTATATCTAAACGTACCGCCACCAAAAGCGACGTTTCTAATTTGCCATTTCCATCACGTGACTGAATCAGATTTGCGTGAAAATTCCAGTTAAAATTGTTATGGGAATGCATTCATATAATAAGGCGCGGTTTAGTCCAGCGTAACAAGAAAGTTTTGATTGATACGTTAACAAGAAAATGGAGATTGATGTTGATGCATTGCGGGTAAGCAAGCCTAGTTTTATGGGACGCTAAGTGCAAAATGACACAACACCACGAAATGGTAGTGCCTGCCAGTGAAGGATGGTGGCGTTTGTTGCGTTGATGAGTTCAGTTACTTGTGTAACATGATGCGGAGAAGCGAGAGAGTAATTAGACGGCTGTAGAACGGTGAAACTTTTGACCCTAACAACGCGACAAGGGAATGAAATAAATGTTGGAGACCTTGTACGTTGCATGCAACTGCCCGTCAAGGAAACCCAATATAAGGAACTATAAATGCGTGACGCGAAAACATGCATGGAAGAATGCGGGCATGGAAGTAGGCTTTACTACCAGCAAAGTTGGAGGGTAGCGTGTCCGATCAAGTGTGCATCATGTCATAATTCGCACCTGTCTTTGTGTCCTGTGTCATTAATATCTGGTCTCATTATTAACCTTTTAAAGACGAAGCGTGTCAGTTTTATATAAGGACTCAGTGCGTACCGCGCTGTAAACACTCTCCACTTCGGTTATAAAAACCAATCTCTTAATGTTTTATAAGGCAAAAGTTGGTGTTTGTTCTGAGATCCGTACAAAACACATAAACGCAATGTGGACACCACGTAGAATTTTTTAATGTTAAATCTGGTGGTACGTAAAGTTACCGCTGGGCTTTAAAAGGTTAGGCACAAAATACCTTACGTTGCTGCCATGAAGATTAATTCTTTAAAGATCAAGACTAACATGAAGTATATTCAGTCCGTACCGCGCAGTAAACACTCCGTCTCGGTTATAAAAACCAACCAGTTAATGCTGTATAGGGAAATAATCACTGTTTGTTCTGAGATCCACACAAACACATAAATACACTGTGTGGGCAGAACGTAGAATTATATACATAAAGATCCAGTCCGTACCGCGCAGTAAACACACTCCGTCTCGGTTATAAAACCGGCCAGTTAATGCTGTCTAGGGAAATAATCGCTGTTTGTTCTGAGATCCACACAAAACACATACACTGTGTGGGCAGAACGTAGAATTTGTGAGAGCTAAACCTGGTGGTACATAAAGTAACCACTGGGCCTTAAAAGGTTAATTATAAAATCCGTGATAAAAGGGATAAGTTTGAAATTCTGGATCATGTTCGCTAACATTTTGATATATCTTGCATGTAACAGTGTTCGCGAAACGGTGGTCCGCGTACCGCAACAAATTTACGTTTCGTTTTAGGCTGTGTGGACATAATTTTTTTTTCTGACGTGTTAAGGGAATTAAGATTGAGGATGTTCGACGGCAAAGTGAAGAGAAGTGTGTGTGTACGTAAAGAGAGAATAATGAATAGTAGGAACGAGATAGGATAATTGTGTAATTCATAATATTAATTGCATATATAGCTGACGTTTAAGACAGTGGGTGCATGCAGTGCATGGCGGTGCACAGCGGCCGGAGTTTGCTGACTGCATTTTCACTCTTAATTCAGGTGATTAGGTAACTATATAACTGACTAATAACCAGAGGCTTTGATGACGATATCTGGACCCAGGAGGAAGGAGGTCTGAGGTGACGGGAGAAAATTGTGTAATAAAGAGCTTCATGAGGCTTACCCGTCATCAGATATTGTTCGGGTGATCAAATCAAGGAGTATGAGATGGGCGGGGCATGTAGCACGTATGAGGGAGAAGAGCAATGCGTACAGGATTTTGGTTGTGAAACCTGAGGGAAAGAGTCCACTTGAAGAACCTAGGATTAGATGGGAGGATAATATTGAAATGTGTGAAGGAAATAGGAGTTGATGAATGGATGAGTGTGGCCCATTATAGGGCGGGCCCACGGTAAGGAACAGTCTTGTGCCATGAAAAGCGGGGAATTTTTTTCATGAGGCGGAGAACCGTTAGCTTTTTTTGTTGTGCCCCATTGAGTCAGTTAATAGTACGAAACACGTAATTAACCCTTTAAAGACGAAGCTTATATGTTTTATATAAGGACACAGTCCGTACCGCGCTGTAAACACGCTCCACTTCGGTTATAAAAACCAGTCTCTTAATGTTTTATAAGGCAAAAGTTGCTGTTTGTTCTGAGATCCGTACAAAACACATAAACGCAATGTGGGCACCACGTAGAATTTTTTAATGTTAAACCTGGTGGTATGTAAAGTTACCGCTAGGCTTTAAAAGGTTAAAAACCAGCAGTTGATAGTTTGGTTTACTGAAAGCAAATACCGCAGGAGGAATTGTTCCTGGATCCCTCAGCCGTTGAAAATGACGGCGTTACTTCGAGATCGTTTGGAAGCCTAACCCAGCGACGCAGCGTCACATCGCGGAAGACCTCGGTGCTCAAGAAACTGAATGTAGCTATGATAGTCTGTGTGACCAAGTTGTGCCTTTATCAGTAAGGGACTGTACACTGTGGACGTCGCTTTTAATGGGAGACGACAGTCTTTTATTTGCTGTCGTGTATGAAGTGTGTTTGCGCAAGAACAATGGATGAAATCTTGCTCCTCCCACCTCATTTATGATACCCCATAAATCAGCGCTGTAATCTCTGGTGGCATATAATGCAATAATCCCGTCTTGGCACAGATTGTCCCGGAATCGGCGATTTTCAAATAACGTGGCTTGTTAAAAAGCATCCGCGATATGATATCCATTGGGTGCAGAGGTAGCATGTGGCGTGTGTGAAGGAAGTACCTTGTTCAACGCTGTATAAATCGGCTTTCAAATAGCAGCATTAACCTTTTAAAGCCTAGCGGTAACTTTACGTACCACCAGGTTTAACATTAAAAAATTCTACGTGGTGCCCACATTGCGTTTATGTGTTTTGTACGGATCTCAGAACAAACAGCAACTTTTGCCTTATAAAACATTAAGAGATTGGTTTTTATAACCAATGTGGAGAGTGTTTACAGCGCGGTACGTACTGAGTCCTTATATAAAACAGATACGCTTCGTCTTCAAAGGGTTAAATAAGTTAGGAACCCAATAAACTGTAGTGTTTTTTTTTAGTGGTGAAGGGCCCCGCAGCAGACGCTACGGACGCACTGCTGCCATGAGGCTTATTGTGCAACCCTATAATGAAGATGAAGATGATGATGATTATTTTTTGTCCTTTTCCTATTTATGGAGCACCGGTTGAATGAAATTGACAGGGGAAAACCAAAGAACTCGGGGGAAAAACCTGTCCCAGTGCCACCTTTTCCACCACAAATCCCACACGGACTGACCCGGGATCGAACCCGGGCCTCCGCTGTGGGAGGCAGGCGGCTAGCCGCCTGAGCCATGGCACGGCCTAACTGTAGTGTTAATACTGCAGACGCTGAAAAATGTCGGGGTGCTTGCCAAGTGTTGTTAAGAGACAATATCAGTGTTTTGTTACAAATTGAAAGAAATGTTTGCTCGAAGAGTACATGAAGTCTGCCGTTTGCATATAAATGTACAGTAGTGGTATTTAGGTTGTAGAGTTTGTGCTTGTTGCTCCATATAGACTTTTAAGCGGTTACCAGAATTTCGGAGGAAGCTACTCTCTCCATCTTCAGGATATAAGCAGACGTTACGTCGCAGAAGTAAGTCACTGGCCTGCAATTATTGATTCCCAAGTTTCGCTCTCTTCTAAGTGCTTGATGAAGCATTTCAAAATAAAAATGCATCCTGAGGTCTTCCCAGCTTTTCTTAACGTAGGTCGAATGTTATGGAGAAAATTTTAGAAAAGTTTATTCATTGCATTGTCTTTACTATGTGCGCCAACACCAAACTGTATTTGCCCTTACATATCGTGCAGTCCCCAGCCCATTCTAAACTTTTTGTGATCCTTCGGCTTTGTCAAATTTCGTATGTTCAGTCACACTGGTTTATGACTTACAGATTTCAAAACAAAAAGCAGGAATGCATTTTGTTGTCTAGGGCTGGTAGAATTACAGAAGAGAAACTGCGTATTTTTCGAGAATTGTCACTGTTAACTTTCAGTGTTATGATCCCAGTGGCCGCGCGGTCTAAGGCGTAGGTCTGCGGCCGAGCGCTTGCTGGGATCGTGGGTTCGAATCCCACCGGGGGACATGGATGTCTTGTAGAGTGTTGTCAGGTAGAGGTCTCTGCGACGGGCCGATCCCTCGTCTAGAGGAGTCTTACTGACTGTGGTGTGTGTCTGAGTGTGATCAAGTGAAAATAAACAACCTCGACACCTGCTGTGAACAGGTAGAAGAGGGAAGGACTACGAAACGAAACGAAGCTTTCAGTGTTCTCTAAGAACCAGGAGCCAGGTCTTAAGCACGTTAGACAGTCGCTGTCTGAGTGCATGTGCACATTGTGAACTTCCTTAATGGCTGTAATGGCTCTCGCTTTCATTTGGCACTCTAATTAGACGGTGCAAGTCACGTGATATTCCTGGGTTTTAGATTGCACTGTAAAAACGAGCGCTGTGGCTATATAGTGGTGCTTCTAGGAACTCTGAATGCTCTGTTTTTGTGTTTCCGCAGGTGCTACGTGCCGGGTCTGTGGCTTTTAAGATATTACTGACCATTGTGGCTAGCTTTCGGCCTTGTACAATTATTTAGAGTGTTTTAAGTGCATGCGCCCCGAATAGCTGTTACCATGATAGCGATTAGCTGCAGGTTCCCTGACCGGAGTTCGATTCCCTTCTTTACAGGGATTTTTTTTTTCTCTTTTTGCCATGTCCGAAAAACTTTTGGGTCCATGTCTTGCCTGTCTGGTTACTATGGGAGGCCTGGGTAGAGGCAGTCGGAGTGTGAAACTTGTGACTGTCAAACTGACTCGCGTCGGGCAGATGTCGAGGTTAAGAGCGCAAGAATGTTGTTACTCAAAGGGAAAGGTTGACGCTGTTATTAATTTGCATGTCACTGGTGGAACTGGCGGAAGAGGACAGGTGAACTTAGCGGCCGCCCACGGTTTTAAGGGCGACAGAAAATGAAGTCCCTGCCTTGGATTTGAGGTGGTTTTCTTAATCTCTGCAACCGAAAGATGAAATGCTGTTGGCACTTCAGAACGATGCCACGCTTTTTAGTCACAGGTAGTCTGGCGTTAGTGTCACTACCTGTGAAGTAAAGGTAAAGCAGTCCCATTACAGGCCTCGACAGGCCCCTAGGGTTCCAGGAGGTTGAGGCTCCCAGATTTCAAGACAGTCGGCACATGAAAGTTGTTAGCACTACGCACCGGCCGCGTTTACCCCTTGGAAACATTCATGGTACCTATTTCTGTAGACACTTTGTTGACCCCAAGGCCATAGTGCCATGACACCATCGGGAATCGAACCCGCGACCTTCCGGATTGTAGCGAAATGCCTCAACCGACTGCGCCACCGCGTGCCCCCACCAGTCAACAACATTCAGAATTTTGTGTGCCATTTGGTGTAACTGAAGTAAATTCGAAAGGGGGCTACGGCAAATATTGTCCTTAAAAGCGGGTTATTTGTCCATATTACTTAACAAAGGCGTACAGTTAGGCAGATTAGAAAACTAGTTATGCAGATTGTGTCACGTGTAAGTGTTACAAGTTTTTTTTCTTATATTCATCATCCCCGTTGGCTGTTGTTAATATATGTATAAATAGACACAGTCAGACAGCCAAACAATATTTATTTCATTAAAGATTAAAATTTTAATGTTTTAACTTTTAATTTTTAATGAAATAAATATTGTTTGGCTGTCTGACTGTGTCTGTTTATACATATGTTACAAAATTTGCTTAGAAACACTTCCCCCCCCCCAAATTGCAGACCATAAATAGAAGATACCATACCGCATTCCGCAACGAAGTGTGATGTTCTTATCGATTAACCCTTTAAAGACGAAGCGTGTCTGTTTTATATAAGGACTCAGTGCGTACCGCGCTGTAAACACTCCACTTCGGTTATAAAAACCAGTCTCTTAATGTGTTATATGGCAAAAGTTGCTGTTTGTTCTGAGATCCGTACAAAACACACAAACGCGATGTGGGCACCACGTACATTTCTTAATGTTAAACCTGGTGGTACGTAAAGTTACCGCTAGGCTTTAAAAGGTTAAGCAGGAAGCCTTTCGCGGCTTGTCTGAATACATCTGACAGAAGTGCGAGGTACAATGACGTGTGTTCACACAAAACAGTTGTACTCGTGTAGCCTTGGACGAAAGAGAAAACTTCAGCTAACGCATCTTTAAGGCCGTGTCTAGTGCTTTGAAACAAGCAGGTGTTATCTTGAGTGTGGCAGTGGCCTAGTGCGAAACCCGTGGTGCCTGAAGATTAGATAAAGGGAACGTGGCAGAGACCGACGTTGTAAGGCAGGCAGAGAACCAGGTCTGGCCTGATGATAGCTATAGACAGGACTGAAGGACGAGTGACCGTAAATGTGTAACGCTTTAAAGTGACTGGTTAGCCACTTAACTACATGCACTGACTTCCTCAGCGTTTGTCCATTATGTGTTTTGTGCTTCGTGTGAATTTCGAAAAAAAAAAAAAAAATCGGGGATTACCCCCCCCCCCCCCGAAGGCGTAAAACGATTGGTCTTTGCGGGATGTTACATTGTGTGTAATTTTGAAGTGCATTGTTTAACAACGCTGTAAATTGCTAAGAGTGTTCATATTTTATGATGTACATCTTCCGTGCGACAGTCCGACAGTCCAGTCTACACAGACTTGACTATGAACTGTTCGTAGTTGCATAGACGAGCACTGTGTCAACTTTCGTTAAGTACGTAAGCTGCCTCCCAAATACTGAACGCGTATATCAAGACTCCAGTTCACTTATGCATCTATTCTACAAAGAATTGTCAACATTTTGTTACTTGACTCATTTACACCATGTTAATTATGCACAAAACTAGCTCATTTACTTTTACGCGGTGTTATATAACCTTTTAAAGCCTAGCGGTAACTTTACATACAACCAGGTTTAACATTAAAAAATTCTACGTGGTGTCCACATTGCGTTTATGTGTTTTGTACGGATCTCAGAACAAACAGCAACTTTTGCCTTATAAAACATTAAGAGACTGGTTTTTATAACCGAAGTGGAGAGTGTTTACAGCGCGGTACGCGCTGAGTCCTTATATAAAACACATACGCTTCGTCTTTAAAGGGTTAATATTGTTTCCCTGATGATGAAACCTTGTAAATTGAAACATGTGGGAATATTCAGTGTGATATTGTAATATAAATATTTACGGAAGGATATTATACATTTTGTTGGGTGAATGTTGTGAATTGCTAAGAATGTATAACATCGGTGATGAATGAATGAATGAATGAATGAATGAATGAATGAATGAATGAATGAATGTGGAATATTGGTGGACGGATACTGACAGGCGACAACTGAAGTACCCGGAGAAAAATGTGCCCCAATGCCACTTTGTCCACCACAAATCTCACGTGAGCTGGCCTGGGACAGAGCTAACTGCCTGAGCTATGGCAGGACTTGAATGTCCCACAAAACGTCTCTCAGAACATCAAATCTCGCACAAGACGAGGTGTGTTTTGTGTCAGAAGCCGAATTTTTGTATAATGTTTAGATTCGTGTAAAATTTCTAATGATACATGTGAGTCCCTGAGTGGCACACTGTTTGGCCGAAATTCGTCGCTTACTCCGCCAGAACTTTGGTGCTTGTTCCCAGATTTGGAAGTTGACTTGCTTCTCCAGATATAGGGCATAGTTGATACGTGTTTGCAGTCGTACATTCCCTTTATTCCTGTATTCTGTTTGCAGTTGTACAGGCCCTGTCTGCCTGTATTCTGTTGGCAGCTCTGCAGACCCCCTCTACCTGTATTCTGTTTTGCCGCTCTGTAGACCCTGTCTGCCTGTATTCTGTTTTCACTGTAGCTAATACTGGATTGTCCTTCGTAGTTTGTCTCTCCATTGTGTACAGGTGATTTGTGTCATTTGATAAGGGTCCGGCCAACTGCAGGTGCAGCGCCTGCATTTGCACAGAGCAGCGGATTTCCCGGGGGGGGGGTTCACAAACGTACGTGAGAGGGCGTATTTTTTAGTCACAGGCCTTCCACAGAATTACACACTGCGTAGTATTCAGTGGTTGAAAAACGTCCTCATTCGCTGCAGTAAAATTTAAAAAGTTTGCTTTCTTGACCTTCCATTTCCACATTTCAGTGTGCCCACGTTTAGGGCAGTGTGTTAGACACATTGGGATGTGTTGCAATGAAAATTAACGTTTCGCGGCCGCCGTAGGGGGCGTATCCGATGTAGTTTTCGTCGTTTGGCGTGGCTGTAGTGATTAAAGATAGCGCCATTAGGGAGGCGCGCATTTCGTATCAGCCAGCAGTAGTTTGTGTATTTTCTAGGGGTGACCAAATGCCGTATGTACCTTGACAACTCCCTGTTTATTACACACCATCAGACAGTGTTATTTTGTGTAGTACTGTCAGAATACGTTACCCCATAACCCGTGTCTCTATGGAGTGTGATATTTCAGCTTTTTAATGCTGTGACCACCTACATGAAGTATGCAGTTTTCTTCATGTGGGCTACAAATGCTTGGGAGGCGAACTGCAATATTAACCCTTTAAAGACGAAGCGTATCTGTTTTATATAAGGACTCGGTGCGTACCGCGCTGTAAACACTCTCCACTTCGGTAATAAAAACCGATCTCTTAATGTTTTATAAGGCAAAAGTTGCTGTTTGTTCTGAGATCCGTACAAAACACATAAACGCAATGTGGGCACCACGTAGAATTTTTTGATGTTAAACCTGATGGCATGTAAAGTTACCGCTAGGCTTTAAAACGTTTAGTTCTGTAAACATGAATGAGATCTCATTTTTACATTATGGGTAATAATTCATAAGGATTCATGTTTTTGAAACAGTTTTTGTATGTATGTATATTCCAGCTATTCTAAAGGTATACAAGAAAATTCTAGCACTTAACACTATTTAAGTTTATTTTATGTTCAGCATTTGAATGTGGTATATAAGTTTACCTCTCAAACTAGGTATGGAGCGGTCCTGCTATCTCCATCTGCTCACCTGCAGTTTGCTCTGCCTCAGTTTCGTCGGTAGGGTAAGCCAGCGTGCAAACACGTGGCCATTACTCGACATTCTTTTGCGCCAATGTATTTTTACAAGGCCTCGTTTTTTGTATGTTAAGCCCAGATAAAACGGACATGTGGAATGATTTTGTGTACAGATACAGATATTGACAGTCGACAATGCCGTATACCATAACGTTTAGCAGTTGTTTTGTACGGATGTGAAACAGGGACTGTCCTCATACTAAAAGGAGTACAGATTGGCGATATTTGAGAAGCGGTGCTTAGTAGAAAGCTACAGTAAATTGTATAAGGAGCTACGCGATTTCTGCTCTTTGACAGGTGGTGTTACGGGTATGAAATTAAGGAGCATATTGTATATGTAGATGAAATGAGAAATGGACACACAATTTTGAGATCTGCGCTGCTGTGGGATATTAAGCAGCGTCGTGTGATAATTGTTTACCGACGTTTCGGGACAATGTATCGGTCCCATAATTTTTTCTTGGACTTCTTGACCCTTGGAGATTGGACCGATACGTTGTACCGAAACGTCGGTAAACAATTACCACACAACACTGCGTAATGTGCCGGAAGAGCGCAGATTTGATCAACATCGCTGCGGAAGTCTGAAATAACGGCTAATATAATTTTAATCGGAAATTTTGAAATGGAGACACCATCTGTAAGAATTACTTGTTCAAGAGAAGATAATATTAAAATGGGCCTTAAGTGTCTGTGAATGTGTGGAGCAGATTCATGTGGCTAAGGACCAAGGGCTGTTGTGACCTCTTTAATGTGATGTTAAGAAACTCAAGGAGCAGAGTCTTTAACTAACGAAACGTATAATTCCTCAGCTAGTCCAATTCCCTGTATTTTATGGAACTCGAAGGTTCATTACCGTGGTCACAACAGCCAGCCACTTGTTCCTGTCCTGAACCAGATGAATCCAGTCCACACCAACTAATCCTGTGGTTTTAGTATCCATTTTAGTATTATCCTCCCAACTATACGTAGGTCTTACAAGTGGTCACTTTCCTTCACGTTTCCCCTGTTTGCATTTTTCTTCCCCATACGCGCCCCATACTCGGCTGTGTCATGCTTCTTTGTTTGATTACCCCAGTCATATTTGATAAGGGGTGTACATCATGAAGCAGCTTATTGTGTAATTTTGTCCAGCCTCCTGTTTTGCATTTTTTCTCCAAATGAATGTTGTATATAACAGGGATGTGACGATTGTAACCCATTTGAAGTGTTAGTCACTTGGAACCCAGCAGTGTCTGTTGCAAGCATTTGAAGGCTGCTGGATTTTCTTTTTGATCGCCAATGTGCAGGTATGAACATTTATTCCAGTTTAAAATACAGTCCCTCTGCCTTCCATTGCAGGTATTTAAATCAGACTTACTGTCATATCAGGAACCTGTTTGCGGCACAGTAGGTTATCAGCCCTCGGTGTCACAGTGGATTCCTTTGTCTTGTTACACGCAATTATTCTTCGCGTGTTCACTGATTCTGTTTAACAGAGCAGATTGGTATTTTAATTAGATGGACGCACGTGTGCGTAGATTCACAAGCGGTGATACGACAAGCACGTTCTGCTCGGACTGCAGACCGACCCAAACGAGACACTTCGACTGGGTGGTAGGTTAGCCCTTGGCCCATCCCAGTGACCGCTTGCTCCTGCGTGCTTTAAGACGTGGATATGCAGCCGCTCGCTTGGTGGAATGGCGGGTTCGAATCCCGCCTGAGGCGTGGATGTATGTCTCTTGTGAGTGTTGTCAGGTAGAGGTAACTGCGTCGGGCTGATCACTCATCCAGAGGAGTCATACCTAGCATGGTGTGTCTGAGTGTGATCGGGAAGCCTCCATAATGAGGAGGCTCTGGCCCACCAGGGGCTGTTGCGCCATGGCAGAGGGGGTTATTAGCGCATGGTTTGCTTTAACACTTTGAAGACCACATGTGCAAAGATTGTAGCCGACATAGCGTAGTCCTTATAGCGACTAGGCTACGGCCTGGACGGTCCGGGGATCGAGTCCTGGTAGGGGCAAGAGAGTATTCTCTTCTGATAAGTCCGGACTGGCTCTGGGTCCCACTCGTCCACCTACTCAGTGTATATTGGTGTTATTTTCCTGGAGTAAAATGACTGGTGCATGATTCTAACCGCTCTACTGTGTCTCGTGCTGACGTTAAGAATGAGTGGAGCTGTACCTCTACTTCCTTTGCGCCTTTATGGCATGAACAAAGCTTTATCTTTTGTAAGTACAAAGATTCAGTGTGTACCCGCGGAGAACCTGGTGTGGTCCGATTAGAAAGACCAGTCAGGTAGTGGTATATAGGGAGAGAATGGCTGTTTGTTATGAGGGCTGTACGATATAATAAATACACTGTGTGGACAGAATGCAGAGTTTTGAGTGTTGAACATGGCGGCACACATTCTGGAAGTTAAACGACGCCGTATATGCTGATGGGATCATTTTACTGTCTAAATGGAGGGAAGATTAGGTTGGGTACGTAGTAAGTATAGGTAAACGAAGTGGCCGTGGCCTGTCTGAACGTCGTCTGCTGTTCGTGCATCGCGGCCTCTGTTACTGCCCCCAGATTTCTGTTGCGTCATTTGTACCTGTCGAGCCCGTGTTGTAGTAAATACGCTAGAAGTGATGATTTTAAGCCAAGCACTACTAAATGCCAGTCTGCCTGCTGTGTATCGTTACGCTTGACAGTTGTGGCTTGTACCGAAATATTGACTTCTGTATGGGCCTGGATAGAAACGATGTTTGCATGTAGTAGAGAGACAAACTTACACGCACCTTGTTACTGTTATTATTAATAATAATGTAATAATAATAATAATGTAATAATAATAATAATAACAACAAAACTAACTCCATGGAGCAGAGGCCTTCTTGAGAAGCTAACAGTTTCTCAGCTAGTCAAGAAATTCCCCGCATTTTATGGAACCCGGAGGTTCATTACCGCATTCACAAGAGCCCGCCACGTGTCCCTATCCCGAGCCAGCTCAATCCAGTCCATGTCCCCATCCCACTCCTTGAATATCCATTTTAATATTATCCCATCTACCCCAGGGTCTCCCAAGTGGTCGCCTTCCCTCAGGTCTCCCCACCAAAATCCTGTATGCACCTTTCTTTTCCTCCATATGTGCTACATGCACCGCCCGTCTCAGGTAGCATTTTGACCCGTTTTCGGGCAATGGCCTTCCCATTGACCGTGCTTCGAGACGACTCAGTTCTTACGAGATGAGGATGTCAACTGTTGACTGTTCGTTGAAACTTAAACAGGCACAACCCACAGGCTACTGAATGACTAACCAGTGAAAATTAAATATTCACAATGCTGCTGTTGCCCTGTAGAAGTAACTGCTACTGCATACTCCTAATACCTCAAAGGTTTATTTCCTGTCTGTTAGCAAAGTGTTTGTGGTGCTTGGTTTAACACCTTGAAAGATGATTTGCACGTGTAACAGCAGCAGTACTTAAAGAGTGCACTGGCAAATATTGCCGTAACACACTGCATGCCCCCACTTGCGCCTTGCTATTGCAGTCGCGTGCAGTGTGATCCATGTTGAATGCGCTTTGTCAACCTTGACAGTTACGCTAATGTACGAGGTTTTGGCAGCATGTATAGCCGCCAACACACTCAAACCAAATCCCAAATATTTGCGTTGTTATACCCTCTTCAGGAGGTGTAGATATACATGTAATGGTGAGAAACGTGGCCGAAACGTTCGTGGATGTTGAGATCTGTGCTCGTCTGGGATATTACGTAGCGTCGAATGGTAATCCTTTACCAACGTTTCGGGACATTGTATCGGTCCGATCTTCAAGGGTCAAGAACTCTTCCTGATCCTTGAGAATGGGACCGATACGTTGTCCCCAAACGTCGGTACAGAATTGCAACTCTACGCTGCGTAATATGACAGACGGGCTGAGGTCTCCTGTACATGGCGGCGGAAACCTGACATTCATGGAGGTGAGTGTTGTGTGTTTGTTGGCAATTGTGACTCGAGTTTGTTGTTAATAAAAGGCGCACAGTTGTAATCTGACTGGATTACGTTTTCTGATGTGTTTTGTGTGGGCCTGTGTTGGCAACGGTGACGTGAGTTTCTGTGACTGTTGTATTGGCAACCGTGATACAAAACGGCGAGAATAGTGAAGAGTGAAATGAAAGGAACGCAGAAACATAGTCACGTATTTTGATATCTGCACGGTCATATATAAAGATTGCTTTGGTTAGAAGAATGGTTGTATTTGAAAGTGTTGGTAAATGAAGAATCGGTACATGCTAAGCGTTATTAACTCTTTAAAGATGAAGCGTATCTGTTTTATATAAGGACTCAGTGCGTACCGCGCTGTAAACACTCTCCACTTCGGTTATAAAAACCAGTCTCTTAATGTTTTATAAGGCAAAACTTGCTGTTTGTTCTGAGATCCGTACAAAACACATAAACGCAATGTGGGCATCACGTAGAATTTTTTAATGTTAAACCTGGCGGTACGTAAAGTTACCGCTAGGCTTTAAAAGGTTAAAGAAGAAGTTGCCTGCGCTGTTGCAGATAAGTGCGATGAGGTTTTCAGTGCAGCCTCAGGCATTCAAGAGTGTCTTTTCCCGTTTCGTTGCGAGATGTGTGGAGACAGTGGCGCAGAAACCTTTCTGCTACGGCTTCCCGCTAAAACAGTCGTGTCACTTTTCGGAGTACCATATACCAGCGAGCTGAAGTGCGTCACGCGTAGTTACGAAACAAGCCATACGTGTGTGTGAGATTTCAGGTCCTCCCGGCGTTGCTGTTGTTGATTATTCTTCTGGCGTATGGTGCCGTGCCGAATGGTAGTTAAATGATGTGTCAGAGGCGTCTGCTTCTTCCATATTTAAGTTCAGTGGGGGCATAAAACTCCTCCGAAAGTGACTTTACGAATTAACGCAGCATCATATGCCAGAAGAATTTAATTTCCAAATTTATGTGTTCCTTAACCTAACTGTACTTGGTTTTTTAAAGTAGACGGTCGACTTAGGAGTTCTGAAAAAATCAGAAATATGCCGACAGCTTAAAATTAAATTAATTTCATCTTCTGTTTATACAAAAAAAATTGACCCAAATTCCATGTTTAGTGTAAACTTATAAACTTAGAAGTTTCTGTTAACATTCTTCAGTTGAAATTTCATCGCCTACACGTTGTAGGTCCATACAGGTATTAGTGTTGTGCCCTAAAAGACAGTCATATTTTCATACATTAATAGTATTTTTTTGGTGATACATTTGGTACCACTGACGTTTGTAATGACACTGGTTAACTTAACGGATTACACAACAAAGAAATGTTTTGAAGAATACGGTAACTATCGATCGCTCAGGGACGAACCTGTTTTGGTATCTCTTGAGCCTGAGCGACGGGACTGTCGTTCTTTAGAGGGGTTAGCCCCGCCTGGTGCCATTCGGTATCAGAACGTCACTGAATGCGGTGCTGTGAAGTCGAGCCACTGAATGACCGACCGCCTGGGTTTTTCGGCAGGTCTGTTGAGCTCTGCCGGCAAAGCGTGAAGATTGTGCGGAGGTCCTCACGCTGTCCGTCAGAGCAATGTTGAACTTGCATGCTGCGTGCATGACGTAGCAGGGCTGTCCTTGGTCGTGTAATGGTTGAGGCGGTTAGTAACCGCAGAGGCGTGGTTCGACTCCTGGCCAGTCAGTGTGAGATTTGTGGTGAGAAATGTGGCACTGAGACAGGTTTTTTTTCCCCGTGTACTTCCGTTTTCCCTCGTCGGTTTCAGTCCACCAATGTTTCACACTCATCTTCATATTAATGCTACTCTGATCAGAAGGACAAGCGGGGCGAAGTGCGGGAACTTTCAGAGAAAGCAGTGTTGTTGCGGTTGTCAGGGTTCATTGGCCAGAAAAGTACTGTCACATTCTTTTTGGCCGTCCTCCTTGACACTTCCGTGGTTTCAGAGGATTCACAGAGTAACGTTGATGTCTTATTGGTATCCAGAACGATTACAGTCTCGCTTGGTGGTCACTGTTAATCACATATTAAATGCAATTTTTTCTTCTGGTTCGCTGATTTTATGGCTGGCTGGCCTGCCTGATGGAACTGCTTTCCCGCCTCGACCTGGAAGGGAGAAACCAAATTTTGTGAAAATTATTCCAAGCAAAATTGAACCTATTTTTACCCCCTCCGCATTAAACATAATTTTAATTTCGAACATTGCATTTAATTACGTGTTACTGGACATAGGTTACAACTGTTTCTTCCGACCTGTCCAAGGGGTTACAGTTTCAAAATTATTTTTTGAACAAAACAATTTAATGCCCAAGTGAGCTGTCAAGTTTTTGAGAACAACGCATTCTGGGAACAGTCGCAAGACCTGAGCATGGAGCATTCTGGGAACAGTCGCAAGGCCTGAGCATGGAGCATTCTGGGAACAGTCGCAAGACCTGAGCGTGGAGCATTCTGGGAACAAACGCTAGGCCTGAGCATGGAGCATTCTGGGAACAAACGCTAGGCCTGAGCATGGAGCATTCTGGGAACAAACGCTAGGCCTGAGCATGGAGCATTCTTTCCTCTAAACACGTCCATTACTAGAATTCCTTCCAGAAAGCAAGCGAAGGGGGTAATGTCCTGGGACTGCGTCAGGTGGCTACAAGACTGGGCGTTTTATGACCAGCACAACCCAAGCCTGGTGTTAAGACAGACCTCCCGTCTTTTTATGTGGCTAAACATGCAACATTCACGTGCGTACACGTACCGTCAGCCCAACACATGGAATAGGGTTTTTTGTAGGTACGTGTCAGGAAGGATTGCTTAGATGACCTTTTGTTTCCAGTCACACAATAATGATAATTAGTTCTTCCGGTGCAAGTTGTGTTTAGGGCGCGGCGACAATATGTAGAGGTTTTCGTACATCACGTAAACTAATCTGTCAAGTTCCGTGAAAGTGTGCACAGCCAGAGAACCCTAATTTTGGGTCACAAGCTGACTAAAGGTACTTCGTTGCAAACGGATTCTCGCGTCAGGATGTCCCGGACAGTGTGACTGAGAGACGGGGCGTTGGTGAGTTTCCCGTAGATTTCGTTACTGAGGGCTGGAAAATTAGATGTAACACGAACTTGAAGGCTTACATTTAGCATACTGGAAGACCTGTTGATCACACGAAGAAATAATTGGGAAAGAAAGAGGAAGAAGAGAAAAGAAGCCGGACAGGCCTGTTCCGTTACGGTAGTGGTGGTGCTAGTAGTAGTAGTAGTAGTAGTAGTAGTAGTAGTGGTGGTGGTGGTGGTGGTGGTGGTGGTGGTGGTGGTGGTGGTGGTGGTGGTGGTGGTGGTGGTGGTAGCAGCAGATGACGAGGAAGCTGCAAGAAAATCAAAAGCATAAGGCCTGAACAAAACTTGGAGACGTGGCCCATAAGCATAAGTAGCTCAGGAAACGTAGTGTCGAAGAATTACATGGTGCGAAGTCCCAGTTCGCAGGTCCGTATGTGGCAACCGCTTTGCCACCCCGGAAGTGCGTCCTGGTGTGGAACATGCGTGTTGTTTGTAATCTGTGCCATTTCCTGAGGTGTCACATTACTGCCATGGACATCAGTTCGGCGTGAACGTATTGTATGGCCTGTAGGGTTATGTTGAACACATTGCCGGTATACTGAGTCCTGAAGGCGGATGGTGGCGAACACGACGACTTACCTGGGAGGCAAGGTGGGGGAAGTAACCTAATATCTGCCAGTCTGTGCAATACTTTGCTTCTGTCGCGTGACGGTATGCGGTTTTCAGTAACACGAGGCATAGAGCGACTGTACGGTTGTTACGCGTTCGCACTTGCTGGCGTTTGTAGCCGGAATGGAGTTCCAAACGATACGTGAATTTTGACTTCGATTTAACTACAGTTGGGTGTGTCATATACAGGAAAGGAGAGGGGGAAGTTAAATTGTGAGCTGGGTCAGCAATTTAGCACGTCAAGGAAATATGTAATCAACATGATGAGAACATTAATTTTCGAAACAGTGTTTCCAGGGTTGCTTATACGTAGTAGTAATGGCTAGTGGTTTTCGTGGTGGTGGTGGTAGTTGTTGTAATACCCTGGTAGAGAGATTCTGAAAGCTGTCGAGCCTCCATCTACCTGTGTAGAGAGTAAGATTGTGATGTGTTTCGTTTCGTAGTCCTTCCCCGTTTTACCTACTCACAGCAGGTGTCGAGGTTGTTTATTTTCACTTGATCACACTCTCACACACACCAGAGTCGGTAGGACTCCTCTGGACGAGGGATCGGCCCGTCGCAGATACCACTACCTGACAACACAAACTCTGTACAAGAGACAAACATCCATGCCCCTGGTGGGATTCGAACCCACGATCCTAGCAAGCGCTCGGCCGCAGTCCTACGCCTTACACCGCGCCGCTGCTGGGATCGGCCTCGTGATACGTACCGCGGGAATTATTTCAAAGGAACGGCATGCTTAGGCCAGTATAAAAATTTGAATTTAATTATTGTATGGTTATCGAGGAACAACTAGTTTCTTTTAATGCATGTCACAACATAAGGGGATTTTTTAAAATTGATACACTTGAACGGACATTTTTTCCACGCAAAGAGGAGCAGTGGCGTGTGTTTTATGCTTCATTACAATGAGAAACAAGAAGAAAGGAAGCGAACGCTATTTAGGAAAAATTAGAAAGGAAGTTATGCTTAAAAAGTAGAACGAAGTGCAAGCAAATAATAATAAAAAAATGCTGGAAGGAATACATACAGACACTGCATTAACAAAAATAATTGAAGTACAGTCGAACCCGGTTATAACGACATTGGTTTATACGACACCTCGTCTATAGCGTCAGATATTCTGTGGTACGAATGAATTCCTCGTTATTAACCATAACATTATACTCCTCGGTTATAACAACACTCGTTTATAACGACACAAAATATTCAGTCCCTTTCATGGCGTTATAACCGAGTTCGACTGTATATGAAAAATGATACCAGCGAGAATGGGGAATAGGTCCCTGTCATTGTTATTTACTATTGTTATTATTATTATTACTTTGTTCGAAGTTATTTTGTAATTTCGTTTCTTACAAATATCTTCGGCCCGATCCCTCGTCCAGATGAGTCCTACCGACTGTGGTGTGTGTGTGTCTGAGTGTGATCAAGTGAAAATAAACAACCTCGACACCTGCTGTGAGTAGGCAGAAGAGGGAAGGACTACGAAACGAAACGAATATCCTCCTCCGAGCGTGTTTATGGTGCTGTTTTTTCTTACTGTTGCAAACGGGCGAACTTGAAATGTTCAAAACACAGATTTGTAATTTTCTGTAGGCGCTGGTGTAGGCCATCGGGGCGCCCCCCCCCCCTGTATCTCTGGTTACGCAATTTGATGCAATGTAAGGATCCGTTCCGTGCTCCACCCACTCCGGATATAGCCGTATTCTCGCCGTGATCGCTAGAACTCCATTAACTTCAATGCTGCACGTGGTGCAAGATTATACAGTATGCGATGGACGGTAGTGTATTACCGCAGTTTACGTCATCCGAGTCGTAATGAACGTATCATCAATACAGCGGCAAGGCGTTCTGATCAGCACTCCTTTCCGAGACACTGCGCGCGGGCTGTTGGGTGGATACACAGGCAGCGACCGGACAGGCGAACCGAGTTCCCGTGCAGTGCTTCGACAGTGTCGCGAAGCATGCTGACGGCAGGCAGAGACAGAACTGATTGTTGAAGTGTCGTTGCTTTTGATCTACGCCAACTGTTTGTCCGTCAGTCTTGAGGTACCAGAAGCGGGTTTGTTTGTCACGAACTGGTTGTTACAGCATTTGGAGGAGTTCTGTGTTATTCATTTCCGTGCATATGATCAGTATAGCAAAACAGAGCCAACTTATGCACGGTATTATTGTTTATTTATTTATCGTTTTTGTTAATCTTCTCCCCGACATGTTTCGGCAAGTAACTATGCCATTATCAAGGGGACTGTATCAAATTACATAAGATGTGCATGAAATGTGGATATAAAATGCTAAAACTTTTAAAATGCTAAAACTCTTCTATAAAATTTATCTATAGAACATTTTTATAGAAAATTTTTCTATAACATTTTTATAGAAGATTTTTTAACATTTTAAAAGTTTTAACATTTTATATTCACATTTCATGCACAGCTTATGTAATTTGATGTAATCCCCTTGATAATGGCGTAGTTACTTGCCGAAACGTCGGGTAGAAGATTGACAAAAAAGATAAATAAACAATAATACTGTGCTTAAGTTGGCTCTGTTTTGATATATTTAGAGGATTGTAGGATTCCTAAGGAACTTTCGTCGTTCCGTTTATTCGAAATCTGTCACTGAGTGACATGTCAGTCTGTCCGCCTGGCTGATTCCGGTTTCTTTTACTGTGTTTATAAATTATATGGAGAACGTCAGACCGATTTTCATTAAACTTGGTAAAAAAGAGTAAAGTTGGACATGAAAGCGTGTCGGGGAGAGTAGAGGTATAGCGCCACTCATTCTTGCTTTCAGCTGTAGTTGGAGGTGAATGGTCAACTTCACGCCTCGGCCGCTTTATCCCCGGGAAACGAACCCCGATACCCATTGGATAGGGTGCCTGAGTGGGGCACGGAGTCGGTGTTTCCCATGTGCGGTTCGAATCGCAGCAGGGGTGAGAGATTTTTTTGGCTCCAAAACTTCCAGCCCCGTTCTGTTACCCGTATGTCATCCGAGGCGTTGTGTTTAGCATCGGTATTGCAAGCAGTGTCGCTATGCGGACTTCTGAGGTGAAAACAGCAGTGATATTGCTGTATGGTCATAGTTTTTTTTTAAAGAAATGTTCGAATCGGGCGTCTACCAAATGGAAGTGGGAAGCGTTTCCGCTTGAACCGTCGTGCTCGGTAACTTACTGTGGCGGCTTTTCAGTTCGTATGTTTCCTAAACGTCATCACTTATGTAGCATACATTTCTGCGAATTTTATACAGTAGAATGAACAGGTGAAGTAGAGGCGCTGTTTGTTGCGACATGCAAAGCCCAATTATAACCATCTTTCCCACAGCTGCCAATAGGATGTCTACTGTAATCTGGCCGATGAACCCTGTAGCATATGGTTGGTGTAGACAGCCAGGAGGCGTTGGGAATCGACGTTCAGTTACATTCATTCAGTAGCAGCCAGGTTTAATCTCACCTGAGATTTTAGTATATTCTTTCCGGTTGAGGAAGCAGCATTTGATGTATGACAGCTAACAAACAAGGTGGCTGCCACCGTCGCTGTAGGAAGCACTTGACGTTGTGAGGTGCAAGAAGTCGGTCGGTGGCGTTTAGTGTAGACGGTGGACCAAAGGTTGCTAATTATAGTGACATCATACAGGTTTATGGGAGGGAAGAGGCACGTGTGTTGTCTTGGTACTATTAGTGGCATATGTGAGATGAAATTCCTGGATGTATTTTCAAAAATCCTTAAGTGAGGGTAATTCTTAGTATTGCCTGATCATGTTGCTGTAAACCAATCGCCTCTGTAAGGCCGTCGAGCTGTATGTGAGAGGTACCGGCGTTGAATCCCGACCGAACTGCCAGCTGTCCTGTTTGAGATTTATTCGCTCTTCAGAAACACGCTTGAATTGTGCCATAAAAAATGCCGCGACGGCCTCCTTTCAAATCCTTACCTAAACGAATCTTGATCGTCTTGTCTCATAAAGTGGCATGATATAACGTATGTATTTGGAACAGCGTCGTTAAGTAACCTGAAAATGGAAGGTCCGTGTGCACACCGTCAAGGTGTGTGGGCGATTGGAGGTGTACTTCCACTCATTGTCAAACTCAGCACGCCATGGCTCAGGCGGTTAGTCGTTGGCCTCTCACCACGGAGATGCAGGTTCGAAACCAGACTAATCGATTTGGGATTAGTGGTGGACAAAGTGACGCTGGGACAGGCTTCACTCTGAGTACTTCGGTTTTTCCCTTTTGATTACCATTCTACAAATGTCCATATCCATTTATCACGGATGTTATGTAACCTTAGTAACTGGCAGCGTCGTTGGAACAGCACACTCTGAACAGTATCGCTCGTGTTAATGGTACCTGAAGGTAAAAACAAACGCTCTAAACTCCTGGACAGGCCCTTAGGGTTCCAGGAAGTTGAGGCCCCCACATTTCCAGACAGTCGGAATAAGGTGGTAAGGTTGTCTGTCAGCCCTATGCAACGGCCGCCTTTAGCCCCCGGAAGATACCCCTGGTAGTAATTTCGGTTAGAGACTCAGTCGTTCCCAGAGCTGTAGTGCGACCGGAAGGATTAAGGTAATGAAAAATCCCAATGACCCCAATCCGCGACCTTGCGGCGTGTAGCGCCGTGCCACGGCCGACTGCGCCACTGCGTAGTGCATAAAGAGAGCGCATTTGTGCGTCTGTGTATGTTTATGATAAACGTTTATAAACCGCAGCTGAAGGTTTTGTCCGAAGACACGGCAGTAGAACGTTGTCCGCCCACTTTGTTCTGCAGTCTCTCGCTTTTCAAATGATTATCAGCGTCTTGAATCTGGACGTCTTTGCATAATGCATTCAGAATGCATTTACGTAAGTAGAGGTTAACGCGAAGTCGGGGAATGTTTGCTATCATTCGGTGCAGAATCTTTTGTCTTCCAGGTTGCTATCCAAAAACACAAAGATTAAGGTATACAGAACTGTAGTTTTAACTGTTGTTTTATATGGGTGTGAAACTTGGTCTGTTACACTGAGGGAGGAACAAAGACTGAGGGTGTTCGAGAATAGGGTGCTGAGGAGGATATTTGGGCGTAAGAGGGACGAGGCGACAGGGGAGTTGAGAAGACTACATAAAGAGGAACTTAATGACCTGTACTCATCACCAAATATTATGCGGGTAATCAAATCGAGAAGAATGAGATGGGTGGGGCATGTAGCACGTATGGGGGAAAAGACAGGTGCATACCGGATTTTGGTGGGGAGACCTGAGGGAAGGCGACCACTTGGGAGACCCAGGCGTAGATGGGAGGATAATATTAAAATGGATCTTCAAGAAATGGGATGGGGGCATGGACTGGATTGAGCTGGCTCAGGATAGGGGAAGGTGGCGGGCTGTTGTGAATGCGGTAATGAACCTCCGGATTCCATAGGATGCGGGAAATTTCTTGACTATCTGAGAAACTGTTAGCTTCTCAAGAAGGCCTCTGCTCCATGGAGTTAGTAAGTTAGTCGGTCACTCAGTCAGTCAGTTAGAGGTTAACGCGACGTGGAGGGACAGTGTACGTACGTCGTTCTGCATACATCCAACATGTTAGTAATGGTGCTGATGTCTGGTGTATAAGTTCGGCTCCTGCAAGTTGCGAAGTTCGAGTTTGGTTCACACTGCAACGTCACGGCCCACATGCACACTGGTGACTCGATATTTTCCCACTGTATCGGAAGTGTGCTCGAAGTCAATAAATGCTTGTGATCAGACTTGATACCTTTACATCGTTTACGAAGCTCGGTCAAAAACTATCCGGACTGCTTCTGTGAAAATAACACTACTGAACTTACCTCGATGACGGACCGATCCCCTTAAAAGTTGGGCCTTTCTGCTTAGATATTATTGTAGCGGCTGTTCCACGCTGTCATACTGTGTTTTGGGGATGTCTGAGTGTTGCTGTGTATCATACGGTTTCGTTGTTTCCACATCTTCAAATCGTTTACCCTTCAAGGCCCTTATTTCACGATGGTTTTTTTAGGCGTGTCCGCAAAATATTTGCGACAAGCGACTGGTACCTTCATCATATCTTGTCGCATACCCGCGAGTAATTTCACGTTTTAAATTTACCTTTGTTTTTAACAACTAGCCGTTGAAGTTCCGACGACATTTATGCATTTCCTTAAGACAGCTGAACCCAGTGTCGTATTCCACGGTCTTTAGAGGGAACAGCCCTGCTCGTTTATTTGAAATTCAGGTGCAAATATAAAGATACGCGTGGTTATTTTCATAGTATACAGTCGAACCCGGTTGTAATGACATCGTTTAATACGACATCTCGTCTATAGCGTTAGATGTCGTGTGGTACCAATTAATTCCTCACTTTTAACCGTAACGTTACACTCCTCGGTTATGACAACACTAGTTTATAAGGACATAAAATATTCAGTCCCTTCCATGGCGTTTTAACCGAGTTCCACTGTATTCGTGCCCTAATTACTTGTGGGTTCGTGCAGGGGTGAAGAGACAAGCTGGTAAGAGCGGAAGCAATGCACACGCACCACCAGACATTTTCTGCCCGTTTTAAAAATGTCCACAGTGAGTGAAGCCATGAATGTATACCCAACAGCGTACGAGTAAATGTTTTGGAGAGAGGCGTAACGCTGCCTTCCCGTTCCGAGACGAGTCTAGCAGCGACCACGCCGTGCCGATAGCAGCTGTATACAGTGTAAGGTAGCTCAGCTACCAAAGCAATCAGGTCACTTTTATACTTATTATGGAGTTCTAAGTCACGTCATCTTCTTCACCCTCCAGTTTCATTTTCTGTGTTCTTTCCAGCAGGGTCGCGTAGAATGGGGTCTGTATTCAACCGATGTTTGCCTCTCGGGTTGAGAAATGCTGTCCGTGTGTACGCCAGGTAGAGAAGCGACGTTGCGAAATTCGTCCCTGTCGCCTGTTGAATACCTTGCATTGTGCGACTGTGCAATGTTGATGTATGTACAAGTAAACACCTGTGGATATGGCACGTGCTGTGATGCCTTAGTCTGGCGACAGGGCGTGCCCGTCACTGATAAACAACTGTGGTGTAACTTGCGCTCCGAAAGTGCCACGAAAGCATAGGATTGGGAAGGTCCTCACACTGTTACCTCCGGCATGGCTTCTGGTGCAGTTGAAAGTGTCGGCACTGTAAGTGTCTAATATTTTGCGGTGACTTGTTTCAAGCAAGTGTTGCCAGTGCCAATTACACTCTCACGTTAAGGTAACAGTAGAAGCTGAGGAGCAGCCGGGTTAGCTCAGTCGGTACAGGGACTAAGCCACGGGCTTTGCTGTACGGGTTTCAAGTCCCAGCTGGGGCAAGAGACTTTTCTCCGAAACGTCCAGTCCGGCTTTGCGGCCCACGCAGGTTTCTCTTTAATCGGTATCGGTATTCTTTCCCGGGGTAAAGCGGCCGGGGCGTGATGTTGACCACTCACATCCATCTAGTGTCGAGGTTAAGAATGAGTGGGGCTGTGCAGATGTTCCTCCTATATGTGTCTCCATGGCATGGAAAGGGAGGACTTTACGCATAGGCATAACTTGGGGGGGGGGGGGCGAGGGGGGGGGGGGGCAAATGCTTCTCCAAAATTTTTCTACCGAAGAGTAGTTATTTTGGCTACTGAAGTGAACAGGGCAAATAGAAGGGGTGAAGGGGGGTTCTGTGTATATTAACCCTTTGAAGACGAAGCGTATCTGTTTTATATAAGGACTCAGTGCGTACCGGGCTGTAAACACTCTCCACTTCGGTTATAAAAACCAGTCTCTTAATGGTTTATAAGGCAAAAGTTGCTGTTTGTTCTGAGATCCGTACAAAACACATAAACGCAATGTGGGCACCGCGTAGAATTTTTTAATGTTAAACCTGTTGGTATGTAAAGTTACCGCTAGGCTGTAAAAGTTAAGGACTGGTTCAAACCAATCTCCCCTCTCTTCCTAACTTGACTCCTCTGTAATTTTAAGTTCCTAATCGAGGAACTGTTTGTCACACAACTTGCTGATCTTTCGTAGCAACTTAGGATGCCTGTATCACATTGTACTGTGAGAAAGTTACACCTACTGCAGTTTGTGTGTCATATGCGGGCCGATCTCGGTGGCAGCCAATACTCCGAACAAGCGACGGGTGCGAGGCGCATCATTTGGTCACACGGTTGTTACATCAGCAACAGCTGTAACTGTGAACGAACGCAGTGTATTGCGAAGTTGTGACAATTCTTTGAATGCGATTTTTTTTACTTGTTTTGGTATGTTTTATATTGTTTTTCATATCTGAAATCCGAGGTTCCAAATCGACCTCATAGAATTGCATTCGATATGCTTTAACAGTGTGCATTTGTATAAATGTGGGCTAAATAAAGTGAAAGGTAAAATCGCCTTTGTGCACGCCATATATGCATGGAAGGGGAATAGACGTATAGCTCCACTTGTTCTTAACCTCTGCACTTTATCTTGGGGGGGGGGGGAGAACCTTCAGTATCCACTAAGTAGAGGATTGGGTGGGGCCCCAGAGCCAGTCTGGACGTTTCGGGGATACAAATCTGATGCCCCTAATGATATGGGCAAATCAGCGCAGGGCCAGACCTGTCTGCTTGCGGGACTTTGTGTTCGAGAGACGGGTTTCTACTCCCGCTCGGCACGCAGCGTCACGATTCGCGAGCTGTCTTGCTGGTTAAATCCTTCGTTGCCTAGGTATTGCTTTGGGTAGCCCCGGTTTTAACTTTCAGAAGTTCTACGTTCTGCCCACAGAGTGTATTTATGTGTTTGGTATGGATCTCAGAACAAACAGCGATTATTTCCTTATACAGCCTTAACTGACTGGCTTTTATAACCGAGACAGAGTGTGTTTACTGCGCGGTACGGACTGAGTCTTTAAATATAAACCACCAGATTTAACATTCACAAATTCTACGTTCTGCCCACACGGTGTGTTTGTGTGTTTTGTGTGGATCTCAGAACAAAGAGCGATTATTTCCCTATACAGCATTAACTGACTGGCTTTTATAACCGAGACAGTGTGTTTACTGCGCGGTACGGACTGATTCTTTAAATATAAACCACCAGATTTAACATTCACAAATTCTACGTTCTGCCCACACAGTGTATTTATGTGTTTTGTGTGGATCTCAGAACAAACAGCGATTATTTCCCTACACAGCATTAACTGACTGGTTTTTATAACCGAGATGGAGTGTGTTTACTGCACGGTGCGCACTGAATGTTTAATTGAGGTTAGTTTTTGCTGTACTGCAATACAGGTTCTTGTTTACTCTAACTTCCAGTACGTTTCTGGGCGTGTATGCCTTCAGACGAGATTATACACGTAAAATCTTTCCTGTTAAGCCTGAAGCAGTTTCTGTATCTGACAACGGACAGTTCAGATGTTAAGGCAAATTCCCCAAGTGAGTGTCTTTGCTTGTTCACATTGACTTCCGGTTTTTTTACTTACGTCATAAAACAACGCATGTTATTCCATTTGCAAATTCGAATCTGGCTGATATTACGCGCTCTAACTTGGACATGAGGGAAGCTTTCAGTGAAACATGTGGCCAAACTGTGACTCTGTTCTCACCCCTGCCGATGCTGTGTTGTCCGGCCCTGCTGCTGTGTTGCAGTGTGCGCCTAGCCGTATGGCGTTGCCCAGTCGCCAAGCCTTTGTATCCATCCCAGTGTAACTACGAACAGTTACATTACAGCGTTGTTCTTGTGTGTCAGGTGCGTTTGATTAAACGTAGCGCATCTCCAAACTCATTCAAGACTCATCTTCAGTCTGTTACCTCGAGTTTTCAACAGTTGTGAGAGTTTCATTTGTTCATTCTTTTTGCACACGATTTCAACCGTTTCGCTGTGCAGCTGTTGGCACTGCAGATGGCAGTGGGATACTGCTGTTATCCGACGTACCAGCACAAAGGGTTTGCCATGGCACAATAAAGGGGCTTCCTACACTTCCCACTAAGTGTTACTTGTAAAGTAAGGTAAAATCGTCGCTATGGAGGCCTTAGTATGAAGCCACGGATGCATGTAGAGATACTGAGGTCGTTTATTTCATTTTTCTGTGGTCATGCGTCCATGCACTTACATATATATATATATATATATATATATATATATATATATAAATGTGTGTTTTATTTCCGTGTGTTACCAGTCTGGGCCTGATGCATTAGACGATTTACCACTGGGAAGTGTTCCTGGGAACATCAGTTTTATATCTTTGTGTAGACTAGCGTTAAAGTTCATTGACACACGTAGGTAATAGGATGATGAGTAATGATTTGGAGGGGATATGGAAGGAAGCGGTCGTGGCCAGCGTTTCTCCATGTATAATGCCTGTGCTATGCCTGAATGATTGATTGAGTCACAGGCGGTTTTCCAGGGTCATCAGTGACGTCACATACACGTTCCCATGCTAACGATAGACGTAGATAGAAGGTGTTTTCTGTCTGAGGTACGCGCTGAGACCGAAGCAACAATTTTTGTAAGTCAGACTGTTCCCTGTGACGTACACGCTGAGGCCGAAGAAATGATCGAGCATATAATACAGTACAGCAAAACGGGGCTGTAGCATTTCGATAGATACAATTAAACACGTGATTTGGTGTACGAATGAAGAAACGACCGATGAAAGATACCGTGTAGAAGCGCGTGAATATTATGGCAGACTCTTATGACGTCATGTGGCTGTTTTATACATTTCAGAGTTTCAACATTTTAATATTGTACGTAAGACATTAGTGCGTTGGTATTATGTACTCCTTTGTACTTGCATCTCCCTGAAGATGGCGATTTAACCTTTTAAAGCCTAGCGGTAACTTTACATACGACCAGGTTCAACATTAAAAAATTCCACGTGGTGCCCACATTGCGTTTATGTGTTTTGTACGGATCTCAGAACAAACAGCAACTTTTGCCTTATAAAACATTAAGAGACTGGTTTTTATAACCGAAGTGGAGAGAGTTTACAGCGCGGTACGCACTGAGTCCTTATATAAAACAGATACGCTTCATCTTTAAAGGGTTAACCGCCGAAACATGTAGGAGAGCACAAGCTTATGTAGGACTCTTTAATTTACGTTATATGCATATGCTCGTATAAATGAATAATTGTGTCACGTGAGAGTCGCTTCGTGTTTTGCGGATTATTAGGTTAGGACGAGTCAGTCAATGCGCATTGGACTGGCGGGTGTAGGGTGCATGGCGGAAACAAAATTTGTGCATACATTCATCCGACGAAGTTACGTCGTAGGTGGTTGCGAGACCGGCGACGTAAGTCGAGATAGCTTTCCTATAAACGCGACGTTTAAATGGAGGTGGTGGTGGTTCCAGGTAATCTGTTTTGACCAAGAAAAATTGTGTATTTATACTTAAGAAAAATTTACGAATAAACACCGACACTGGAAGACGACGCCACCTGCGTGGGCGTACAGATCTGCAGTGCTGACCATTAATCAGCGATGTTCGTGATCGGCGGTAAGATTTGTGTACTTTGAATTCACATTTAAGCTGATTGGCTGGACATGTAGATGGTACGTATTCAGTACACCGTGATTGTACACTTCTGTGATAGTGTTCAAAACGTAATGCTAATCGCGACTGCTTGTTTTCAAATCCTTACTCGCTTACCTCTCGTGATGGTCTTCGCGTCACGTTCAACCTATACAGGGTGGCGCAAAAGTCACTGACACTTGAAGCACATATTGAACATCAAATTTCAAGTGACTTTTGTGCCACCCTGTGTTTCTAGACTGAGACAGTGTCGTTACGTAACCTAGCGGTCATAAATTTTTAGTCACCCTGTATGTACTTTCCTCCGAAACGTCGGAACAAAATAATGTATGCTAAATGGTGTATAAACCCAGAAGACGACCGTATTTTCAAACCAGTAATGTTTCAGCCCAGCAAGTAGCACAGTGCTCATGGTGATTTGTGATTTTACCGTACGAATTATGTTGTTTTGCTGTACAAAATTTGTTCATTCGTTTCAGTGACTAGGCGTGTATTGTTGCAAGCCAGCGTCGTCAGTACAAATTCATGTAATCGTGAACACAATTATAGATTCGCTGCATACAGCAAGTCTGCTGGCTGTCTTTTCGATGTAACAGTGGTGATGGTGTTGGTTTTTTACATCGTCGCTTCCTTTCACCTTCTTCACGAGTTTTAGCGTTCAGATGACTGAAACAAATCAAGCGTCACGTACACTACGCGACTGACAACTTTTCCTAACGCCCCGATCGTGTTTATGTTCGGTAAGGTGTCATGATGCTGCTAAGTGTGTAACTCGAGAACAGTGTGTTGCGATTAGCTCTTTTGCGATATTACGCGGCGCTGAGTGGTAGTTCTGCACGGACGTTTCATGAGAATCTGTTGACCCCTTTCTGCATGAGCTTCTTGACCCTTGAAGATGGGACCGATATGTTGTCCCGAAACGTCGGTACAGAACGACCACTCAACGCTGTGTTGTATCGCAGAAGGGCGCAGATCTCATCAGCATCGCGGCGGAAGCCTGAAATCACGCGAAAAACGGTATGTTGTCCAAAAGTTGCGCGTGGGATAAAGTTGCCGTTCTGCTTAATTATGCATCATGCCACGAAGACGTATGGAGAAATGGAGCAAAAGCTGGTCGTATTAACCTTTTAAAGCCTAGCGGTAACTTTACATACCACCAGGTTTAACGTTAAAAAACTCTACGTGGTGCCCACATTGCGTTTATGTGTTTTGTACGGATCTCAGAACAAACAGCAACTTTTGCCTTATAAAAAAATTAAGAGACTGGTTTTTATAACCGAAGTGGAGCGTGTTTACAGCGCGGTACGCACTGAGTCCTTATATAAAACAGATACGCTTCGTCTTTAAAGGGTTAATCTCGGCGTTAGATAGAGGTGAGTGGTAGTGGTCGCTTATCGACCTCTTCAGCCCCAGAGATAGGGAAGTACGTTTAATTAAAGAGTCACCGTTGAGAGGGAAGAAACTCAGTTCTCGTGTCGGGATCGAGTCTCGTTTTGTTGGTCTTTTAACCCGTAACTTAGAGGAATATCTAGTTTCCAAAATTATTATAACACAAGGTGTTACAGCTTTTGCCATTTGTTTTGTATGAATCTGAAACGCAAGCCGCTACTTTTGGGCAAGACCTTAATTAGGTTAAGAGTTTGTAAACTGACGTTCATGAACGTATCTGTAACCCGCATTTGGCCGCAATGATATTGCAGCGCAGCTCTCGGAATGCTGTGAGTGGCAACTGTCTCGCTGGTAGGTTAGTAGCGCCCTCATCCCGGTAGGTCCCTCTTTGTGGTCATCACCCCGCCCTCCCACTGATATCCTATACATGGATTGGAGGACGGTAACTTGAATCTAAGAAGTGACCCCACGATCTTGTAGGTCTTCGTGCAGAAATCGACTTGTGTAGGTGATACATTTGGGTTGCGGAAATCCCGGTCGCCTAATGTTTTCAGCATTAATTGCTGCACCTTTTTTCCTTGAATAGGAAAGTATGTATCAGTCCACATCAGGCCTGTGGAGTCGGTACACAAAAGCTCCGACTCCGACTCCTCGATTTTTAAAACTCCGACTCCGACTCTTTTATAAAAGCTCAATATGTATTCATAACGGTAGACCTATAAGACGTTTCATCACCACCACGTGAATCATCAGGCTACTTTTTAGACTTACAACCTATATTTAAGTATAAGTCTAATGGTTACTGCAGCTATCAGGGTTCTTGAGTTGGTGTATCTAGTTAAGATTTTAGACTGAGGTCGGAGTCGGAGTGGGTACATTTTTACCGACTCCGACTCCAACTCCACCTAAATATTCCTTCCGACTCCGACTCCACCTAAAATTCCATCCGACTCCAACTCCGCCTAAAAATTCCATCCGACTCCAACTCCACCTAAAAATTCCTTCCGACTCCAACTCCACCTAAAAATTCCTTCCGACTCCAACTCCACCTAAAAATTCCTTCCGACTCCGACTCCACCTAAAATTACATCCGACTCCGACTCCACAGCCCTGGTTCACATGCACCGAGCAGAAAGCGGCAGGTGACGGCGAGTTTGACACGTTGTGACGGGCTGGTTTGCAACACATTCGGAGGTCTGAGTTGTTTCCATCTGCAAGTTGAAGTCATTTGCAGAAAACCCCAGCATGTCTAGAACACTGCCGCGCGGACAATACATCAAACTGTATGCGGAACTGCAATTGTGTGCCGGTGCAGGCAGTGGCGTATCGTGAATTTTGAGCAAAGGCATGCAGCATGCAATCAACGTTTGCTTAAGAAATTATAGAAATTATTCTCAAAATAATTTATACTTGTGAACTTCTTCGATATTGTACTTCTACTACGTAATTCAAGGACATTTAAATGTCCTAATTTTAAAAATAAAAAAAACGCAATCCCAGGGTTCCAGGAGGTCGAGGCTCCCAGATTTCTAGACAATCGGCACTTGAAGGTGGTAGGTTGTCAGCCATACGCACCGGCCGCGTTTACCCCCCAGGAAATATTCCCGGTACTCATTTCTGTTAGAGGCTGAGTCGACCCCAGGGCCATAGTGCGACCGACAGGATTATGCCAATGAAAAAATCCACACCATCGGGAATCGAACCCGCGACCTGCCAGTTTGTAGCGCAGTGTCTCAACCAACTGCGCCACCGCGGAAAATTCAAAACAAATAAATTTTAAAAATATACATATGATAAACGCATGACTTTATCATATAGACCTATTAACAGTCTAGCGCCAAAGCAAAACACTGTCAATGTTGTCCGCACCTGCCGTAACGCTCCTCCTAAACACGGAGTCCTCTGGACTCGAAATCGTGGACAAAGCAACATGGCGACACAGTAGTCGTAATTCAACGAAGGACCGCTAGTGGTGTTACGGTCGTCTGTGACAGTTAACAGTATAAGTTGTGGTTTTAATTTTTTAATATTTTAATATTTTAATATTTTGCTCGTCGGACGGTGGATGAAGTCCATAAACCTATCACCACACGATATTGCACACCATCGTTAAAACTTTTAGAATTTATCTAAACGACCGGTGTGGACCCAGTACATATTCTGCATTTAGAAAGGTCCAGTGATGGAGGCTAACTCTGTCTAAGGGGCCCAACTGAGTAGGAGCTCTTCTCTTCTCCTCCTCCATTCACCTGAGGACGGAAGCAGAGTCAGCTTCCGAAACATTGTGATTTTAATTTTTTAATGTTTTAATATTTTACTCGTCGGACGATTAATAAAGTCCATAAACCCATCACCACACAACAATATTCTCGCCTAACAGAGTGACAGTGCCACGCAGCGGACAGTGGTGACATTGCTAGCTGGGGTGCCTGAATGCAACTTGAAGTTTGCATGCATGCAGTAGATATTTCCTGCGCATGCGCCCTGTAACATCAAATACACGCACATCCGAGTTTCAATGCCGAGAATATAGTAACGCCAGCCGCCGGCACTTCCCGTGAAATGTGCTTAAATAGCACGTGCTTTGTGTAGGAATTTAAATCGGAATGCAGTGGTCATTAGATATTTTCTATGGAAGAATATGTTTCAAAGAAAATCTAAGGGTATGCATTACCTGCCTTGCATTCATGGAGTATACGCCACTGGGTGCAGGATTGTTATGAGCTACCGATGATGTGCAGAAAGTCTGTTGGGTTAGACCCTAGCAGTGGTGAAGACTAGTGGTGAAGCGGTAATAAACCACAAACAGGAGTCAATTAACTTGTGTCGGCTTTGCGTAAAGAGAAAGCAAGGTAGCGAAACGTAATGAGGGCAGACTTATTGCACACAGCCGAAAATGTATGATATAACAGGAATTCGACAGTAATGGGTAAACGTGAGTAGAAATGTGAGAATGGAAAATGGGATATGGTTAAGAGGGAATAATTGGTTCAAGACGATTCGTGCCTTCGCAGTAACGCGTTTGCCAGGACCAACAGTAGTGTTGATGATAAGTACATGCAATTACATATGTGCACGGAAAACGATCATGAGGGTAACATGAGCTTGGATTTTGTGAGACGCTGATTGTCAAAGTGTTACTGTCGCACTGAACAGGAATGTCCGAAATGGCCTGCTCAGACTTTTGGTTATGGCTGAAGAAATTAAATATGTGTGGAGTCTGGCAAAGGCGGTAATGAAACCGAGTCTGATTTTAGCAAAACGGACAGTTGTTACATTAGCGACGGAAACAATTGTCACAGTAGAAACGGGACCAGTTGTTGTATTAGTAACGATGGCAATTGTTACATTAGCCAGCAGGGACAGTTTCCTGCTGCGGTATCTTCAAGAACTGCGGTTATAACAAATGGGTGCCTGCACGAAAACATCTATACGGCTGAAAACCGGGAATGTCATAAAAGCTAACAGTTTCTCAGCTAGTCAAGAAATTCCCCGCATTTTATGGAACCCGGAGGTTCATTACTGCATTCACAAGAGCCCGCCACCTGTCCCTATCCTGAGCCAGCTCAATCCAGTCCATGCCCCATCCCACGTCTTGAATATCCATTTTAATATTATTCTCCCATCTACGCCTGGGTCTCCCAAGTGGTCGCCTTCCCTCAGGTCTCCCCACCAAAATCCTGTATGCACCTCTATTTTGCCCCATACGTGCTACATGCCTCGCCCGTCTCATTCTTTTCAATTTGAACCGGGAATATAATATATTAAATATCTGTACATATCGTCTATATCAGTGCTTTTCAAACTTTATTTCTCGCGTACCACTGGCACAATACAAAACATGTACACGTACCACTGTCACGGTTCAAAACATGTACACGTATCGCTGTCACAGTTCAAAACATATACACGTACCACTGTCACAGTTCAAAACATGTACACGTACCACTGTCACAGTTCAAAACATGTACACGTATCGCTGTCACAGTTCAAAACATGTATACGTACCGCTGTCACAGTTCAAAACATATACACGTACCACTGTCACAGTTCAAAACATGTACACGTACCACTGTCACAGTTCAAAACATGTACACGTACCGCTGTCACAGTTCAAAACATATACACGTACCAATGTCACAGTTCAAAACATGTACACGTACCTCTGTCACAGTTCAAAACATGTCCACGTACGACTAGGTACTGCAAATATTGATGCATACTTTCAGAGTTGTGGTCTTCTGGGACAACGCTGTGGAAACCTCCAATTTCGCAGTTGCTGCTTGTCAAATTTAGCGCGATTAGACCACAGAGGAGAGTCCGTATTAATATTCGAACAATGAAATAGTATATAGGTATACACTTTATAAATATTCTTCTCTACATTTCAACAAATTTAAAACATTCGCAGGAGTTCAATTAACGTTTCTAAATTCTAATTATTAAAGAAATCCTAAATTTCTTCGCGTACCACCAGGCGACGTCCGCGTACCGCCGTTCGGAAAGCACTGGTCTACATTCATCCGCAAGTCTACATCAAACCTTATTGAATATTCTCTGTTTATGGAGCTGTGAGTTCTGTCCAGTGCAGCAGCAGTTGCGGAATTTGATTTGCGGGCGTTAAAATCATTTTAGTGATATTTCTCAGGGCCCCAATTTTTAACGTGTTTAGTAGTTGGTGGATAAAATCGAGTATTTGTTCCATTCCTCTGTTCACTGTCAAAAGCAGCAGAAATACTGCTTTCGAATCCCTGCCTTATGATTCACTGATATGTTGCGATGCTTTGTTTGTTCCCTGAAGCCCAAAAAGGGCTGGGTCGTAATGGGCGAGTTCGGGGCATGCTGTCCCACCCTCATTCTTTCCCACCCCACCCTGGGGCATCAACACAAAGACGGACCCTTCTTGCTGCCCGCAAGTGGAGTCGCCCTCCATGTAAGAGCGGACCATGTGGTTCGAATGAATGTCTCTTTCACACCAAACGGGGAAACACGAACACATGCAGTTACGTTGCACCAGACCGCTGAGAGACAGGGGCTGAGCATGAAGGAAAATACTGGAGTTGTCTTTTAGATACGGATGTGAAAACAGTATAACTTGGGACACACAAAAGGTGAAGTTGTCCCTATGCACGCCATGAAGGTATGTAAGGGAAGAAGAGGTAAGGCTCCAGTCATTCTCAACGTGTGCGATGGATGGAGGTGAGTGGGGTCAACTGCACTGGGAATAAAGCCGTCGGTATCCATTGAGTAGGGGGTTCGGCGGATCACAGAGCCCGTCTGGACGCTTAGGGGAGTGGAAAAACCTCCCGCCCCTGCCTGAATTCAAGCCCCGAATCTTCCAGGCCGTAGCCTGGTTACCAGCTACTCTGTTCCTGGAGTGTGCAGCCTAGGGATTAAGTCGAACATTTGGGCTGAATTTTGTGTTTGGAAGGCGGCATTATGAAGAAATTTTGATCGCGTTGGGAGGGCATCGTTTTAGGGAAAATTTTGAAGTTACCTTTGGGGAGGGCTGCATGATAAGTTTGCAGTGCAACATGGATTTTTGGACACCAACTCAGCGTTTGCTCCAACACTGAGGAAAACTGCGGGAACCCGTGGTCGAGTTGGCCGGTCGCAGGACCCTTGGATGCACACTGACTTGTAGACTGCAGCTAGCGGCAGCTGGCAGGTAGCTACATGAATCCTACGCGTGCCATTGCTTTATTTATAAGTACGCAACGACTTGTTTGGCAGCGATTTTCATTGAGATCGTCGCTCTTCTGGTATGTTACGCAGCGTACATTGGTAGTTGCCGACGTTTCGGGATAACCTGTCGGTCCGATCTTCAAGGGCCAGGTATAACAGTTTAAAAGATGAATCTGAGACATTTAAAGACCCAGTCTGTACCGCGCAGTAAACACACTCCGTCTCGGTTATAAAAACCAGTGAGTTAATGCTGTATAGGGAAATAATCGCTGTTTGTTCTGAGATCCACACAAAACACATAAATATCACTGTGTGGGCAGAACATAGAATTATATACATAAAGACCCAGTCCGTACCGCGCAGTAAACACTCCGTCTCGGTTATAAAAACCGGTCAGTTAATGCTGTATAGGGAAATAATCGCTGTTTGTTCTGAGATCCACACAAAACACATAAATACACTGTGTGGGCAGAACGTAGAATTATATAAGACCCAGTCCGTACCGCGCAGTAAACACTCCGTCTCGGTTATAAAAACCAATCAGTTAATGCTGTATAGGGAAATAATCGCTGTTTGTTCTGAGATCCACACAAAACACATAAATACACTGTGTGGGCAGAATGTGGAAATCTTTAATCTTAAACTTCCTAGTACTTATGTGCAGTAACCACTGGGCTTTAAAAGCCTAAATATTTTCTGTGAAAAGGACGAAGCACAGCATGCTATAGGCGTGTTTCCTTTCACCGTTGCTTCCGTAGTTGAGCGCAAGATGACTTGTTCGTGACATCATTTTGATGCGCGCAGTCAGACCTGGTGTTCGGCCATGATCTCTCTATCGTTGTCGCTAGTCGCTGTCCGCCTTGAAACAGCACAGGCGGACAGCCAGGTGCTGACTACGCGAAACTGTGATTTGTGTATTTCAAGTACGCGTTCTGGTTGCACTGTGGTGTCTAACTTCGGTCAACATATCTGGAAACCCCGGAAAATACGTCAACTGCGAGTACAGACTGGCTTCCAATGTTGTCTGAAGCAAAAAGTCTTCCGCCTTCTGCGAAACATGAGGGCACTTCAGCGACTTAACTGTCATGGAAGTTTGTCCACCCCCAAGATATATGCATCTGCATTACTGTTGCTTATTAGAGTGGGGTTCTGAAATGCGAAACGATGCTATTGGCTTGCTACAGGGACATTAATCTGAAAACTCGCATCACTACTTCATTCAGACCGTTTGCGCGTGACGGCAGATAGCGCAGCGTTCGCCGCTCTTCCACTTCGCCGTGAGACGCAGTTCCACGGGTTTTAGTTCAGTGTATTGCATATAATATTAGGTTTTGACTAATCACGGTTAAAGGTCCTGGAAATATTTTCCTTCGGGTCGCAGACTCGCGGCGCATCTAGCAAACACGTCGTTAATTGCACGTCGAACTGTTGTGAGTTAATAGAACCGACGGGAACTGACTAGTGACAGTTGTCAAATTAAATAATGTCCCTGTAGTTAGCAGTTTATGAACAAATTCGACGCTTATTACCGGACGCAAAGTGTCAGTGACGTGTCTACAGGACCTGCCACTGTTGCCGTTTCTGAGCCAGTTAAATCCGACCTGAACCCCTCCCACGCTTCTTGTTTTGACATGTATTGTAATATAATTCTTCCATGTACGACCAAGTCTGTGACGTTATTTCTGCCCTTTAGGTTTTCCTTCTAAAATTATGTATGCATTTATCGTGTCTCATGCATGTTGAATAAATATTACGAATGTAGTCCCTCCTGTCAGATCCTCTATCTGCAGCGTACAAACTATTAATAGACTTATTTATATCGAAATTGATAGGACATAGTTCTTTGTTATTTTTGGATGTTAGTTTCAGTCTTCAGTCACAGCTGCAAGACGTTTTATTAGGAGCTCAAATGCCTGGAGCTCCGCCTCTACATTTCCCGTACTTACATTTTGTACGTTTATTCCATGACTGTGTACTTCTCATGCGGTGCTGATAATGTAGTACTTAGCTTTCAGTCTACTGTTGCAGTGTTTCAATACTGTCGCTTAACATGCACCCCCCCCCTTCCCTCGCGCGAGTTGGAATTTGATCCTGGAGTTCAAATGGGAGTTTATATGATTTGCTGGAAATGGTTCGATGTACAGTAATTCCCACCATGACAAAGTCTAAACTAACTGTTGCAAGATCTAGGTTTATAACGTTTGTTTGCAGCGTTCTTTTTTCTGTGTGGTGAATGGTCAACGAAATACAAGTAAACGTTCTGCTTTTTCAATTTTTTGAGGATCTAGATCTACGTTTTGCGTTTTCAATTTTTTGAGGATCTAGATTTACGTTTTGCGTTTTTAAATTTTTGAGGATCTAGATCTACGTTTTGCGTTTTCAGTTTTTGAGGATCTAGATCTACGTTTTTGCATTTTCAAGTTTTTGAGGATCTACATCTACGTTTTGCCTTTTCAGTTTTTTGAGGAACTAGATCTACGTTTTGCGTTTTCAATTTTTTGAGGATCTAGATCTACGTTTCGCGTTTTCAATTTTTTGAGGATCTAGATCTACATTTTGCGTTTTCAATTTTTTGAGGATCTAGATCTACGTTTTGCGTTTTCAGTTTTTTGAGGATCTAGATCTACGAGGTTAGGCTACTTTTTAGAATAGTAATTAGTTTTTATAATTCATATGTCATGTATGTACCTTACATAACGCCCTCGGTCTGGGCCCTGATGGTGTGAAGCGAAATTAATCTTATAACTGATGATATTTGCGCCAGAGTGCAGTCTTCAGATCAGCAGTCAAGATGTACCAATGCTTCCGTCGGCATGATAGCTTTGTGCTTTGCCGACAGAATGTACGAAGATGTCTCAAGTGAAACGACGACTTCATAGCATCCCTACAGGGCATAATATGTACGAATTGATAATTTTTAGGGGTTATCTGTGGAAATTACAGTAATAGACGCAGTGGAGTAATGCGTGAATATTGTGTTAACCTATCATATTAAGGGACCGTTTCTAGTTAAAAGGATAAAGCAAAGTCATGCTCCTATTTGTGTAGTCGTCCGAAATTGACGTACAGGTATTCTTTCGAGATTTAAGCGTTGCGCCGCGCGGAGCGCCACAGGTTATATAAAAGAAATCACAGGTGAACCCGGTTATAACGACATCGGTTTATGTGACGCCTCGTCTATAGCGTCAGGTGTTCTGTGGTACCAATTAAGTCCACCCCTTTAACCATAACATTATACTTCTCGGTTATAACAACAGTCGTTTATAGCGACACAAAATATTCGTTCCGTTTCATGACGTTATAACCGAGTTCGACTGTAATAATGGATTTTAATCTCTTTCGAATAGGTACGCTGTGAAGTGTTTAAATCAGTGATGCTATGCACTTAATGATATGAAGACGAAGTGTTACCCTCACTGTCCGTCCCACTGTAAGATTTTTGTTGTCAGTGTGCTGGCACAAGGCGCATGTGACTGGCTGATGTACAGCACCGTGTCGCAAAGAGCTGTGAAGCGTTGCGTAAGTTGTTTTAAGTCAAATACAACACTTGTCCAACCAGTGCACTGTATCGAATGTCTTTACATTACAACACTTACAATATTTTTACATGTTGGCCCAAGATTTAAAAATATTTTAAGTGTTGTAATGTAAAGACATTGAATACAGTGTCTTGGTTGGACAAGTGTTGTATTTGAATAATAATCATGCATGGGATGAGCAACATGAAATTTATTTTTAAGTGTTAAGTGTTTTATTTAATGACGCCGTCAGTCGCTTAGATTGTGTAGCGTCGGTGAGTGATGAATGAATGAGTATTGAGCATTGGTGGGATGATCCTGACACGGGAGAGAAACCTGTCTCAGTGCCACTCTGTCCACCACAAATCCCACATGAACTGGCCTGGGATTGAATCCAGGCCTCCGCGGTGAGAGGCCGGCGATTGACTGCCGGGCCACGGCAGGACGTGTTAGTTACTTCAGCTTGATAGGCGTACAGCATTCCAGTCCCACTAATGCTCGTTTGTATTGGCATAGTCGTGATGGCTGAATTATCACTGTGACGGGCAGACTGGACTTACGGGTTGTGACACCCGGTAGAGGCCTTGGGGTTTGTTTGTCGTCGCCTGCAGAATGGCCGTGGAGTCCACTCTGTTTATTATACTGTGAGCTGTTCGTCATCAGTTAAAGGCAGCCCAAACATGAAGCTGACCTTCCACCTCCGTCTAGTGCCGAAGAGGCGAATTCGTGGAACTGTGCCTCCACATCGTGCTATGCCCTCGGAGTATGCTGCTTAACCCTTTAAAGACAAAGCGTATCTGTTTTATATAAGGACTCAGTGCGTACCGCGCTGTAAACACTCTCCACTTCGGTTATAAATACCAGTCTCTTAATGTTTTATAAGGCAAAAGTTGCTGTTTGTTCTGAGATCCGTACAAAACACATAAACGCAATGTGGGCACCACGTAGAATTTTTCAATGTTAAACCTGGTCGTATGTAAAGTTACCGCTAAGCTTTAAAAGGTTAAACGTCATGATAAATTGTGTTGGTATTTCTGATCGGTTGATGTTTTGAACTGGATTTGTAATGGTGTCAATACCTAGGCGTCGTAGACTGGCTAAAGTATACTTACAGTCAGTCAAGAACACTGAAAGTGCCATAAATGTGTGTCACTAGCATAATTTTATTAGTTGTAAGCAGGAATTCCCGTTCGTATTGGATCTTGTCAAGCAAGAATGACCAGTGTCGGCACTGTTACCCAGAATTTATTTTTCTGTGATTTCTTGGCTTGTAAAATTTATGTTTTACACAGAGCTAGGCTTAGTCGCTAACAATAAATTTCTTATTTATGTATCGGACAGACAGACGCGGACTAGTTGGCTGGTTAGTATTACTCCGTGCACTCCGACAAACAGGCAATAGCAGATCGCAATATTTCATTGTGGTGATCTTTACAAGTACAAAGATATGGCGTTGTCAGATCTGCTCTTCGATTTTATTCCACCAGGAAACACTAAACTGAGACAGTTGTGGAACATGTGAATAGAGAGTTGTAGTGACACCACTGGATCACACCCGCGTCTCTCAAGATTGCTAGTACAAAGCCGCTCAAGTTGAGATATGTTTCCTGGGTACCGTGGTCTTCCATGAACAGCAGATGTTTATCGTCTTCGTGGAGAAATTTCCTGCAGTTGGGGCCGAATGTTATTACAAACCAATGTCATTCGAACAGAAACACTGTGGGAGAATTCTTAACTGTGACTGGTTCTCAGAGGCCCTCATAAGTCCTTCCTGCTGTGTAACCACCCCTACTTATTTGTCCGTGAATGTTTATTCAACTTGTCGTATATTTGGTTAGTTTGATATGAACTTGACCTCGGAGTGTTAATGCTAAACGAGGTTTCTCGTTTAGCATTAAAGACGAAGCGTATCTGTTTTATATAAGGACTCAGTGCGTACCGCGCTGTAAACACTCTCCACTTCGGTTATAAAAACCAGTCTGTTAATGTTTTATAAGGCAAAAGTTGCTGTTTGTTCTGAGATCCGTACAAAACACATAAACGCATTGTGGGCACCACGTAGAATTTTTTAATGTTAAACCGGGTGGTACGTAGAGTTACCGCTAGGCTTTAAAAGGTTAGTAAGGAACTTCTGTTACCTCCTTTTGGTTCAGCTTAGGGTTAAATAATTCCTGATCCAGTCCCATTTAAGGGAGACATGCATTGCACGCTGTTAATTAAGATGATAAAAAAGTGTTTCAGCTGTGATAAACAACGTGGTCGTGTACACAACGCCTGACAATTCTGGCACATGTTCCAATTTGTTCAGTTGCATAGAAAGTGGTAACGGCGAAGTAGAATTGTTCCGTAAAACGTGTATTGCTTTTCCCTGCACTTCAGCTCAGATAATGTGCGTTTCTGCGCACCAGGTGTGCGCAGAAACGCATTTAAATTTTAATATAAAGTGTCACTTATTGTTGACCTATCTGAACTAAAGTCGATATATTTCAGTAACATTACAGAGATAGTTCTGTAGGCATACTGGCTGTACGTACATCGGATCGTAATTCGATTACCCGACATGGGGGAGGTGTTTGTCTCCGAAACGTCCAGACCGAATCTGGGGATTACCCAGCCGTATATTCATTGGGCACCGGGGCTTCATTAATTTTAAAACTTATACATTCAGTGGACAGGGGGTTGAGGTTCTCACAGCGGCGTTGCTGAAGAATTTTCTGGAATGTTACTTTGTGTCGTTGGACGAGTAGCCCTCGACGTTCGGAAGGACTAGGCCCTTCTAAATGTCGGGAAGTGCTCGCCTAGCAGCAAAACGGCATCCCTTGGTCTTCAGCAACGCGCGTGTTAGATGTGCCGCGCGTCAGCGAGCCAAAGGAAAACATCCAACACCTTGCCTGCAAGTGCAAGGCATCGTGCAGCCGACATCCAGACCGTCTGCTGGATCCACGTAGCCTCCTGTCGCGAAGCATTTTCGCGGGAGGTGACGTTTATCTCACGTTCCGAGCTGGACACAACCTCATTCAACTAATGCTTCTTCTTCTTCTTCGTCGTCTTCTTCTTCTTCTTCTTCTTCTTCTTCTTCTTCTTCTTCATAATCATCATCATCATCATCTTCTTCTGCTGCTACTTCTTCTGCTGCTGCTACTTCTGCTTCTTCTTCTTCTGCTACTTCTGCTTCTCCTTCTTCTTCTTCTTCTGCTGCTTGTGCTTCTTCTGCTTCTTCTTCTTCTTCTTCTTCTGCTTCTTCTTCTTCTTCTTCTTCTTCTTCTTCTTCTTCTTCAGGCGCTACGACTTCATATATTGAAAGTCTTGGCCTTCTCAACTATTCTTTTCCATCTGTTTCTATCCTGGATGCAAATTCTCCAATCATTTAATTTCATTTATTTTAGATCATTCTTTGTCATTTTCCCATCTGAGTTTTGGTCTGCCTTGTGGTCTCGTGGATGTTGGTTTCCACTCACACTTTTTTGACCATCCTGTCACTGTCCATTCGGTGAATGTGTCGAAGCCAGCTTAGTCTTGGTGCTTTAATAAAGTTACTCACGCTTTGGTTTTTAATCAATTTATTGAGTTCATTATTTGTTTTGATTCTCCACGTACCATTGAGTCCTTGATTCAATTAATGCTGATATGTAAAATTGGTGGTTAATCCGCCCCACCCCCCCTGCGTGTGCCCCCATGGATTACGGTTGTCTAAACCCAACTGCTGCATACAGATGAGTGGTCAGCTTCACTGTCCAGCCGCTTTACTTTGCTCAGGCTTCGTCTGGAAACTGTCACGAAATTGTTACGGACGCAAAAACCTTGCTGTTGGGCGTTTGTTCCACTGTTGCGCGGAAGGTGCCGCAGATGCAAGCGTTGTACTGCATCCTCTGCCTGCCACACCCGCCCCGCCCAAGATGGGAAAAACCTCGCCCTGAACGTTGCCACATCCTCTGGATGTGTGTGGTTACCACATCACGCGATCTGACGCGCACTAGGTTAGTGACCACTGTACTTGTGATAAGCTTGTCTTGTGCCTGGGTACAGTGGAGACAGGTTGTAGGCTTCCTGTTTATCTAATGGTTTGCTTATGTGACGTCAGGGCATGAATAACGCATTAGATCGTGACGTGTTTTAAGGCATTTCACGGTATAGTGGAACCGCGAGGGCCCGTGCCTAAGACTGAATGCTTACTTCCAGTGTGCAGGACGATTCGTGCAAAACAGGGGATTTTGATCTCCGAAATCAAATTAGCACCAAAATGAACATGCCGTAGGCCTGCATGTGGCTCAAGAACGGTATGGCAAGAGCGCAGTGGCGGCAGTTGTGAGTGGATGGTAGGACAATATTAAAACGAATCGTACAGAAATAGGTTGACTGCAATGGTGTGAACTGTGTGGACTGTGGCAGAATTGGATCTATTAGTAACGGTGAGCCTTGGGAACCCTTTATCAGGCCTTCTTTGTTACTTATTAAAAGCGGAGGAATAATTATGAATACTGGGGCGGCAGCAACTGGTGAATAAATAGTCGTGGCCTGTTCGTAGTTAGTCTGTTATTGTGCTGGAGTGATTGAGGAAACACACCGTGCGACATATTCCGAGAGCGGTGTCGACAAACGCAGGGAGAAAGTGTGGCTGTGTGTATGCAGTGAGAATGCTGTAAATGTGTGAAATTTTTTACGATCGGCGTGACGTAGAGGGAGTTTGTTGTAGGTTGTGCACCCCTGTTCCGTACGAATTATTGTGTGGGTTTGAACAGAGTCGCTGGCAATTATTCTCGGCCCTAGACAGAATCAGCTGTCAAAATGGAGTAAATTTATTTTCTGTCGAAAGAGTAAAAGTTTTCGCCAGAATTATCACGTGAAAGAAAGAGAATATACCGTAGTGTTTACAGACTTCAGGGGCTGAGTGTATTTACAAAGGCCTCAACTCAGTAGTTTGGCCAACGTCGCCGTGTAGCGCGGGACACTGCAGTAATGTCTGTTTAAAGAAAGTTTGCTTGACGAACTGTCGATAGCGTTCTCGTTACGAAATATCCTGAATGGTTTAGTGATGAAATTTTAGGAGTGGCTCCTTTACATAATTTCTCAATATGTTGTGTTACTAAATTTCGAAAAAAAAAATTCTACCCGTAATTCCAGTGTTTTAAAAGCAGTTTCATGCGATGGTACAGGGTTCGAATAGTGGGCAGTTGTGAACTGTTTACAGAACACCGTGTAGGACGGAAGTTTTGTCCTCCAGTGGAACCATCGCCATTGGTAGCCGGCCAATGTGTTTGCGTCCAGTATCTCGAAATGAGAAATTGTGTATGGTTTAAGTCTTCGTAACACTTGTGTCAACAAATATAGTGTCTCTTTATTACGTAACTAACATAAACCCCGTTGAACATTTAGATGAAATGTTAGAATTCCCATCTCTGTGATCTGCGAAGATAACCCTTCCACTGAGCCATTCTTACACCTTACCATGTAACTCCAGTCACGATTTCACTAGATGTGCTCACAATTAATTTGAAAGTTTATTGAAATATAAAATAAGCGGTGCTACTACTTAGAGGTGACTTCATCAATAAAGGTCGAGGCTACAATACTGACTGAAGCATAGGTGTAGTACTTTAAAATTGCGTTATAACAACATATCGGTTTCTGCACTCAGTGCCACCAAGCGGAGGTATCAGTAAAAGTGCTGGAGTGACGAGCTGCGGGTGGACGGGGGGGGGGCCGGGGGCCGGGGGCAGAATAACGACAGAATTTCAAATCAAAGGTTTTAGTGTACAAGTGTTATAAATAATTAAGATACATTGCTGGGACTGTGTGCCCCCCCCCCCACCCCACCCCCCCGCCAGAACTCCCTTTGTATATCCGGTGGGTGTCCATGCGATATTATTTCAGCTGTGAGATTTTACACCGTTCGTAACAGAATGAACAAAATCGCAAGACAGAAAGCAGTGTGCCCGTGTTGCATGACGACAAAGCTGTCCTGTGGCCAGCCTCGTACGTAGCGTTCGCATTGGCCCACAAATTGTACTTTCTTCCGCGAGACACACAAAGTGCATGCATAGTGCATATGTAACATAAATCCGTCTGTAGATTTCACATCTCAAGTCTCTCAAGAGATTCGGATGTGTTTGATGTGAAGAATCTATATTACAGATACACTGGTTAATTTCTGATGAATTGTAGTTTGTGAGGTTGTAGAGTTGAGATTTTGTCAGGGATTAGACACTGCTGTCTTCAGGCAGGTGTCTTGTTTCAGTTAATATGGTACAGACGTTTCGGAAGCATCGCTACCTACGTATGAACCTACTCGTTGTCATATCCCAGCAGACATAATCTTTGTTCTGTAGTTCCGTTGTATGACGCAATATATATCATATTATGATGTGCAGCTTTTATTTCAGAACCTTCTCAATACGTGTGCAATGAAATACAAAAAGAATATATTTATGCCTCCAGCAGCGTAATAATAGCTTTGTCATCAGTACAATTTATGGCCATTTCTCTGCTAATGTTTATATCTGCAGCTGATTTGTAACTGCAATAGACGAAGGAACCGTGAAGACTTAATTTGTGGTTCACAGCTGCAAAGAACACTTTTGGAAGTTGTTCAACGCTGAAAATGTTTGAATGCAATTATCAGGACAGTTACTTAGTCTGCAGCTGTATCTTTCTGTGCCTCACCTCATGACGTCAGCGAATTTTATAACCTTAATTCCTAGAGATTTTCATAATGAACGCCAGCCTGAAAACAAACTACAGGATGTGTTCCTTATATTCATCGTTGCCTTTGCGATTTAGAATTAATTCTGTGTGTGTGCTTCCCTGAGCATTCGGTGGAGTCAGAGGGGAGTTCGATTCTGTGCAGAGGACAGTAGAACGCAGTGAATAGACGACATGCCTCAGTGCTCCGTTCGGTCGGCGTAAGGGAGACCTATTTAATCGTCGCACTAATAATTGTATCTACCAAAATTATAAATCTGAAGTTTGAACTAGTGTGTCCCTTTTATCATGTCACCGATCATCACGTATTTATCACATGGAAAGCCTGCATCCGCCGGTAACCTTTCGACAGGTGCGGTGTTCAGGTACACCATAAAAGAACACTGTATTCCACGTAATCCTGAGAGAGGTTCAGGAACGTGCAAAATAAGAACCGGAACGAGTTTTTGTCGCGGATTATATCGATCAGAGATACGTCGTGAGCTTCTGAATGCCGGCATTAGTATTGCAGTCTGTTGCTGTGGTGCAGATTTTGCAGTAGCTGTCTTAGTCTGACAAGAAATTCGTGTTCCAGCAGCAACTAGATGACAAGTTTTTTTCACCATGTCGGTTCTGGTTTTGTTGGGTCTTATAACAGAAAATTAAATTGTAACCTGGAGTCCTTAATTGATGTTGAAGAAGAATCGTTTTTTGTTGCGCCTTTACAAAACAAACAAAAGTCCTTGTTTGATTTGAGCTGCAGCTGCTACTGCAAGGACACGAGATTTATGGCTCTGCCCAGAGAGCGCAGCACCAGTCGATTTATTGCCGATTCTGTTCTTAAATGGAGCACTCCGCCCATTCGGAAGGTGACGACCTTGCGCCAGGGAAACTGATACAGGAGACAGATAGACCTATTTTTATTTCAGACTCAAGAAATTTTTAGGGCCATGTCCGCTCTCAATCCAGAAGATTGGTCAGGTGGAATGCAAACTTACAACAACTATAAAAATGTATTAAAATACAGTGCAACAAAGTAAGGAAATTATGTAACACGAACAAATACACTGTTCTATATTTTATTCGTACTATCTTGTACACAGCTGCTACATGTTTCGGCGTTATTATACAGCCACCTTCAGGGAGCTGACACCGAAGTTTCTATAAAACTCAGCAATACAGTAGGTCACAATAAGCGTACATACGTTGTGATGTAAGCAGTGCAGAATGTTAGAGGTTTTGGTTAAAACAGTACACATAAATATAGCACAATGCAGTTTGTTTGGTAAAATTGTTAAAAATTATGCATGTTTACGTTGTAATTAAGTGCTTGTGTACAAACATCTGTTCTTCGTTTATCCATATTGGATCCCGTCCCTATATAGTGTGTATTGTATGGCGTATGGTAACACAGAAATTTCACTTCAGACGTGCCGTCTTTAATCAGAATTACAAGGTGCCGAAAGGCCTGGTTTATAAGACGGCACCTACTTCCATGGTCAGCTGTTGCCGAAAAACAAAAGCCTCGCTTTATATTGGAGAGTATAGGCCTACGTTATTTTCTGTTCGTCAGTTGTAAAAGTTGCCAACACCCCACTTCCATGCACAGCATTTGGGGTTTACATTTATTGAGACCAGAATGCGTCTTGTCCAAAAGTGACTCCACTTTATTATTATTGTCATCATCATCATCATCATCATCATCATCTTTATGCAGGGTATTCACACTTACATACCTGAAACAAACCATGTTTCTAGGGTACACAGTGTCGCAGCTATCCCGCGCGTACTGTTAATGGTGCATATAGCGCTGTCTGCAATATTAAACTCTTTTGTGCTTCTACATTAGCACTTCCCGCAGTGTGTGTGCTGTGCCCAATACAGCTGTTTTTTGTAGTTCCTTGATATCGTGCTTTCCCGGTACGCTGCTCAAGTATTTTCTGAAGGGTTTTGAAATGGTTCCAGTTGCTCCTGTTATAACTGGCGTCACCTTTGTTTTTACATTCCACATTACTACTACTACTACTGCTACCACCACCACCACCACCACAACCACCACCACCACCACCACCACCACCACTACTACTGCTGCTGCTGCTGCTGCTGCTGCTGCTGCTGCTGCTGCTGCTACTGCCGCTAGTTCGTTGTCTGTCACCTCCCGCATCCATCAGTGGCCTGCAAATTCCTGCGGGTACCTGAACCAACAGTGTTGTCTTTGTTGTAGGAATTATCGTAGCGTGACGTCTATACTGCCAGGAGCCAGAATTACGGCCGTATGCAATTCGCTTTATCAGTCCAACAGTGCATTTAATACGCTGAAATTACCGTGCCATTGTACGAGCGCCGCGGGTGACGGAATTCCTTGGGCATGTTCTTTTGACGCTATGAAACTTATATATGAGGTTGTGAGTTGGTGTAGCTCAGTCAGTGTAGTGTTCGCCGTCGCATTCAGACCGACTGTAAGGCCCACCCAGCTCCTGTCGTATGACCACTTTTCTCGATGGTAAGGCGGCCGGATCCTGAAGCTAAGCACTCACATTCCAATAATACCGAAATCGTGCAGCTGTAGCCCCACTCCTGCGCACACTTCATGGCGTTCTGCTTAATTAATTAAGCGCAGGAAGGACTTTGACTTTACATTCTACCTGTTTATAAGGGCATTATTATTATTATTATTATTATTATTATTATTATTATTATAGTCGTACAGTTGGAGCATTACAAGCACTGGTATCCTTTCTCATTGTTAGCAGGTACGATAGGTACTAGGAGTAGATGGTAGGATAATATTAAAGTGGATTTTTAAGAAATAGTATGTGGGGCATTGACTGAATTGATATGGCTCAGGACAGGAACAAATGGCAGTGGATTTCTGTGAATACGGTAATGAACCTACGGGTTCCATACAATGCGTGGAATTTCTTTACTGCCTGATGAATTGTTAACTTCTTAAGAAGGACTCAGCTGTGTGTAGTTAGTTTATTTGTTTGTTACGAATTACAGTGAGGCTTTAAAGGGTTCTTGGACCGACCAGTTCACCCACGTATGCTGCTCTGACGCTGGGAACCTGCACGTTATCAGCGCTCAAATGACAACGCTGTGGCGTGAAGCAGGTGCCGCTTGCTTGGGACTGTCGTCCAGGTATCAAGGACGAACAAAAAACTGGAGTAGTCGCCGACAGGTATGAAACGCGAGGGTTTGGGCGGGGCCGACCCGGTGGGTTGTCTGGGGAACGAGGTCGTGTGACAGTAGTTGTTCGGTAGGCAGAAAGCTGGAGGCAGATATTCTACGCGAAGGGTGCGGGTTTTGACACCCGGAGAGGCAAATGTACGGATTTCCTTAAGCCATTACGTTGTGCGAGAACCTCAGTTCGGTGACGGTGTTCACGTGGGACTTTTGTTACAGTTTAAGGGTGACAATTGTCAGGCATGAGACGCGATAGCTCAGTCAGTACAGTGACTAGGATACGGTTCCGTTACCAGTTTCGTTACTAGCAAGGGCAGAGACCCATGTTTCCTGCATATCGTTCGGACGGTCCCTTCGGCCCACCCTGCTTCTGCTGAAGCGGCCGAGCCGTAAAGCTGACAACTCAGTTGTGTCCAGTGTCGACATAAAGAAAACGAGGAGTTGTGCCTCCATGCTGTTTGACTAAGCACAGAGGAGACTTTAACCTTTTACTATCGGACCAAGAAAATGTGTGCCGTGTACATGAGAATCGTAAGTCCTTTGAAATATGAAGTCCATCTGAATAAAGCTTAAAAATGCATTACTACCTCACAGAAAACACTGTGTCTGTATTACAAACATTAATATCGCCCCTATCTATGCGAGAGTAAAACAGAGTTACGTTTTATAGGTGTTCTCAGGAGAAGTGGTGTGCTGTGGTATTAGAGTTGCAGGTTGCGGCGTGAGTCAGGTGTTTCTGAGAAATGGCGCTGCAACAGGTATGGGAGGCAGCATACAGACTGCGAATCGGTCAGTCTCTTCACAGTGTGCGGGTGAAGTACTTTGGCCCTGCCGAGGGTCTAGAATTTCAGAAATGAAGTTTCACCAAAGCGCATTTTTCTCACCACTCTTTGCATCTTGTATTTTTTTTTAAAGCAGTGAACTTCTCCCACTTAACCCGAAATGAACTTTTGACGCTCAGTTCACTGGGCAAGGTCATGCAGTTACGTCGGTGATCGTCTCCGGCTTGTGTCAACATTGGCGTGACTAATGTGGCGGTGGGTTCCAGGTGATGTCTCAAACACTGTCGGCGGGATGAACCGAAATATTACGAAAGCCAACCAAATGCATAACTTGGCTCTGACAATTATATTACATTGAAACATTACAAATTAAAAAGTCCTACACGTTTCAACTCCTGTAGGAGTTTTTAATTTTTAATGTGGTATGGTAATATAATTGTGACAGACAAATTGTGCGTTTGGTAGACTTCTGTAATATTTTAGTTATCATTGCACGGAATATTATTAAAAAGTAAAACATAGTTAACTGCTGGTCAAGGCAGGTTCTTTTGAACACGGTAATGAACCTGAAGAGTCCGTAACTAAAATTTCTTTACTGGCTAAGGAACTGGTAGCGTTTATGTTTTATGAAAGTAGTTAGGCAGGTAGTTTGTTGGTTGGTTGGTTAGGTAGTTAGTTAATTGATTACCAAACTGACCAAATAAACAAACATGCTTAAGAGACTTCAAGCTGTAATTCTTTCCCGCATTCTGAATATTCTCGTTGAAGTGATTTTGAACGTAAATTGCGACATAGTGTTATTTACATTTTACCGGATATGAAATTACTGTTTCTGTGATTCCTCAGCTCTGGAAATCATTTGATTTTATTCTTCTGCTTAGTGGCCAGAAGTGTTTAATCTTAGGCAATGAATGCTGAAATCCGATGTTCAGAACTTGATGAATGTATGTGTAACTCTCCTGCAGGTGGTCAAACTTGGAACGAGGCACAAAAAGTTAAAAATAAATACGTCATTAAACACGTCATACCGCAGCGAATTAGTGTAGCGTTAAGGGCCCTTTTCCACGAGCGTGTTTTTGGTGCCACACATAGGAGTGCGACTTAGCAAACCATTGGTTACAATGGGCGTGTTTCCACGTAGAAGCGCTTCAGCAACTGAAGTGCTACAAACGCTATCAGTCACTTGTCGCCGCTACCAGGAGCGCCACAACTGTGACGCGCCACAGCTAGCTGTACATTGTCGCTATTGATGCCGTTTCTACGAGTGTGTTCAGTCGCGATTCTCCTGCGAAGGGTCAACACCCGAGTGGTATGCTGTTTATTCTGAGGACATTTACTTCTACGTAATGGATCATAATTTGGCACAGAATTTTTTATTGCCGAAATATTATTCGTGATAGGCTGGAGCAGTTCGTCAGAGACGATTGACATATACGGAAGTAGTTAAAAAAATTACTTTCATCATTTCTTATGTCGGTAAAGGCTGTGTAAAACATGACATGTGCCTGTCTTGAATTGAGTAGGGGACGTATCCAGAATTTATGCTTCCTTTTATTCTTCTTTAATTTATGGTACAGCAACACAAGAAGCACAACTCCCCCTTCGAACTTCATTTTAAAACTGGAACTGAATTAGGAAACGCGGGTTGCTACTCAGGTCGCCGAAGCGCCACAGACACGCTCGTGGAAAATGGTTCGCTTCAGTCGCGCTCCTATTTGTGGCGCCACAAACACGCTCGTGGAAAATGGTCCGTTTCAGCCGCGCTCCTATTTGTGGCGCCACAAACACGCTCGTGGAAAATGGTTCGTTTCAGTCGCGCTCCTATTTGTGGCGCCACAAACACGCTCATGGAAAATGGTTCGCTTCAGTCGCGCTCCTATTTGTGGCGCCACAAACACGCTCGTGGAAAAGGGACTTCAAAGTTGACGTAATGGCTCTTAGCAGCAATGGAACGGTTGCGAAATATGTCTTCCACAGCTGTGATGTTGAGGATTCGGACCTGTTGCGATAGCAGTTCTTCTTGGTCCCTTAGACCCTTAAAGATTCAGGCACTACGTTTCTTCGAAACGTCGAGAAGCGTCAACACAGCTTTACATCTCAGCAGACCTGACCCGTCAGATCGAGGGGACACTGGGTGCTAGACGGTTTCTCTGCCAGGTCTGTAGCTGCGGATCTACGAATATGCTGCCGCATGACAGTGCGCCATCAAGGGTAACTGCAGTACCGCCAGTTAGTAGGAATCAGAATCAGCGCAGTAGCACGACGACGTGATATTTTAACCCTTGAAAGCTGAGTGGTTACTTTTTGTACCACTAGGATTAACATTACAAAATTCTACTTTCTGCCCACACAGTACATTTATGTATTTTGTATGGATATCAGAACTAACAACGATTTCGTAACTGTATGACATACTGAGGCAGAAAGTGTTTACTTCGCGGTACGAACTGAATCTTTAAGTATAATTGAGGTTAAATGTGGTCTTTAAGGTGTTAGTACAATGTTGGTTTGTGTTTCCAACTTCAGTTCTGTATTTCTGTATCTATGTAGACTTGTTTAACTCTTTAAAGACGAAGCGTATCTGTTTTATATAAGGACTCAGTGCGTACCGCGCTGTAAACACTCTCCACTTCGGTTATAAAAACCAATCTCTTAATGTTTTATAAGGCAAAAGTTGCTGTTTGTTCTGAGATCCGTACAAAACACATAAACGCAATGTGGGCACCACGTAGAATTTTGTAATGTTAAACCTGGTGGTATGTAAAGTTACCGCTAGGCTTTAAAAGGTTAAACACACACAGGCGTACTTAAACAGGAATAAGAGCTTGCATAAGCACATGCGTACGTAGCCTGTATATACATGTATTTTTGTATTGTTTTATAATTGCTGCTGGTACCTTGTTAATTGACAAGACATGGCGTGGCGCGTCGTTAAGTTCTGGAGGGAGGAGGCGCCCTGCAGCTATGTTAAATAAGTGTGGTCGTTAATGCAGTGGAGTTACTTCTCGCTACCGTTTATTTCTGTCATCTTTCGATCTGTTTGTATTTACTGGCAGGAGTGCATGCAACATAACTAGGCTTGCATTAGTCCTAAAGTGTGCATCCCCCACGGTTGTCGTTGTGTCTGTAAACACAAGACACTCCTCCGAACAGTGGTACGATATATCGACCGATCTTCGAGTTATCGACTTCGGTATGTAAACAGTAACCAATTGTGCGCAGTCTGTGGCGCGTAGACATAAATCTGTCATGGCGTAAAGTGTAGCAGTTATGTGGTGTAAATCTCAAGTTCTTGTGTGTGTTCAGTGTGTGTTTATCTTTGTGATTTATGAGATGCGTTGTGAAGATTGTAAGCTTATATTAATGGCACGAGCTTAAGTCAGAAGAGCATCTTGCTATCTTATCATAAGCAAGGCGTGTTCTGGCTGCCACGGAATCAGTTGCGTTTCACTGAACATGGTGTTTGTTTGATCAGAAGGGCGTTTTGCGTCGTATCAGTGTGCGAGTCTGGGATACCGGCTGCGCTTGGGGTCGTCGAGGTTTTTCTCAGTTGTGCTTAGCAGATTCCTGGAATATTATTTCAGGACGCCTGATTTTACATCCTCCCTAGTTCAGTATTACATCCTTCCCAGTTCAATTTCACGTCCTTCCCAGTCCATTTTCACATCCTTCCCAGTCCAATTTCACATCCTTTCCTGTTCACTTACACATCCTTCTCAGTTAATTTCGCAACCTTCCCAGTTCAATTCCACATCCTTCCCAGTTCAATTTCACGTCCTTCTCAGTTCAATTTCACATCCTACCCAGTTCAGTTTCTCATCCTTTCCTCTTCACTTTCACATCCTTCCCAGTTCAATTTCACAACCTTCCCCTTTCAGTTTCACATCCTTCCCAGTTCAGTTTCACATTCTTTCCTGTTCACTTTCACATCCTTCCCAGTTCAGTTTCACAACCTTCCCAGTTCACTTTCACATCCCTCCCAGTTCAGTTTCACATCCTTCCCCGTTCACTTCCACGTCCTTCCCAGTTAAATTACACATCCTTCCCAATTCAATTTCACATCCTTCGCAGTTCAGTTTCACGTCCTTCCCAGTTCAGTTTGAGCTTCCTTTAATTGTGTGTGTCTAACATTAGCAGGCGAGGAAGCATAATTATGTAAAGTAACATAAGAAGCCAATGCTCGCACTTGTTTCGTGTGTGCTCGAGGGTTGTTTCATGAAGTAAACAGACATGTTTAGAAACCGCAGTGCTACCAAATGAGGCAACCTCGTGCAGACAACTGCTGACTGGTGTTAGAGTTTTATACTTTACGTCCACTTTGCGCGGGTTATCCTGTAACTGCTGCAGCACTGAGTGGGATGGAGTTGGGATAATGGCAGTCTGGCTTGCAGGGAAGGGTATCGAAGCGTGAGGGTGTGGTTGGTGAATTTTCTGTGTGTAAACACGACTTTATGTGGTGTCCTTATACTATTTTGTACTGCGTTCGTTCTATGTATGTTCTGTTTTTATGACTTTTTCCACATCCAGCTGTCATTGTGACTATCATTTGGCTCCATTGAATACATATAAGTATATGTGTAGAGGCTTCCTATTCAAGCTATCCGCTCTCTAGTGCCGACATTAAGAATGAATGGAGCTATACCTTCACTCCCCCATATGCCTTAATGGCGTGCGCGGATGCATCTTTACCGTTAACAGTACGATATATTCAGTTGATTTTAGTGCAGATACAAGGTTTTGATGGGGAAACCTGACGGAAAGGGCCACTGGGAAGACCTAGGCGTGGGTGGAGGATATATTAAAATTGGTCTTACAGAAGAATGTTGGGGGATGTGTAGTGGATTGATCTGGCTAAGGATAGTGACCGGGGGCGGGATCTTGTGAACTCGGCAATGAACCTCTCCGAGTTCCGTAAAATGCGGAAAATTTCTTTGTTAGCTGACGACCTTTTAGTTTCTCAAGAAGGACTTTGTTGCGTTGAGTTAGTTTGTTAGTTAGCAAATAACAAAATGACACTGGTTTCGGAACAGGTAGGCTCACCTGACGTAGCTAAGGACGGGCGGGAGGGCGGGCTGGCTGGCTGGCTTGTCCTAGTCTTCTGCACCTCTGCTTGAGGCGAGCATGCTTTCTGCGGGACGCCTGCAGGAGGGATGGATGATACCTGCAGGACAAGATACTGCTGCCACTGCTACTGCCTGCTACAGGGTGCCACATATGGGGCGTCATGTGACCGTCCTTGTCAAGGGTTCAGATGTAACCTTGTGTCTGTGTCAGGCCGCCTAGATTATTAAACTGCGTCTAATTCTGTTTTTCATATCGGTTGAATTCAACATCAGCTGCAGACTTGTCATTTGGAGCAAATCAGGTTTGAAAATTTGTAGTGTTCGGACAACAAAATTTGTAGTGTTCGGACAACAAAATTTTGTGTATCTTGTGGGAGAGGGGATAAATCTGTGTTGTAATGTTCGAAACGTCTGCATTGTTCCAATGTGCCAATGAATTATTGTAGATTAGCGTGATGTGTGTTCTGAATTTTACATATAAGGCATCAAAATTGCCTTATGCTTGAGCGTCTGTAGTCTTAGCCAATCTGAACAAGATTTCTGAAAGTTGCAGGTGAGAGGTGGACTTAAGTAATGTCCAGAACTGAGAGATTTGCAATAAAACGCCGTTGTAAATTTTGATAATTAGACTCTAGAGATGTCCGTGAATAATTTGTGGAGCATGCAAAGGAGGAATATTATCCGTTTTTAGAAAATTTTGCTGCGTAAGTGACAGAATATCCTTGGATTCTTAGCTAATCATATGTTCTATCAAAGATGGCTTGCAAAAGAGGGATGTGTTTATGAGTGTCCCTGTCCCTGGAGAGATAGGTTCTCATCGTGATTCCCTCGTAACGTTTATTGCTGCGGGAGGGGTGGGTTGGCTTCTTGAGCAGCAAGAAGCGCCCAACGGCCGGTAACCGGCCTGTCCCCTCAAAAGTCGTCCGTCAACCGTCCGGTTCCAAGACGGGCCCTCTTCATCAGTGCAACTGCAGCGCACAGCGGTGCGTGTTGCTTCAGTGTCGTTATCCTTGGGTCATCCAGATGTAGGTGCAGTGTTGCAGGATGCTGTGCGCCGTGCATAACAAGGTACGTCCACGTGGGTCTGTTTGAAACGGCGCCCCCAGTGACTTAGGTGCGCTTTAGTTTTGGCCCCTGAGCGAAGGCTGTAATGACTATAATGGTGGTGGTGGTAATAATGGGGTTTAAGCGTCCTTTAGCGAGTGTAAAAACATCGAGGGACGCCTTACAGGAAAGCTGTTTTTCGTGTTCTTTCTACAAATTTCAAATCCAAGACACGGGAAGTATACGATAAACGATTTGTAGGGCAATGAAAGGTTGAAATTTTAGTTTTTGGGATTGTATTTAATTTAGATTCGGATCGCTGCGTTTTGTCATTAAAATCGTCTTGTTTCGAGACTGTAGAACGAAAACGGATAGGGGACAGCGGTCTCTGCCCGTGTAACTGAACGACAGCCTGTTGGCCGTACGTTGCGACTAGAAACAAAACAAAACAAGACAGCAGTGTAAAGCCTAATGTTAACTTTGTGTACCACCGGGTTTAACATTCACAAATTCTACGTTCTGCCCACACAGTGTATTTATGTGTTTTGTGTGGATCTCAGAACAAACAGCGATTATTTCCCTACACAGCATTAACTGACCGGTTTTTATAACCGAGACGGAGTGTTTACTGCGCGGTACGGACTGGGTCTTTATGTATATAATTCTATGTTTTGCCCACACAGTGTATTTATGTGTTTTGTGTGGATCTCAGAACAAACAGCGATTATTTCCCTATACAGCATTAACTGGCTGGTTTTTATAACCGAGACGGAGTGTTTACTGCGCGGTACGGACTGGGTCTTTATAATTCTATGTTCTGCCCACACCGTATATTTATGTGTTTTGTGTGGATCTCAGAACAAACAGCGATTATTTCCCTATAAAGAGATGGCGACTAGGATGCGGGATACGGCCGCAAAGACTGTAACCACCCGCATATATATATATATATATATATATCCCTATACAGCATTAACGGATAGATTTTTATAACCGAGACGGAGTGTGTTTACTGCGCGGCACGGACGGAATAAATTTCAAATTAGTTTTCATCTTTGAAGGGTTAATTCGTTAAATTGCCTGTAGGAGGTGTGACCATTAGTTCATTCTCACAGTTGTATCCACTGGTGTTTAAGATCCTTGCTTTAAAAGGTGTTCATCTTGACGGCGACAACTGGATGTAATTAGCCATTCTGTTCGTTTTACCAGATGCAGTACTAAGAAATACTCATGGATAGATCACTCACGTCATTGTGTCTGTCTGTGATTTTTGACGTCAAAACTGCAGACGGACAGATATAATTCTGAGTAAAAAGTCTGCACTAAATGCTGTATGTTTCTAATTTCCTGTGGTTTCAGAGTGGTTCACTGTATCCAGTAACAGCAAGCCTGTTAACTTTGCCTGTTAGGGGGGGGTGATTAGTGTTTCAGTTTATGACGCGAGAAACAGTAACACCGTACTGGAGGATCGTGTCATGTCATGTCTGTCTGCTAGTCTCATCTTCAAAACAGTTTGAATGAATTTGATGTAATTTGGTGTAGAGGACCTACTGGAAGTCTGCTACAATAATCTGTGACGTACGAAGTGCGAGAATTTTTTTTTATGTTACAGGTCTTTGACATTTTAAATACCAGTGGTAACTGTGTGTATCACCTGTTGTAAAATTAAGCCCTCTACATTCTGGCCTACGTGAGGCATTTTGTGTAGTTTTCAGAATAACCTTTTAAAGCCTAGCGGTAACTTTACGTACCACCAGGTTTAACATTAAAAAATTCTACGTGGTGCCCACATTGCGTTTATGTGTTTTGTACGGATCTCAGAACAAACAGCAACTTTTGCCTTAGGAAACATTAAGAGACTGGTTTTTATAACCGAAGTGGAGAGTGTTTACAGCGCGGTACGCACTGAGTCCTTATATAAAACAGATGCGCTTCGTGTTTAAAGGGATAAACAGCAGTTGTTACCCTAAACTGTATTAATTGACTGATCTTTATACTTCACATGTATTGTGTTCTCTGTGCGGTACGAACTGAAATTTTATATTGATATAGGTGGATTTGAGTCATCAAGGCCATGCTATGCCATGGCTCAGACGATTAGTCGCCGGCCTTTCCCCGCGGAGGCCCGGGTTCAATCCCAAGTCAATCCATGTGATGCTTGTAGTGGACAAAGTGGTACTGGGACTGGTTTTGCTGTCAGTGTCATGCCACCTGTTGCCCATACTGATTTCCATCTACATGTTGATCTTATTAGAAGAACAAACGGGCGATACCTGGAGTCCTGCCAATCCGGGAGCATCCGGAAAGTACTTCCGCTTTTTTTCTGAGGCACCAGGGGGTTAAGACACACGAAACTGAAGCTTCTGAAATAGATTTAATATTTTTTGCCATTGTGATTTTTTATAATAGATACCTGCACAATGCTATCTGAGGTTACAGAAGAGTTGTGAGTGTTTACGATACGAGGTTTAGAGTATTCAAGCTGTGAAGGTCCGTCCTATCTTCTGTGTTGTGACGCCGTGTACAGTCACACGTGTTTACCAGCGTTTCGGAAGGATTATTGCTTCCATCTACAAAGTGAATAAAGACGGAGACCTTATATTTATTCGGAACACTGGTGTCCATGTACCAGATTACACAGTGTTACCGTACATCCTAACTTGAGTAGCGGACGTCGTCAAATAACAGTGCACAGCGTCGTAACACTGAAGGTAGTTTATGGCAATGTTTATAGTGACGGGGGTGAGGCAGATGGCTGGATATCCCCTCGTACTGTTAATAGTAGTTGAGTATTCCTTCGCGTTCATTGTTAACTGATTTCTTCTCGTCACTTGACGAAGTGGTGCTGATAAAGATGGCAATGACTAGAAGCAGCTGCTGGTAGCTGCAGCGGTCGTGAGTAGGCTATAGTATTTGGAGGTCGGTGGAGAGATGAAGGAAAATGGTACCTTAAATATGAAGTGACAACAAGCAACACTGTGCTAAGCTTGACAGTGCTCTGAAGGCTTGCGTCGAGTGTTTATTGGTTGTGCTGTTCGGTGGTGTGCTTGCCTGTGCGGCATGGCGGGAGTTGGCTGGGCTACCGCTACAGTGTGATGTTCTGGGTGAGTTGTCCAGCACATAGGCACCGTGGTTAGCAGCAGCAGCAGCAGTATCTGAGTAACTAACTAACTAACTAAGTAACTAAGTATCTGACTGACTGACTGACTGACTGACTAACTAACTAACTAACTCCAAGGAGCAGAGGCCTTCTTGAGAAGCTAACAGTTTCTCAGCTAGTCAAGAAATTTCCCGCGTTTTATGTAAACCGGAGGTTCGTTACCGCATTCACAAGATCCCGCCACCTGTCCCTATCCTGAGCCAGCTCAATCCAGTTCATGCCCACCCTTCCCACGTTTTGAAGATCCATTTTAGTATCCTCCCATCTACGCCAAGTGGTCGCCTTCCCTCAGGTCTCCCCCATACGTGCTACATGCCTCGCTCATCTCATTCTTCTCGATTTGGTTACCCTAATAATATTTGGTGATGAGTACAGGTCATTAAGTTCCTCGTTATGTAGTCTTCTCCACTCCCCTGTCGCCTCGTCCCTCTTAGGCCCAAATATCCTCCTCAGCACCCTATTCTCGAACACCCTCAGTCTTTGTTCCGCCCTCAGTGTGAGAGACCAAGTTTCACACCCATACAAAACAACAGGTAAAATCATAGTTCTGTCCAATGATGATGATGATGATGATGATGATGATGATGATAATAATAATAATAATAACCTGAATTTGTGATTGGAAGAATATAATACTAACCTGTTCAGCACGTCATTCTTGTGTCTGTCTGTCCGAAAACCACATGAAGGTGAACGCAGTCGCAATTCGAATACGAGAGAGAGGTTTTCCACTTTAGTTGCTGCTGCTGCTGCTGATGATGATGACACTGGCGATAGGACTGAAGTTAATCTGATTTCCTTCGCTCTACACGTAGCTTGCAATGGACTCTGTCTGTCAAACCCTTGGCTCTGCGCGTAGCTTGCAATGGACTCTGTCTGTCAGACCCTTGGCTCTGCACGTAGCTTGCAATGGACTCTGTCTGTCAGACCCTTGGCTCTGCACGTAGCTTGCAATGGACTGTCTGTCAGACCCTGATGTGGAGGCCAGCGAAGGATGAGTTCGGAGCGTTGGTTCAGTGGCGAGGGTTGTCAGGGGAAAACTAAAGTAGGCCAGTACGAAGACAGATTGGGGTCTTGTTGGGTGTATGGTGGCTTTGTTGTTGAGTGAGTGGCTGCTGTGCCAACCTGCTGTCTTTCTTTCTAATGCGTCAGGATTAATATAATAGAATGTAACAACTTTGTCGCTTGTGGCGCTGCGAGTGGCCGAAGGAAGCTACAGGCCTGAACCGTTTCGAATTCCGGACCATCCTTGTTAAGCGTGTTCAGTAATATTGGCCTGCAGGCAAATTAGCATAGAGAGCAAGCCAGTAGGGAGCTTGTTGGTGCCGGCGACTATAATACGTGTTGTAATGATGGTTGTTACACTGATTGTGGCGGATATATAGTTTTGTGTGATGACTTTGTATTAGGTGTGACATGGAAAGGCAATGGGAACTGGTTCGAGAGGAATTGAGAAGTGATCATAGTTACTTAAACTTGGTCTGTCACGTGCGAAAATGCTGTGTCGTGCACAGAGTTACAGGTTAGTGAGGAGACGGGTATGTAGACTTATAATACTGGGAGGATGTGGTCGAGGCCTGTTTGTATTCTGTTATTTACTGCCTTGACTGCTGAAGAAGGTGGGAAAACGCTGTATTACGTGTTGTGACCTGCCCCGTCAAGGATCGAAGTCTCCCATTCCAAGTATTCTTAAGCATTTTTGATCTCCTTGTGGGGCAGTACTGTGATAGAGCCGCCAAATTGTGACGTTGTGACGTGGTTACTTGCTTTTCAGAAGTGACGACAAAACCGCGCAAGCATCCATGTCATAGGCAGCATTCGAACCAAAATTCTCATCCTTCGTTCGGCATAAGACGTGAACACATTACGCCATATAGCCTTCAGGTTTGGCTTTAGACATTTGCATGATAAATGCACTTGCTGCTTTTCAAATGCAACAGACTTGCTGTTATGCAACTGCAGAAACAAACAACCCGCTGTCAGTGTAATCAGCGTCATGTTTTGAACTTTCGACCGCACAGACAACGAAGATGTGTACCGATCAGTATAAACGTGTATATTGTGTACCTGTCTGTCAGTGTGTTCACAGAAAGTTGGTCTCCTTTCAAAGAAAGCGCTTTGTACTCCACATAAAATATTTGTAAGAAAGAAAAAAACTGAAGTCAGCAAGTACTTACGAGTAAAGCACGGTAGATAACCGGACTATATGATCGCTTCATTACTGCGCATGACTGACCCCTAGACCCGCCTCTGACGTTTACAGTAACAACAGTGTCATCCCACATAATGGGACTGCCCGAGATATGAACCTGAAGCGAAAAGAGAGAGGCACTTCTGAACCTACACTGTCATAACTGGAGGTAAAACTCCCACGCAGATGCATGTTGACCTGATTTCCATTTTCGTTCTTACCCATCGTCGTTTATCTGATGTAAGAAACAGGCAGGCAGTCTGTGAATTCACCAGCATTAACAACTGAATCAGTCTGCGTGCGTGGTTAATTCAAGAGAAGAATAATTCCGAATAATACTTCTTAATAGACAGGTCAAAAGCCACGTTCTCCTGGCACTGTTCCGGACTTTAGGCATTAACCCTTTAAAGACGAAGCGTATCTGTTTTATATAAGGACTCACTGCGTACCGCGCTGTAAACACTCCACTTCGGTTATAAAAACCAGTCTCTTAATGTTTTATAAGGCAAAAATTGCTGTTTGTTCTGAGATCCGTACAAAACACATAAACGCAATGTGGGCACCACGTAGAATTTTTTAATGTTCAACCTGGTGGTATGTAAAGTTACCGCTAGGCTTTAAAAGGTTAAAATTCAAAAATGCCACATTGTGGTGACATTGCGTTTATGTGTTTTATATGAATCTCCGTACAAACAGCATCATTAACTGATCGGTTTTTATAACCGAAGTGCAGAGTGTTTACAGCGCGGTACGGACTGAGTCCTTACATAAAACAGATTACCATTCGTCTTTAAAGGGTTCATAGGTGCCACTTCATATGAGGCTGAAGTGTCTTGCAGGCGACGCGTTAAACAGTCCGCTAAATATATTCGTAGTGTACCGTTTCCTAGATTTTGCAAGCGTGTGGCAACACCGCTGGCATGTAGCCCAGGCTCCACCTGGCGCTGAAATATCTAGATACTACCGCAATGATTTACATTCATCTCGGTACCGATTCTCACGCCCCCAGAGCCCCTCGTCGGGGAAGGGGGGGGGGGAGCCCTCTGGTTGTAGCCTTCACAAGGTCAGTGGGCTTGGCGGAGAAAGGAGGTCTCGTAGCCCCGACTACTAGCCTTACCCGTAATTAGGCAGCCGACTAAGTCAGTCACTGCCTAATCCCTTCCCTGGTTCGACCCTCCGATACGGTCTGCGTTGTAGGTACCTTCATTTCTGTTTCTGTCTTAAAATCCGTTAGTAGAATGCAAGGGAACGTACGTATTTTCGTATCCAGTGCTGACCGATTTCCGAAATAACTTTGCTTTTGGAAGGTTCCTAGGATTCTCCCGTTTGTCCTTCTGGTAAGATCAACGTGCAGATGAAGATGGGTATCGAACATTGGTGGAATGATGTTGGGAGGAGAAAACCGAAGTGCTCGGAGAAAAACCTGTCCCAGTGCCATTTTGACCACCCCCTAATAAACCCCACATGGACTGACCTGGGTAAAGGTCTGGGGACTGGCCGCTTGAGACACGGCACGGCCACGTGTTGGTAAGAAATAACCCTGAAATGCAATCATAAGTTCAACTCGTACCGCGCAGTAAACACGCTTCGTCTCCGTGATTTCAGCCTTCCGACGCGATGCTGATGAGATCTGCGCTGTTCTGGGATATTACGCAGCGTCGTGTGGTAATCCTTTACCGAAGCGTCGGAAAAACTTACTGGTCCCTTCTTCAAGGCCACTTAATTGTGAATGTTTCAAATCCCGTACCATGAATAATACCACCATGCTGGCAGTATGAAGTTGTCGGGTGTTGACGACGCTGACGTCATGAGCTTGGAAGTTTTACTTGCTTTTGAATCTTCAAAAATGTGGAAATATCTGTCAGCGTTCCTACTTTATTCTGTCTGATACAATAAGATGTGACATGCCTTAACATCTGGTAGCCAGGATTCGTTAAATGGTATCTTGGTTTCATTAACCACCGGTGTCAGGTTTCAGTTCTTGGTGGGTTTGCCCAAAATGCCGACATTAGGGGTTTGTCTCATTCTCAACCTGTTACACAGTAGGACTTTTTTTTCCGGCCGAAGAAGGCGGCCGGAGCGCGAAGTTTTTCTTGTACCTGTGAAACAATGGAATTATTTCTCTATCCTGACACCTTCCTGAAATTGTGTTTAGGTGCACGGAAAATTGTAACCTTGCGTTCGTAAAAGAAATCTGTAATTGGAACTGCCAAAATATGTTTGGCATTCAATTTTTTATCTCACAGTGATCAACCTGTATGATCAGTTTTACTGTTCAACACGTATATCCACGAAACATTCAAAATTATCGTTACCGCCAATAACTACCCTATATTGACGTGGTTTCACTGTTACTGAACTCCAGTGACTTCTCATTCACACTCTGTAGTTTTACAAACAGGTGGCTTAAACGAAGTGATGATATGCAGATTTCTAATTTTAATACGTAAAACACGAGCTGCTTTTGTGTGGTCATTAAGCGACGCTATATAACTACAGCTGTTATTCTAGCATCCATTGAGACGAGCAAATGGTAGTTATTGTGAGCCCGTATGCGGATATTATCTTAGAGCTAAGCTGGAAAAGGACTGGAAGAAGGCGGCAAACGATATACTCCGTGACGCAGTACACATACTTTATAAAGGCCTTCTTTACTTCCACAGTAACATACGTTATTTTATTTAAGCAAGTAAGAAAAGTTCGGTGTTTTTCGTGGAAAAACTCACAAATGTTGCCCAGTATTGCGAGCACATATGTTACACCAAATTTGATTCAAATCGGACAGTAAATGTAGAAGATAAGGACACAGTTCTATTTGTGCCCTGAAGGTGTGGCTTCACTGCAGCGAATTGCCCCAAACTCATGACTACTCACGCGTATGCTGTGATGAGCTCTCATGCCGAATTTCGTCTGAATTGGCTGGGAAATATGGAAAGTACGGGTAGACATTAAATTACTCTGACTGTCGTTGCGCAGATGTTCAGGAAACTCAAGCTTGTTGGAAGTTGTTTCATGCAGAAATACTATACCAGATTTAGTCAAAATTCGACCAAGAGTTTAGTCGCTGATGCTGTGTCAAGGAAGGACGTGATCTCCACATAAGGCAGTGTTTTCTACCTGGCAAAGAACGCCAAAATAGCTCGCAGGTCCTTGAAGGATGCATGTAAAGCCGAACAGAGGGCGTGCTGCATGAAATTCACGCGTGTCAGCTCGATCTGGTGGGAATATCGTGGAAGGAAATAATCAAACATAATAAAATAAGTTTTGTCTCGAATTTTTTTAAATAAAGTTATTAACACAGTGGGGGAAAACATTCGTTCCCCTAATCTGTGAAGATGATATTCTGGGCTTATTCAAACCATGAGCAGAGGTGCGAAGTTTTTTGACGTGGAGAACCTAAAGTGAGTAACTGTAGCCATATTGTGATTAGGCAGCCTTGTAAAACGTATGCAACTTAATTAAGAAACATGCGTAAACATTTCACTATAATCTGTGTGAGAGATTAGAGCTGCCGCCTCTCTCATCTGTTCACTGCTCTGATTTTCTGAAACGTTGTTTGAGTGTTGTTGCAGTTTATAGCAAGAAAGATAAGTTGGGGGTGGGGAACGAAGCGAACCGAAATCTGTGCCAGCCTGTCTGCTGTAAATCAGGCAAAGCCCCTGAAGTAAATAGTTCAACGGAGAACACACAATGTTCTCATGTATGTTGTATTGCTGGGGGGGGGGGGTGTACGGTAGTAAAGGTAGGAGAAGTGTCTGTTCCTACTGTAACTGTTAATTCGTGTTTCAAGGATTCGAGAAACAGCCGCCTCTGTGTCTGTCTCACTTCTGTCTAGCCCGATTCTTGTATTGGTAACGCCCAAAATATTTTGCTTGGGACATGGGGACTAGCTACGGGCTGGACGGTTCGCTGTTCGAATCCTGTTGGAGACAAGGGATTTTCTTTTCTCCAAAATCGTCCAGGCCGGGTCTGGAGTGCACCCAGCTTCCTGTTCAGTGGGTACCAATGGTCTTTCTGGGGGGGGGGGGGGGGGTAAAGGGGCGGTTGCGTGAAATTGACCTTTCACCTCCATCTCGTGCTGCTGTATGCCCTCATTGCTTGGACAGGTACAAATTTACTTTTTACAGTTCACATTTCGACAGTGTTAGTTGCTTTTGTAACTTAGTGAGTCAGTTATTTGGTTATTTTAGAATGCTGTATCAGCCGGTAAGCCTCTGTAGAGAAGAATCAGGTGCTGTAGGATAGGTATAAATGTTGAACCGGCAAGCATATGGAAGGAAGGGTTAGCGACGTTAGCAGCATATCGGAAGTCCGCGACAGCCATGATGTACTGTCTGTGGCCTGTAATCGAACCTAGGACTTCTATACTGTCAAAATCAGACGCGTTACCGCTATGCCAAATTGCTAGCTGTATTTCGACTTCATCATTAAATNAGACCAGTATGCTGACCCGGTAGCTTGCAGGCTTGCATTATTGTCAGTGAACCAAGTGGCGCAGGCACGTCATGTATCTCTAGTCCAGTTAGCATATCTTTGCTACTTGTAATGAATCTGGCACAAGAAACGAAGTGAGAGGTAACATTGTGATGCAAGGAAGCTGTGCTTGTTGAACGTATGTGGGTAATAGGAGATGGTAAGGCGTTTTACTGCGTTTCAGCTGTAGGAGAGCTCGGCATGACACGTTACACTATTCAGCAGAAAGAGCTGCTGAAGATCTAGACTAGGTCGTACGCTGTGGGACAGGGGAAAGAAGGACGCGAAAAGGAGGCAAACAAAGAACGAAAAGACGCAAGAAAAAAACAAAGAAAGAAACAAACAAACACAAAAACGGTTTTTGATTTATGATTGAAATTGGTATGCGGCGAACATCTTGAGATCTGTAAGTGTAATGTAGCCACGGGCGTCAGTTGCTGAACACTTCGTTTCGACAGAGGGCGTGAATTGGATTCATCTGGCTCAGGATAGGGATAACTGTTGGAGTCTTGCGAAAGTGGCAGTGAACCTTCGGGCTGAGTAAAATGCCAGGGATTTCTTGTCTAGCGAGGGAAGTGATAGCGTCAGAAATGTGACTGCTCCATTGAGCTAGATAGTAACGAAATTAATTAGTTACTATTCAGTCAGTCAGTCAGTCAGTCAGTCAGTCAGTCAGTCAGTCAGTCAGTCAGTCAGTCAGTCAGTCAGTCAGTCAGTCAGTCAGTCAGTTGTGTCGAACCCTCTCTCTTCTCTAAGGCAGAGTTTTGAGTTGCTGGGTGTTTTGTCTTTATTTTTCTGTTTAACGACTCTGTCAATAACTCGGACTGTGTAACGTCGAACGACTGGATGATCAGTGAACAGCGAACTGTTAAGCATGTGGAAGAAAACGGTGGTCGTCTTTTCCTCTTTTCCTTCCTTCCACAAAACACGCCAGTAAAAAGGTAAAGGTAAAGGTAAAGTTGTCCCAGGCATCCCCAGGATGGCAATTATATTTGTGTCGTGAAATGTGGTTACACTCATTGGATTGTTATGTAGTAAACTGTCTCTGAAAGTGATGCGTGGCGTTGTCAACGTAGGTCATATATTTTGTTAACAGTCTGTATTATGGATACATTTTATGCATTTTTATTTGTGTATATAATTGTGTACAGTCTGAAGATGGCTTAATATGAGCCGAAACATGTAGCTGTGATACGGGTTTTACTAGTAAAGGAGTGTTATTTGATGACTGTGGCTGTTTAACCTTTTAAAGCCTAGCGGTAACTTTACGTACGACCAGGTTTAACATTAAAAAATTCTACGTGGTGCCCACATTGCGTTTATGTGTTTTGTACGGATCTCAGAACAAACAGCAACTTTTGCCTTATAAAACATTAAGAGATTGGTTTTTATAACCGAAGTGGAGCGTGTTTACAGCGCGGTACGCACTGAGTCCTTATATAAAACAGATACGCTTCGTCTTTAAAGGGTTAATGGCTTCTGCATGTAAAACGCTGTCGGATGGCCATATTAACCCTTTAAAGACGAAGCGTAACTGTTTTATATAAGGACTCAGTACGTACCGCGCTGTAAACACTCTCCACTTCGGTTATGAAAACCAGTCTCTTAATGTTTTATAAGGCAAAAGTTGCTGTTTGTTCTGAGATCCGTACAAAACACATAAACGCAATGTGGGCACCAGGTAGAATTTTTTAATGTTAAGCCTGGTGGTACGTAAAGTTGCCGCTAGGCCTTTAAAAGGTTAAGTTTATATGTCATTTTGTTTAAAGGCGGGACTAGGCGTCTCAGCCTGAAGACGCCCGACGCTTACCTCGCGAGGCATCACATAAACGTTCGCTGGCAGTTAGTAGGCACCCGCAAAGTCCCACCGACTCCTGGGAAGATCCGTCGCACTCGCGTGATTTTCATGACGCCAACGCGCCGTGTTCCCACCATTAAGCCCAGCCTCGGACAAAGGCCGATTTCATTTCCGTTTGCAGGAAATGTTATCCAACTCGTAGAAGTCTTCCGTGTCGTTACGTACCAGGACTGTGGCTGCTGGTACGCTGTATGGAGTGACGTACACGGGAAGGGGCTGCGTACGCTGTCAAGATTAAGGTAAATCAGAACATAGGCCTGTACAAGACGGGCAGTGTACTTGTACCGTAAAGTTGAGGCGCGTTCGCGTAACCACTGTTGTCGTGGAAAAGCAACAAGTATTGTATATTCTGAGTTTGTGTCTGTTGCCTTAGTTGTCCAGCATACAAAGCGCATGCGCCGTATTATATTGCCATCTGTGTACTGCCTGGCTGTACCATATTTTTCCACATTATCTCATAAACGGCACGATTTTCGAAAAAAAAAAAATTATTGAACATAAAATGTGTGTTTTGATTTTCTCTACAAGTTCTGCATGAATCTTTTCTCTTTCTAAGACGAATGCAGCGAAATACTATCATAAATGTACACAGGTCTTCATGTAAAATACCCATTATTCGTGTCGGATTTTAATTAAACTTGAATTTTCTCGACAGATTTTCGAAAAATTCTCAGATATCAGATTTCACGAAAATTCGTCCAGTGGGAGCCGAGTTATTTCATGCGGACAGACGGACGGACAGACATGACGACGCTAATAGTCGCTTTTCGCAAGTTTGTGAACGCGCCTGATAACGATTCAGCTCGTACCGCGCAGTGAACCCTCAGTTATAAAAACCCACCAGTTAATGCTGTATATGGAAATAATCTCTGTTTCGGAGATAGATACAAGGCACATAAATACGCTGTGTGGGCAGAACGTGAAGTTTTTGGTTGTTAAACCTGACGTACATAAAGTAACCAACGAGCTCGAAATGTTTAATGTGCTACATAGACAGTGGTAACAGGATAATGTCGAAACGTTTTGCTCTTCTGTATGCCTATATGCAGGCCCTCTGCTTGCAAGTCGTGCTCTGTGGCGGCCTTCCGGTATCACGTGGCATACTGCGTGTCAGTCGCCACCCACCAAAATGTTGATCCTCCTGATTTATGTACTTTCAGGGAGGGGCTTAATGCTAAGACAGTTTTCCTGTCAGGTTTTCGTAATTAACCCTTTAAAGACGAAGCGTATCTGTTTTATATAAGGACTCAGTGCGTACCGCGCTGTAAACACTCTCCACTTCGGTTATAAAAACCAATCTGTTAATGTTTTATAAGGCAAAAGTTGCTGTTCGTTCTGAGATCCGTACAAAACGCATTAACGCAATGTGGGCACCACGTAGAATTTTTTAACCCTTTAAAGACGAAGTGTATCTGTTTTATATAAGGACTCAGTGCGTACCGCGCTGTAAACACTCTCCACTTCGGTTATAAAAACCAGTCCCTTAATGTTTTATACGGCAAAAGTTGCTGTTTGTTCTGAGATCCGTACAAAACACACAAATGCAGCATGAGCACTACCTAAAAATTTTGAATTTTAAACCTGGCGGTACGTAAATTTACCGCTAGGCTTTAAAAGTTAAAGAGATGTTATCAGCGCGATCCGCCTCTCAGCTGGTACAATACTGCAGGTTGTGTGCCCTGCACGTGAATCTCTCCGCCGTACGCATAGCCCGAAACATCACCGTCTTGTCTTACTCTAATGTGAACTTGTTACATCGGTAAAAATTTCTACGCCCGGAGGCCTCTGGCTTATTGCTGGAATAATAATAATAATAATAATAATAATAATAATAATAATAATAATAATAATAATAATAATAATAATAATAATAATAAATTAGTTCCAAGTGAGGCTGCAACCATCTTGTGAAGCGTCCTCGTTGGCACATGAGAGATTTTTATGTGAATGAGTAAGCAGAAATAAGTGCTAATGGCTTATATGCGGTACAAGGAAGTGTGTTACACTCCGGTATAGACAGCTCGTGCAGTTGCACAGTGCTCTGGCAACTGGATTCATGATCTACGGATCTTGTTTAAAAAAAATCTTCTGACACAGCAAAAAATTTCAATGGTCTAACCAGAGTCATATTCTGGTACGTTTCTTTTATTTCATTTGACCGCGACCCGGAACAGTATCGATACTATTCTAGATCTTTCGATGACTAGATCTCGGGCTAGAGCAGTCCTAGTGACAGACCAACTCGTTTCTTAGCAGGCGAAAGTTAAATCACCTTTTTAAAACAAACACTATTATGGAAGTCGGCGTTTCACGATGGCAGCATACCAGCCACTCTGCTGGGCTCTTGACAGGTCCATACCTGTTAACAACCTGACTCATAGATTTTTCCAAGATCACTTTTAATGTTCTTTACAAAGTAAAACCAAGGAAACACCTCATGTAGAGATAGCATCCGTCTGTCTGTCCCTCTGTCTGTGACACAGTGACAGCGACTAAACCGTTTTGTCGGATTTTCATGAAATTCGGCGTAGAGGTTCTTTATACGAATCCGTGGAGCAAGGGTGTGTTCCATGAAATGGGCTCACTGACGGTGACAGGGCGTTAATTAACGTGTTTTCCTTGTTTATTTACCGCCTGGTTTCGTTGAAATTTGGTAAAAGAGATCTCCAGCAGATGTGGGGTTAGTGAAAATGCATGCAGTCAAAGCCATATTTTAATTAGCGGCGTAAATGAATTTTTACCTGTTATTTTTTAATGTGGGGCCGCGGTGGCGCAGTTGGTTGAGGCACTGCGCTACAAACCGGCAGGTCGCGGGTTCGATTCCCGATGGTGTCACTGGAATTTTTCATTGACATAATCCTGTCGGTCGCACTATGGCCCTGGGGTCGACTCAGCCTCTAACAGAAATGAGTAGCAGGAATATTTCCTGGGGGGTAAACGCGGCCGGTGCGTAGGGCTGACAACCTTACCACCTTCATGTGCCGATTGTCTAGAAATCTGGGAGCCTCAACCTCCTGGAACCCTCAGGGTCTGTCCAGGCCTGTAATGGGACTGCTTTACCTTTTTTTTTTACCTTTATTTTTGAATGTATTATCATATTTGGGTGAAACTTGGTGTAAGGTCTCTGCACGAATTCTGTTGAACATTTGTGAGTTTTCGTTACAATCGGTGCGGGCAAGGCCGTACTTTTCTGATACGCGTAAATGAAATTAAATTCACGCATGTGTCGTAAAACCGTATGGCATTTGAAAAGTAAATAAGTCCTTTGTTTACTAAGGCGTTATTCACGTCGTTACGTCATAGAATACGCCATTTTGCAATCCTGTTGTCAACCATGAAACTGCTCTGTACGTGTGAAAACCCTTTATCTTCACCGAACTGGCTTAGCATAGGGTCAATTCGCGGGCTTCGTAGGTTACACCTATGAAGTGTTGTTCAGTACTGCAACGACAGGGAATGTGTTGGTTACCTGAGAAAAACTCTCCACTGTTGTGGATGAAGTCTGGGTGATTCGGTTGTTTCACCACGTTTCACCTCCGATTCGGCAGGACACCTTGAGAGACCAAGACGTATTTTTTTTTACATAATACTGTTTCTAATTTCTACTTTCAGACAAGCACCGCAAAAGTGTCTCTACTCATTGGTGTTTACTTGTGTTGCTGTAATGCTACATGTTTCGGTCGCCGCGCGACCTTCTTCAGGCAGGACCACATTCAATATATAAGGAGAAAGTGCCAAAACAGACACATCTGCTTTTTATACATCAACTGTATGGGTTTTTTATTACGTATACAATTGTGGATGTTATGAAATCATAAAATGTACAGATATGTATTATTTCCTGTATGGAAATAATATATATCTAACTCGGGGTTATATGTAAAAGTGTTTCGTCTCACTGAAATAGGAATTCAGATTGATTAGAATAATTACCTAATTAACCCGTTAAAGACGAGGCAGATCTGTTTTATACAAGGACTCAGTGCGTACCGCGCTGTAAACACTCTCCACTTCGGTTATAAAAACCAATCTCTTAATGTTTTATAAGGCAAAAGTTGCTGTTTGTTCTGAGATCCGTACAAAACACACAAACTCAATGTGGGCACCACGTAGAATTTTTTAATGTTAAACCTGGTGGTATGTAAAGTTACCGCTAGGCTTTAAAAGGTTAAATTAGAGTAGCGGGCGATCATTTCTGACTTATGGTTATTTATGTCTGATGAAGGTCGCGCGGCGACTGAAAGATGTAGCGTTACAGCAACAAAGACCTACGAGGACAGGTACATTTGTTATGCTTGTCTGAAAGTAGAAATTAGAAACAGTATTATACCTGCACACCCGGATGAGTAATTTGTAATTTGTTAGATAATATTCACGTTGATAGCAGGAAACCAGACTGCGAGTAGAGATTCAAGTGTCCTGGGATATAACCCTATTTTGCTGGACTAGTAGTTTCCGACGTTTCGAAGGAAGATAATGCCTTCGTCTTGGACCACTTGACGCTGAAGGTGAAGGCACTATGCTCGTTCGAATCTTCGGTAAGTAATTACCCACTGACAGCGTCACATACCTGAAGACTTGAATCTTCAGCGACATTGCTGTGTGAGAATCTGTAATCTCACATAGATTGTTAGCATTTGATTTAGAATAAACTGGTTTTGGAGAGGATTCAGGGGATGCACTTTTACAACGGCGACAGCCTTATTGACTGTATAACAGCTGGCAATTTCTTCAGCAGTTGAATCACGCTTCTCTCCTCACTACTTATACATTTGCCATATGAGCCAATTATTCCTTCGTTAGAGGTTGGAGAAATGTAATACATGAACGTGGGTCGTCGTAATAGGAATCCGAGTCGTGCCTTCCGAAGGCTTCCCTATTCGTCAGTTTATTAGTCGAAACTTGACGGCAGTTCGAAGAACGCGAAGTAACTGTTCAGACTCGCTCATCTGTCTACCAGTATACTAAGAATACTGATTAGTGTGGCCGACCATACTACTGCAGGTCAAACTAGATAATTATTGTACAATTTGAGTTCGTGCGATTGTCATTTATTTCGGTACGGCTGCCACGTTGTTGCGCTGCAGAACCGTTTTACAGCATACTCACAAATTGGCCGCGAAAGTGACCTGACTAGATCTTGTTTGTTCTGGTGGCCGCTACGTTTGGCGCTAGTTGTACCACTGGTTGTGCTGAGCTTTATTACCGACAGATGGGAGTTTAATAAGTGCATCATCAGTATGCAGTGCCATTTTGTAGCTTCTTTTTATTCGTATAAAATGGCTGCTCCGTTATTAAGATATTTCATGTATAATTTTCTCTTACAGTATCTTCATTATAAAACGTGACCGATACAAAACAGATTTGTTGTTAGATTGCATCCTGTGTAGACACCATAAAAAGGCACAAATTTAATTCTACATGCAATCAGTACTCGTCACCATTGCTGTTCGTCGAAGGCCCGCGGTTCGATTCTCGCAACTGACTTCTCATCATTGTTAGTCTGTTCTATGTACGGCTGTCTAAGAAATACACACAAACGTTAGAAACCGTTAAAGATGGTTGTCACTGCGTGCTGTAGGCCTCTGTACTAAGTTGAATTGGAATTTAATTTCTAACATTATGTATAATTTCGTTTCTTCGGATATGGCATAATAAATGTGGATAAGCCCAGAATCACAGTACACCAGTAATGGTGGTAATGTTTCGTTTCGGGTAATTAAAGTTCTTGTCAAGAGCAATTAGTAATAAGTGAGTGCAGTTTTTTAACGTGCAGGCGTAACAGTGCGGGGCCACTTACAAAAATAGCATAATAATAATAATAATAATAATAATAATAATAATAATAAGTTAGAAACGTTTCTCGTGGGAAATAAAATTACATGTACCAAAAATTTTAAGTACAGAGTGGTTTGTTTCAGGTGTGTAATGTAAATACTCTTCATAAATGTGATACGTAATAGTAATAATAAAAATATTATTAGTAATACAGTGCTTATTTACGTGCTGACTCAGCATTGCACTACTCATTTACAAAGAGAGAAACAAAATTAGGATAGGAACAGCAAGTGCGTGCGGCACAACAGGGCGGAGGCAATGCAATTCGGTGAAATGACACGTCAGAGTTAAAATCATCAAGAAAAAATATGTGTTGTACTTACAAGGAATATAATTACACCTCTGATAAGGCATTGTAATAGCAATAGATTACAACGGCTGACTTAAAGGGTGATCAGGCGAAAAGGTTTGTTCTCTCTAAATAGGCTATATCAGCGTCTGTACAGATTCAATTAGCACCCAGTGCGCATCTAGCAGCGGGAGACATTTTGTGTATGGCGTGCCGACTTTTCGCATAGGGGAGTGCCTGTGATTCCGAATAGGACCTCTGTCAGTAGTAGTAGTAGTAGTAGTAGTAGTAGTAGTAGTAGTAGTAGTAGTAGTAGTAGTAGTAGTAGTAGTAGTAGTAGTAGTAGTAGTAGTAGTAGTTACAACATGCCATATTGTTCTCAAATTTTTGTCGTTAAGGGTAATTGTTGACAAAATTTGTAATTGATTTTGTAACATCTGTAGCAATGGGAGGTGGTGGTGATGATGATAATAATTACGGGCTGGACGGTCCGGGGTTCGAATCCCCCAGGCCACCCTGCCGCCTATTCCATAGCTACCGGGATTATTTCCCGGTGCTAAAGCGGCCAGGGCGTGAAGTTGGCCACCCTCCCTGTCTAGTGACGAGAGTAGGAATGAGTGGAGCTATGCATCTGCTCCTCCTGTATACCTCTACATCTACTTTTTACAATAATCATAACATGGTAATGATAATATAATAATAATAATAATAAATCTCGCTGCTGTGGTTCGCAGTGACTGTGTTTTGATTTGGTTGGATGATCAGAATGATCAGTGATAAGATGTCAGCACCAAATGCTTTGTAAGACTTTTGTGTGGAGTTGATATTGCAAATGGCCAGCGGTTTGGGTGCGAAGTTTTGAAAAAGTAATCGGTGTGAGGCATTAGAAGGCTGTAGAGTAGGCACAGCTTTGACACCGTAAGGAAAAATACAAGCCACGTCCTTATGGTAGCCTACTGTTACCAGGGTTAGTAAGGTGATGGCGTACAAAATAGTCGATCAAAATTCGATTCGCAGTACCGGGTACAAGGGGAGAACCTTCTGCAAGGAAATATCTGTAAGTGGCCATTCACGTCTGTAACTAGCCACTCATCCCTAACTGGCCACTCATATCCGTAACTAGCCACTCATATCTGTAACTAGCCACTCATACCTGAAACTAGCCACTCATAACTTACACTAGCCACTCGTATCTTATACTAGGCACTGATATTTGTAACTGGTCACTCATACCTGAAACTAGCAACTCATATCTTACACTAGCCACTCATATCTTATACTAGGCACTCATCGTACACTAACCACTCATATTGTAACTAGCCACTCATATCTGAAACTAGCCTTTCGTATCCGTAACTAGCCACTCATGCCTGTAACTATCCACTCATCTCCATCTCGTCTTGAATGCAAGGCCCACGAAGCCACACTATGATGTGTTAGGCTTTACCTCACGTCGTTACCGGAGTGTCATTTCAGTAGGACACAGTGAGTTGTTAGGCGTGTCCTTGCAGTCCCATTATTACATGAGATGAAGTGCGCTGTGTCCGTCAGTCCTTTCTTACGTAATTTTTTAAGGACACTTGGTGCAATTTTAAGTGGCCCAGTAGCCTTAACCTTACGTCCCGCGGTGCCAGCCGTAACAAGATCTCTTAACAAACGGTTCTAAGGCCATTAGTGTATGTTTACAGGCACTTGACAGCCGAATGAATTATACACTGCCATGGGCGCAGTGCCCTAGCAGTGGGTGCAACTTGCATGTACTGTAGGGTACGCTTGTGTAATTTACATCTGATTAAAATAAACTGTCTTGGTTTTGGATAATAATGCTGTGTTGGCCAAATATAGGAATCTTGTCACTTTTGTAAGTAATGCAATGTGTCATTGTACAGGCTCATGGTGGTAGGTAAATTCGTTACACCCAAGTCTAGGCAGCCAGGAAAGAAATAGGAACACGTTGTCTGTCTCTTTTGTTACTGAATGCCGTGTTGTGTTTGTGCCTTCGGTCCCTTCTAATATTGTATCATTAATCCCGTAAACGCTAGTGCTTACTCTACGAACCAGCAGGTTTAACCTTTTAAAGCCTAGCGGTAACTTTACGTACCAACAGGTTTAACATTAAAAAATTCTACGTGGTGCCCACATTGCGTTTATGTGTTTTGTACGGAACTCAGAACAAACAGCAACTTTTGCCTTATAAAACATTAAGAGACCGGTTTTTATGACCGAAGTGTAGTGTTTACAGCGCGGTACGAACTGAGTCCTTATATAAAAAAGATTACCACTCGTTTTTAAAGGGGTAACATTCATAAATGCGCTGGCACCTCGCTCTGCGTGACATTGGTTAAACGAGTACTCGTATTTACGCATGCGCAAAGTTCATACCCTTTTAATGCGCGTTCGCATTGTCGAGGGGCGCCTCTTAAAAACTGTCCTGTCAGTGTGTCCGTATATGCGCATGCGTGAAGGCTGTAACAGATGGAGAACCATTGCAGGGGTTTTCGTGAAATTCGATATTTGGGAGATACACGAGAAATCGTGGAGACATTTAGCTTTTGCTTGGAATTCTACAAAGGTACTGGACACTTTACTGGAGCGTTTTTGAGCCAGGGTTCCACGAGTAATCATGCAATAAATAAATAAATAAAAACTTCTGAACAAGGCGAAAATTTTCCAAATATTTGTCGAGATAATATAACAAAGCCAGCGAAAATGCTTAATTTTTTGTAACATCAGCTTACACACCCACATACACACAGATACACACACACGCGCGCGTACACACACACACACACACACACACACACACACACACACACACACACACACGTATAAGCGCTTCACAAACTAAATATTTTGAGCGCAATTTAGCAGTTGCTGGACAGCGCTTTCCTTGTCAGATCGTTCAGGTCTGTAAACGGTTCCGTATGCAAGACTTCTAGGGGTACAAAAAATTATTTTAGCGGTTCCTCCTAGGTCAAACGGTTGGTAAACGCTGCTTTGCAGGGAGACCTTTTGCGTTTTGTGCTCACGGCTAGCGAACAAGGCCCTCTGCCTCGTCCCACGCGAAAGAACCAAAGAAAATGTTGACTGAGTTTAGACTCTGTTCGAAAATTTTTTACTCTATTGTCTTAATGCAGTGCAGTATTCTGTTTTTCTCATTATAATCACAAACGGCTTGCTATGGAGAGAACTTGTTGCTTGTTTTGTGTGGAGGAGGGGAGAGGCATAAAGATTCGCACAGTTATCACTTTTTGCTTAAAATCAGGTATCAGAGTTTAAATACGTAGGATACCTTATATCGGATTACAAAAGTGGTTTAGAAGATAAGATACAAACATATAACAAAATAAATGGCGTTATACGAAGGCATTTTGGAAGACATATCACTAAAGAAACAGAATTAAGAGTCCATAATATCACAGCTAAAACAGCCTTAAAGTTCGGTACTGAAGCCTGGGTGCTGAAGAAACGAGACGAACAAAAAACTGGAAACAGTACAAGTGAAATTCGTAAGACACTTGCTAGGAATTACTAAGTTAGACAGGGAGAGAAATCAATCCGTGAGGGAGAAACTTGGAGTGCAGAACATTGTTCTGGAAATAAAACAGTACCAACGAGAGTGGCTACAGCATGTAGAGAGAATGGACACAGACAGGATACCCAAACAGGCACTGAAATGTAGGCCGGAGGGGAAGAGAAGCATAGGACGACCAAGGAAAAGATGGAAGGACCAGTTTCACCTCGAGGGATACAGAACAGGCACTACGCCTAATACTTCACCGCTCATGATGATGATGATGATGATGATGATGATGATGATGATGATGCTTAAAATCATGAATTTTAAACAATTTGTAACAAAATTCAGCGTCCAAACGCTGAAAATCTAGAGTCAATAACAGCGAAGGCGCAAGAAATGTTACGCCGTGCATAGGCCTATACTTCCGAACTTGTTTGTTATGAATTTTTTTACAACAGACCTGTTAATCCTCGACCATCAGCCTGATGTCGTAGCCATCTGATTGTGACGTCAGCCAGTGCAGTATGTTACGGCTCAGCTTTTTTCGTTTCTTTTTTGCGGTGTACCGTCTGTTTTAATTAATGTTCATTATACGTGATAGGCACGCACTTTATTAATGTTCGTTATACGTGATAGGCACTCATTTAATTATATCCCATAATAAGCAGTAAGCCTGTCATTAATTATTGCATATAATAGATGATAGGAATGCATTTAATTAGTGCTTATAATAAGTGATAGGCCTGCTTTAATTAGTGCTCACAGTAAGTGACAGGCTCGTATTCAGTTAGTGTTCATAGTCAGAGATAGACCTGGTTTAAATTTACTGTTCATGTAGGCATCCCAGATGCCTGTGTCGCGAATGGGAACTTTTAAAAATGGCGGAATATTCGAACGCGCAACTTTCAGCATACATGAATTAAGGATCCTTACACACGGTACGTGTTTCAGTTCTTCTTCCCATGACCATGACTGAAGCGTGAGTCCAGAATGTCTGTCTGTCTGTCTGTCTGTCTGTCTGTCTGTCTGTCTGTCTGTCTGTGGCCTTAATTTCGAAACAGACGGCAGGCCTTGGAGCGGCCGCAGAATTGTGATCCGTCAGAATGAAAAGTGGCACGATCAGGTTGTAATGGCCAGGTACTTAAATAAAGACAGCCAGCCAGCGAGATGACTAATCGGAATTATGCATAATTAGAATAACTCATTGTTCCGAATACAGGTCCTTTACTTTTTCCTATTGGACACAAGTAACCTTCATTATCATGTGCGGTGTAAGCCCGAGGTCGGCCTCATTTGAACGCATCGGTAAGCATTTCTGGTATGGAGACGCCGTCCATACTAATTGCATAACCGTCAAGCGTCTTACGGCTTCTTGGGAACTGCCAAACGGTTCGTGTTACTGTGCAAACCAATCAGAATGTCATCACGAGGACCGCCATCACAGTCGCCCCCCCCCCCCCTCCCCCGGCGCGCCGGTGCAGCAGGGGTTCATACATCCCGGGATCCAGGTTGCCCGGGCGTCTACATTTTGTGAGTCCTCAGTATGAGACTTGCTGTATGCAACACTTCTGGCGCCCAGAATTTTGACGTGGCCCCTAAATTTTTGGAAAATTTGTGCACCCCTGCTGTACAGTATAATTTAAATTGCTCAGCTCGTTATATAAGGGTATTGTAGCCCATTATTGGCCTGTCATTATGAGGCAAAGTGCGGGAAAATGAAACAGGTCGTAGCGAAACGTGACAGAAGAGAGACCCAGCTTAAATTGTAGAAATTGTAGCCGTACCGGTCCTGCTGTAGGCACGGAATTGTGGGTCCTTCAGAAGGGAGGAGAAAATCGCATAAACTCTGTCGAAATAAAATTGCTTAGACGAATGAAGAGATGTGCTTGGCATTATCAGGCGTGATATGAAAACGTAGTTAAAAATGTGCTCCAGTATATACATACAATTAAAAATGATAGGTGTAACTGTAGGGTACGTCATGCTTTCGGTATTTACAGGATAAACACAACAGTATTTCCATACTTTTATTATGTGCAACATGTTTCGGCCGCGTATGCTGGCCATCAACAGGTAGAAACTCACAAAATCATAAAAAGAAAAGCGTACGTTGAGGTGAGTTCTTTTACCTGATGATGGGCAGCATACGCGGCCGAAACATGTTGCAGCTAATAAGAGCATGACAACAGTGTTGTGTGTATTCTGTGAAGACTGAAATAGTGCTTATATATACGCACAAATGGATGGTGCTGCCAAAACTTGGAGAGAACATATGGAGCGGTTAGATGAAGATAGCTACCCGAAGGTCGGCCTAACTTACCACTCTGTTGTAAGAAGAGACCGGGGTAGACGACGTTAAAGATGGGAATTCAGACACTAAAAGTCGAAGGCCCTAATCCCTGACAGGAGTAAGAAGTGGAATAATATGGTATTATCCGGCCATAAACGTCGCTGTTTCGTAACCTTTTAAAGCCTAGCGGTAACTTTACATACCACCAGGTTTAACATTAAAAAATTCTACGTGGTGCCCACGTTGCGTTTATTTGTTTTGTACGGATCTCAGAACAAACAGCAACTTTTGTCTTATAAAACATTAAGAGATCGGATTTTATAACCGAAGTGGAGAGTGTTTACAGCGCGGTGCGCACTGAGTCCTTATATAAAACAGATACGCTTCGTCTTTAACCTTTTAAAGCCTAGCGGTAACTTTACATAAGACCAGGTTTAACATTAAAAAATTCTACGTGGTGCCTACATTGCGTTTATGTGTTTGGTACGGATCTCAGAACAAACAACAACTTTTGCCTTATAAAACATTAAGGGACTGGTTTTTATAACCGAAGTGGAGAGTGTTTACAGCGCGGTACGCACTGAGTCCTTATATAAAACAGATAGGCTTCGTCTTTAAAAGGTTAAATGAGGGCCTATACAATTATTATTAATTTTTCTTGTGTGCATACTACATGTCCGGTCCATCCTGTTCTCTTTGATCGTAGCACTACTGGATGAAGATACAACTTCGATATCAGCTTTGTTTTACACTGTACTTCTTTTGTATGTAGGTGCATCCCACGTCGGTCAATTCGTTTGTACAATAAAAGAATAATAAATTCGATATGCACGTTGTTGATCGCTGCAACATGGAAGGAGGGGCTGCAGAACGCTTTTACGGCGTTAGCAATCTGATATTTCCATTTCCTTATTGTGCGCTATTGAACGTAACAAAAAAATTTTAACTCGTTGAAAAGATAAGAAGAATTTTGTGCTGTCTCATTGACGGTTATGTCTTAACGGAGATGTTCTGGCTTGCTGTTCTCGTTAATTAAGCAGATAAAGGCATGCGCCGAAAGTACAGCTACATTATCTAAGTAACGAAGCCCCTTTTAAGAGCTGTAACTGGCCCGATGACATAATCTTCACTGCACGAGGTGACAGCTGCTGATGGGTGTAGATGTAATGACTGCAGTCAGCCCCTGGAGCCTGACACCTCGGCTGATTATGCTCGTACCCAAAATTGCCCGTGCTGTTGTGTACTGTCTGTCTGTCTGTGTCAGGCTGTTCTTTTCTTGTGTAAAAAAATTAAGAACACAAAGTTAGGTATCTTTTTTATTGTTTGTACTGCAGACACACAACTTACACGCGTTTTGAGTGCTGTGCCGATCTGTTCTTAGTTTTTATCTCCGAAACTTTGGTTGGGTTTCTATTAAATTTGATTAAGATAGCTACTCTAGAAACTGTCTGGTTACTTTTGCTTCATCGAAGCATTTTTCGGTTTTATATTTGCAATCTGTTACTGAAATTTGTGGATGATAACAAAATGCTACTTGTTACTCGTTACGTAGCGTTGTTAAATTGAAATGGCCGGGCTGCAACATGTGGGTCCGTGAACAAACGAGAAATGTTTAGCTATCATCTTAGTAGAATAATCGATGAAAATAATTCGCTTTGAAGGTTGTAGATTTGACGCTGTAAGTTAGAACCTCCCAGTGGCGGGCTTTTAATGATACGGCTATGAACTGCCAGTAGTTGGCCGTAGGGTATTCCCTTAACAATTAAATCGTCATCGGTACCGTTCGGAGAAAGTTGTGTACCAGAGTGTTGTTGTTGTTGTTGTTGTTGTTAATGATGAACGTAATGTTAACCTTGGTCCCCCCTTTGTTTCGTTTCGTCCTTCCTCTTTAATTGTTCTTTCCTTTCTTCGTAATTATGTATTTCCCTTCACAGTGTTCGTGTCGAGGTTCTAACTAATCCGGGCTCTGGTGAGATTTTCGGAGCTGCAAATCACTCTTCAGGCCTGCAGTCCGTTCTGTTGTTTGCTGTCCGCTCAAATCACATTACTGTTCAGNGTTGTTTTCTGTCTGCTCAATCACATTACTGTTCAGGCCTGCACTCCCCTTTGTTGTGTGTTCTCTCTACCACAGTTACACACTGTAAGGACTAACTGCTTGGCTTCTACCGCAGAAAGGCTTCTTTTTGTAACGTTATCTAAACTATTAAAGTGACAAAATAATGTTCGATGTAATTTCATCTGCATGCGTCTTAATGTGCACAGTGGAGGCGGCCTTGTGTTAACAGAAACACTCCTTACGTAATGCTGTATAGCCCCTAACTACTATCAGCATAATTACATCCTTGTCAAATTTCCAGTGCTGGAAATAATTTGACGGTGTGGAGATGTAGGGGGTCTAATTATGAAGAAACATTGTGCAACACTGGGCTATGTCGCAGCTTATAAACACGAGGGTTCGTGTACCAAGTTTGTTTTAAATCGAATTGACGAGATAGATGTGGTTGTGGTGGTGGCGGTGGCGGTGGCGGCGGCGGCGGCGGTAGTGGTGGTGCTGGTGGTGGTGGTGGTGGTGTAGAATTAGTGTAGTAGTAGTATAGAATTCATGTGGTGGTGGTGCTGGCAGTAGTAGTAGTAGTAGTAGTAGTAGTAGTAGTAGTAGTAGTAGTAGAAGCAGTAGTATTAGCAGCAGCAGCGGTGTTGGTGGTGGTGGTGTTGGTGGTGGTGGTGGTGGTAGTAGTAGTAGTAGTAGTAGTGGTGGTGGTGGTGGTGGTGGTGGTGACAACAGGTGTTAGTGCCATGACGTGAAGGGGTTGCAGTGCTGTGTGCAAGCATTCTTTTGCTGGACATGAGATGGATGTGGGTCGTTTGTTTACGCCACGCTTCTTTAGCTATAACTCCCGAGAAGACTAGGCTGGGGTTCGGTTCCGGAGTCCTGCACATTTGCACATTTGTGGGTGTGCAGGCCTGTATGTTTTTTTCTGTGTTTGGATCAGTTTTGCAGCGTCCTGTAATGTGACTACAGTTTCAGCGTGTATGTGCCCCGTAGTGCCGTGACGGCGGACTGGTGGGAAGTGCGTTACATTGGTGAAATTTAGAACAATTTCATATTGTGTACTTGCCCATTTTATTGGTTTGTAGGTCACTGTGTTTAAGACACGACACGGTGTGCGTTTTGAGTGCAGCATCGAAATTATTAAAAACGGGCGGCCATTCGTAATGATAGTATGAAACCTGGCCTGCATGCTTGAATTCCTGTAATTTGGAACAAATTTGGACGGAATGTAAAGCCTATAAACTGCAGTTTATATCAATAGCTATTGATGTGCTAATGGACGTTCTAGCATAAATATCATTAAGGCATATGTGCGTGTAATACGAAGCTGTACCAGGTACTGAAATCAGTACAGTTCGTGGTCCAGTTGTAATTCCAGTGGGCAGCAGTGTTTTCCCCAAAGCACTGTGCCGCCACATGAATTGCCGACGTGAAAGCGCGTTTGTTGTCCATAGCTCATGAGTGTCTCTGATGAATCCAAGCATATGAGTGAAGTCTGAATTCGTATGACCCAAACGAGCGCACCAGCTAAATGTCTGATGTGCGTGTCTGCCACTTCAGAGAAGTCCAGTGTTCAATCTTCAGCACTGTAAGACGTTACAGTCACGTTGAACTGCGTCAGGCGTGCGGAAACCTTCAGTCAGAATTATTCCGAGCATTTAACCCTTTAAAGACGAAGCGTATCTGTTTTATATAAGAACTCAGTGCGTACCGCGCTGTAAACACTCTCCACTTCGGTTATAAAAACCAGTCTCTTAATATTTTATAAGGCAAAAGTTGCTGTTTGTTCTGAGATCCGTACAAAACACATAAACGCAATGTGGGCACCACGTAGAATTTTTTAATATTAAACCTGGTGGTATGTAAAGTTACCGCTAGGCATTAAACGGTTAAAGACGAAGCGTATCTGTTTTATATAAGGACTCAGTGCGTACCGCGCTGTAAACACTCTCCACTTCGGTTATAAAAACCAGTCTCTTAATGTTTTATAAGGCAAAAGTTGCTGTTTGTTCTGAGATCCGTACAAAACACATAAACGCAGTGTGGGCACCACGTGGAATTTTTTAATGTTAAACCTGGTGGTACGTAAAGTTACCGCTAGGCTTTAAAAAGTTAACAGGTGGCCGGGCAGTTTGTGCGTTTACACTCATAACGTTTTGTTTTTATGGCGGAAACCTGCCACGTTTGTTGAGAAGTGCTCGATTTGACGGAAACCTTCCATAGGTTTGACGGTTTTTACTTCGTGGAAAAAAAAAAATCCCTCCTCAGAAAAATCTGCATCAGTTACTCTTCTCCGTCTCCTAGCAACGGTGCTACATCCGAATCTGCTGTTTTCCCCGGGCGCGGTAATAATTGTATATGTGGGGGCCTTTTATTCATTTGTTTGTGTTTTCCTGGGGCAGCAAGACAGTGATAAAAACCTACTCAAGGCCGTGTCAGTCCCCTGTATTTGATACATGTATGTTCTGCGCATGTGTTCTGAACTAAACCGATTTAGAACAGTATCACGTATTTTTGGCATTAGCAAACTTCAGTAGATTTTGATTACAGTTTTTTTAAGCACCTTATGTTTTTCCTCTCTGTCCGATGTGTCCAGCACTTTGATTGGTCAATATGGCACTGGAATAACATTATCGAATAACGGGTACTTGTGGCCTCCGATTCACTCTGCCGCCGATGTCTCCGTAAATGTGTGTAGTTTGTTTTGTGGAGTGCAGTGTGTTTCTTAAACATGCTTCTTTTAGGCCTGAATGCAGAAAAATTTGAAGCATTTTGCGGCGAGGGCGTACTCCTGGGCTCAGATCGTTCTGTCTGGAACTCGGTGTTGCGACTGTAGGAGTTTGGGGAATGTTGGAGAAGTTTGGGGGAGGACAAGCCTGGCCCTCTTTGCCTGCACGGCCACAAAGTTGAGTCCCGAACAGTAGGCAAATTACAGTTACTTGTGGACAAAAGGCGCAGTTTACCGGCCCTCAACTTCGAGTGTCTGTCCGGATATTATTTTAAACGTTGTTCGATTATTTTATTTACAGTTGCATTACTTTATTATTGTTATGTTTATTATACAGAATCCGTGTTTTATCTGACCAACAATCGTTTGTCAGTTCAGTGGACAAAGTTACTACGATAAAAGAACCGACAGAAAGTGACAGCCAAGAGTTGTCACATAAAATAATCATCCCATATTATATTATGTTATGTTATATTGTATTATATTATGCAGAATCGTCGTAAGACATCCCCTGGTTTTGAAGTTTAATATTCCATTAATTGTAAGGCATAGTCATGTGAATTACTGTGGAGTGTTCAGAAACTTAACGTACTTTTGTTGACTGCCTGCTGCGCATGTGCGCACGTATACGCACTCGACTCTGACAGTGGCGGTACAATCTTACGCCTAACGCTGTCATGGTGACGTCCCTTCAGGAGAAAGTTCGGCGCGTTCTGGTGTTTGTCGAGCTCAGATCAAGTACCAGGCTAATAAATGTCGTATTGCTTTGTGTTAGCTGTGCCTCGTTTCTGAGAGTGGGCAGCGTCGAGCTCAGTAGGCCAAGTGATAAGTGAGGTGAAGTGAAGTGAAGTGAAGTGAAGGGAGGTTAATCGTGGTGGGGATGTGAAGGTTAGATAAGTGTAGTGAAGTGGAATGAAGGGAAGGTCACGGTGAAGTGCAGTGCACCAGTTCATGCAGTTATGTAATGCATTGCTGTGACTGTACTACTGTACAGTGTGCTTACTTTTTTTATTAATATTAACTCAGCAACGTTAGGGTAATTGTAATTGTATCTGTATTTGTGTTGTATTTGTCTGTGTATTGTATTTGTAATTGTATTCGTGTTTGTGTATTGTATGTGTATTTGTAATTGTATTTGTATTGTATTTGTCTGTGTATTGTATTTGTATTTGTGTGTCTGTGTATTGTATTTGTATTTGTAATTTTATTTGTGTTGTATTCTCTGTGTATTTGTATTGTACTTGTATTATTTTATTTGTAATTGTATTTGTATTTGCAGTCGTATTTGTATTGTATTTGTATGTTTATTGTATTTGTAATTGTATTTTTATTTGTAATTGTGATTATATTGATTGTGTAGTATGTGTCCTTTATTGTTTTTGTAATTTTGTGTGCTGTGTTTCGTTTGAGTGTGGTGTGTTATTTTGTGTGTTGTGTGTTATTGTAGTACCACTGCCACCGGGTACAAACCAATTTTCAGTCAAAATAAATAAATAAATAATAATAATAATAATAACTTACTACTCTTGATATAATTCCGTGTCTTGCAGTAACACTAGGCCAGTGTAGTGTCCGGTAGTGTTTCACATACTTGCACTGGGGAACCATACATCGTTCTTGCACTAAGATTTGCAGCTGTTGGAGGTTGTCATTTATATTGCCGTTTGGTTGCTGAGGCGGTTCCTAAACCAAGACAGTTCGTGTAATGGATATGTCTGATTTAAAAAGACCACTGCATTGGAGAATGTATAAGCAGTAAGTACTGCCGTGAATTATAATGTTCAGCAGCACTTGCTAACACAGATTGCGTATAACAGGATCAGCACGCATATGCAAGGTCATCAGTAGGCCGGATATGTTTCGAATGAATAAAGCCTCTAATGCCATGAGATCTGTATCTGTTGCTATTCATGTTAAATGGTTCAGACTACAACCAGTCCTCAGGAAGAAAAAATTGTAATGGAATGGAAATAGCAACAGCAATTTACAGTAGCTGGACACCAAGGCCTTCGCTGTTCTGGGATGTGACGCGGCGTAGGTTGGTAGTTGGTTACTGACGTTTCGGATCACCATATCTGTCCCAACTTCAAGTCTGTCGAAACGTCAGTAATTGAGTACCAGTCTAAGCTGCGTAATATGCGAGAAGCGCAAAAGCGTGACTGCACCGCGACGGAAGCATGAATTATAGATCGACGCCTCTTGTGCCGACGAAATAACGAGGCACGCGAGTTTGCGCCTGTTTGGCGCAGGGCGTTGTGGGGCTGTTAACAGGCGGATCTACTGTTAGGGAAGGGAATACATTGGTTTGTCGTCGTCACCGCAGATGTCTGTCCCAGAACTACCGAAATTACGTTGTATCTTCATGGTGCGTGCGTGCGTACATGCGTTCGTGTGAGTGCCCGAGTGCGTGTGCCAGGTTTCTCTTTGTGATGACAGTAGTCTGTCACACTGACTGTACCGTGCTACACGCACTTTGCGGCTTACGCAGTTTTAATGTAATCATTTCCAGACTCTCGCAGTGTTTAAAAAAGTAGAAAAAACTGAAATAACATTTTTGAAACGCGCGCCAGTTGTTTGTTTTCTTGACGGGAATGTAAGGGCAACGAGAGGAAGGTGGCAGGAGAATACTGCTGGGCGATAACACAGGTGGTAGGGCGGTCATGCTGCCGCCGATCAGGTTCCAGTGTGCTGGAGTTTTGATTTTAACTGGAGACGTTTGTATAACCTAGACATATATAGTTGAACATACGTACACTAATTCCGCCTTGCACAAAATTCGATTTGCGCCGTACATTCTGGAACGTAAGGACACCGTAAATCGGGGATTATCTGCTAGTTAAAGTATATCTTTCCATACAAAGTAATTGCTAAATTTACCAATGCGTGTTATCAGCAGCTGCGTCAGGATAAAATATGAAATATTAATTTTAATATTCTGGTAACTGGGTTATGGTAGTGTACGTGTGAAACTGACAGTTTTACCCCACTACTCGCTTTTGACGATATTTGACAACAGAACTTTCGCGTACATACACTGCAAAAATTTTGATAATGAAGGTGACTTCAGGAATGTTGTAAGAATACGTGTGATACCGTACAGTCTGTTCTGCTGGTTCCAGTAGATGTTAATCTATTAATTTTACCTGAAGACGGAACAAGATTCAGCTCGCGAAATCTCATATATATAAAGTAGACATCAAGCAATGTTCAGTGTCCACCATAATACTGACTCAGCCGTTGTCACAGGACTGTAGACGGATTTCGTTTTTCTTGCTGAGCCTGTAATATCCTGACACCATTGGGTGAAAGGAATCTAGAAATTTTGGAGCTTTTTTTGTGTAATTTTTTAATTCGTCTCTTTTAAATCCAGATATTAGCCTTTTAAAGTCTTAGCGGTAACTTTACGTACCACCAGGTTTAACTTTAAAAAATTCTACGTGGTGCCCACATTGCGTTTATGTGTTTTGTACGGATCTCAGAACAAACAGCAACTTTTGCCTTATAAAACATTAAGAGATTGGTTTTTATAACCGAAGTGGAGAGTGTTTACAACGCGGTACGCACTGAGTCCTTATGTAAAACAGATACACTTCGTCTTTAAAGGCTTAATCCGAGCAACGTCGGAGATTATCGCAGCGGCTTGCGTGAAGATGCAGATCTTTTGGAACAATGGGTTTCATCTCCGTGCATTAGATCATAAAACCAATAGGAATATTTACCGACGAAATGCACTTTAAGTTTTATTTCTCTATTTTATGCTAATTCACTTCTACATGTTTCGGCCCTTCTGTGTGTGTGCGCGCGTGCGTGTGCTCTTGGCTGGTTGAAGTCTGACTTCAGCCTGCCAAAAGCACACGCACGCACACAAGGTACAAGTATGGTCACCTAAATAACCAGCTACAATATGACAACCATCTACCGCGGTGTTATAGTGTACTGCTTGATAATCTCCCTGGGGATGGCCCAGAAGGGTCGAAACATGTAGGAGTGAATTACCATAAACTAGATAAATAAAACTTTATATGCCTTTTGTTGGTAATTTTTTCCATTGCTTCTGGAATAACTTAGTGTCGATTGGTCAATACCGAGAGACGTTTCGAAGGAGCTTCCCCCCCCCCCCCCCATCTGCATGGCGTAAGCAGTACTCTTCTTGTACTGTACAGAATTCGCAGCTGAGACAAAAAGGGCGTCGCGTGACGTCACCATTCAGCAGTCGTTACACCCCAGCAGGCTGGTGTCTTTATTATCAGCACGTCGCACTGATCATTTGCTGAATGTGCGAACACATAGGTGTTGTTTGCAGAGTTGCTCAAGGGCAGGTGTAAGCTGCGTGGAATCATAAACTCTGCTGCATGTAAAGCCAATTAACAGTGGAGATGGGGCCAGGGGTGGAAAAAATCGGCCCGACGACACTTTCACATTGTCCCGTGGCTGCGTATTGTAATTGTGAAAAAAGTTACTCGTCCAGCCGGTATGTTTTGAGCGTCGGTTTACGTTATGGACAGACATATGATCCATCGTGAGGTTAAAATAATATAGTGGACTGCGTGAACTGTGAGGTTTCGGCTGTGCTGACATAGGATTTGCTATCTTCAGGTGTGACGTTTAGTTAACCCTTTAAAGACGAAGCGTATCTTTTATATAAGGACTGAGTGCGTACCGCGCTGTAAACACTGTCCACTTCGGTTATAAAAACCAGTCTCTTAATGTTTTATAAGGCAAAACTTGCTGTTTGTTCTGAGATCCGTACAAAACACATAAACGCAATGTGGGCACCACGTAGAATTTTTTAAAGTTAAACCTGGTGGTATGTAAAGTTACTGCTAGGCTTTAAAAGGTTAAATAGGGATTGGGTGGGCCCCAGAACCGGTATGGACGTTTTAGAAAAGTGACAAAGCTCTTGCCCCTACAGGGATTCGAACCCCGCGTTGTTCGGTGATGGTAGATGAATGGCATATGAGTGTGGAGGATTGGGTAAATAGTACTGACTGGGGAAGAGTGAAGTGCTTAGAAAAAATTGTGTACCAGACCCACGTTGTTCACCAGTCCCACATGGAGTAGCCCAGGATCGAACACGGTTCGTGGCGGTAGGAGGCCGACGACAAGTCGTTTGAGTTATGGCACGATACCGGCGTTTGGGAGGAACTTGCTGACTCCGTTTCAGGTTAGACGTAGGCATCATCAATTCACATCCAAAAATATTTTCTTCAAGTAATTTTAATTTAAACCAGGGGAACACAAATTTTCCAAAAATCTAGGAGCCACTTCAAAATTCTAGGCGCTCTAAAGGTGACATGAAGCACGTTCCACGCTGAGGATCGGCGTATATTAGGCACCACGGTACAGAATTTAGTCGCTGGAGTGACCGGCATTAGTGCACATCTGCTTTAACCTCTTAAAGCCTAGCGGTAACTTTACGTACCATTAGGTTTAACATTAAAAAATTCTACGTGGTGCCCACATTGCGTTTATGTGTTTTGTACGGATCTCAGAACAAACAGCAACTTTTGCCTTATAAAACATTAAGAGACTGGTTTTTATAACCGAAGTGGAGAGCGTTTACAGCGCGGTACGCACTGAGTCCTTACATAAAACAGATACGCTTCGTCTTTAAAGGGTTAAACGGCAGAATTTTATCAACTGGAGTATGAGGTTTCCATTTTGAAGATCGTGTTGCCTGTGTGGTATAAGCGTGGAGCGACATAAACCATGAGACTGAAATATTAAAAATATAAGGTATAAGGTTTCCAGAGCCGTATTTCGGAAGGTTCGGGTCTTCTGGGATGTGATTTTATGTCGTTGGGCAGTAGTTACCGACGTTTCGAACGCACGATCTTTCGTCACGGCCGTAACTGCTCGCCCATCAACGGCAGGGTTACACACCAGAAGGCTTGAATCTTCGTCATAAATCTTTATGCAGTGTTCAGTTTCATTGTATAAAATAAAGATTTCCGGACAGATTTTGATGTGGATCCCCAAACCCCCAAATGCTGTTTCGGTTATGCAACACGCGGTCGCACATGACGCGCTCGCTGCGTGAATACAGTGCGTACAAATCGGACGCACCTTGAAAGTGGGCTGCGTTTTTGTGGCAGCAGGAAATACTCTATACGTATCTGCCCTCTCCTCGTCGTGCGTGTCGAAACAAAAGCAGCAGTGCTCACATCTTCCCATCGACAGCCGTGACCCGCCCACACGTCACGACACGCTGTCATGTCGGGGTGCTGGTGGGGAAGTCGGGGGGGGGGGGCAGGTGTGGTGCCTGCCTGCCTGCATTTAAATAACAGTTACATAACGAAACAAGGAGGGTACTAATGATGATTTGCAGATGTGACGGGGGTCTGCTGTACCGTCGCGGAACAGATTCCGTGTCACCACTAAACGCAGTATGATTTCTGCGTTTCAAGTTTCTGCATTGCAAATAAGTTCCATTATTTCTGTCAATAAATCAAGGGAAATCGAGGTAAGCTCTGAAACTCTGGATGAAGTGTGAAGTTTTTGCTCAGGTCAAGATTATGTTATGGATATGTCTCTTTGATTATGACTCCGTGTAGAGTGGCAGGTGGCTACCGACGTTTCGGTACTAGTTGTTAATATCACGTTTTTTGATGACTTGTCTTTGTTATTAGTTATGGTTTGGCAAGGCTATAATGGGTTAGACGTTTACGTCTGATGGGGCAAGAAGGAATACAGAATTGTGGGAGGGGGCCATGTTAATAAACGGTGTTTGGAAGACCCACATGTGTCGTAGGTAGGGAAGTACGCCGTGATCAGAGAGGATGGGTGGACCTTTATTGGCGATCGTCCTATCAGTCATAGGGTCAGTTATCAGCGGCTGTGCAACTTTGCCTTTCGTCACCCCACAGTGACTGGGGGGAGGGTATATGTAGACAGCAGCAGACCAGACCAGATCAGACTAGACCATACCAGATCAGATCAGACCAGATCAGACTAGACCAGACCAGATCAGACTATACCAGACTAGACCAGATCAGGTTAGACCAGGCCAGACCACATCAGACTAGACCAGACCAGATCAGACCAGACCGGATGGGGCTAGACCAGACCAGATCAGACTAGACCAGACCATACCAGGCTGAAAATTCTCAACACTGATGACACGTTTGAATACGTACGATCCCGTTGCTTCACGGCAGACATGACAAGCGTTGTTTTGTCTGCAGCACGGCCGCTTGTTTGTCAAGTCAGGAAAGCAAAGGGGAAGAGGAAATACTGTGTGTCCGTTTTGGACATTCATTTGTCCAGCAGGATACACCGTTCGTGCACGAGGCAAAGGATACAAAGCAGAGCAACGGGGACATTATGTGGTAGCCATTTTTATCTTGTTGGAAAAGTGATTTGTGATATGAGCAACATCTTGCAAGAAATTTGGTTACACATGGGCCCCACACAGTCAGGCGTTTTTTGTTTTTATTTATGGAATGAACGCACGTGCAACTCTGCTTTGTCGCAGGCGTTGCATTTGTTGCGGTCCAATGAACGTCAGTGCTGAGAAAAATGCCGTAGCAGATTGGTCTGTACTGAGGGTTACTGCAGTGCGTATCGTGTCTGGTGTGGTCTGGTGCGGTGTTCTCGCACTGACAGGTTACCTATCTGCCGTGAAGGCGTAGGGGGGAGTGGAGTTACAGTTGCACTGCTTGTGTTAACCTTAGGAGCGGTGAACAATGAGCTTTATGCTTCGGCCACTTTATCCCGGAGTGGGTCCCCATAGCCGGTCTCAACGTTTTGGAGAAAATAAAAATCTGTTATCCTGTCGGGAATTAAACCACGTTTCCTCAGTTGTTCAGCCCTTAGCCCAGTCTCTGTACGTGTATTATTGTCAAGTTCCTCTTAGAGTTACATCCAGAAATACAGCCCTGCAGATAAGATTTATGTACTGTATGCACTTACAACAGTCAAAATTCCTGCCTGAACCGCGCTGGTCGCTGCTAAGTAATGTCACTGACGACAACAGTTTTGACCTGGACCTTGACTTGTTAGGGCTGACCGTGTGGAGGGAACATGTAGGTCCTGTCAAAAACATGTGTCTGTGATTGCAAAACGTAGATTTTTAATACTTCTGCACCGCAGCGTAATATATTTTTGACTGGAATACACTTTTCGCTGGTCATAAACTTCAGACGATTTGACTTCCTTCTCCACCACCGCAGCCAAGGTCGTAGCTCTTCTCGTGAGTAAGCACCTGTGCATGCTCCATTCTTCATCATGAACCTGTATGCCCCGCCGTTCTTGCTGTGGGGTCGTGTACCCTTGTATGACAGCAGATCTTAGATAAATACGACAGTTTTATTGAAGTCGTATTTTGTGGAACTGAGAACTACGACGTGGCTTTCCCGCGAAATTCGTATGTAGCTGACAGTTTAATGACGCTTATGAATTGACTAACGAACCTGACCGACAAAGTTACAATTCAGAACTATAATTTTTTCTTCCAGTGGTGCAACAGCCCCCAGTGGGCCACGGCCTCCTCCTTGTCGAGCCTTCACGATAACACTCAGACACACCACACTCGGTAGGACCCCTCTGTACCAGTGATCAGCCCGACGCAGAGACCTCTACCTGACAACACACAACACTCACAAGAGATAGATATCCACGCCCTCGGCGGGATTCGAACCCGCATTCCCAACAAGCGAGCGGCTGCAGACCCACGCCTTAGACCGCGCGGGCCGATCCCTCGTCCAGAGGAGCCCTACCGACTGTGGTGTATGTCTGAGTGTGATCAAGTGAAAATAACCTCCACACCTACTGTGAGTAGGTAGAAGAGGTAAGGACTACGAAACGAAATATCCGTAAGTCATATATCAGCTGCTAACATGGACTCGCTTACCCTCTCCGTTTTAGTTTCCTCCATGCACACCAGGCTGTGTCACTGTGTCCGGTCGGCCGATATCCTGCCCTCGGCTTCCAGACCTGCTGGTCATGTACGTAACAGCACCCACATGTGTTTGTATACTCTGGCTTATAGAATACTTCAGCTGACATAACTTTAATTAATGCTGTTCTGTTTTATCGATTCGGCTACGTGTTTCGGCGTAAAGGATCAAACCATTAACTGGCCTGTACAAAGGCGTTCATTATGCAGATGCTTGTGGTTGGAAAGTACAGAGATGTGGTTGCTTACAGCATGTAATGTGTACTAACAGGACGGGAAGTCTTGTGTCACTGTTATTTGTGTATAAACATTCAAAAGAGTAAATATTACAATAGTGATGAATTTAGATTAGAATTATTGTTATATATTTTCGAATTAAGTCGAAAAGGGTAATTAAAAGAAATAATGGAACTTACTAAGACTAATAGAGAGGCAGTAATAAAATTACTATGTAACATTAACCCTTTAAAGACGAAGCGTATCTGTTTTATATAAGGACTCAGTGCGTACCGCGCTGTAAACACTCTCCACTTCGGTTATAAAAACCAATATCTTAATGTTTTATAAGGCAAAAGTTGCTGTTTGTTCTGAGATCCGTACAAAACGCAATGTGGGCACCACGTAGAATTTTTTAATGTTAAACCTGGCGGTATGTAAAGTTACCGCTAGGCCTTAAAAGGTTAAATCGCGATGCATAAGGGTAAAGTAGTTTACAGGTGATGGTGTGTGTGGTATGTACAGTATTACAAAGACTGTACAACGTAGCGTGTTAATGCGAGCGATCAGGTGTCACATCCATGCAAAACATGTAGAATTATGTGTACGTACAGAGGACGGGATGAGGAAGAAGACGTCGGCGCGTGAAGCAAGTCCAGAAACGAGGGGATATGCAGATAGTGAAGTGAAGTGAAGTACAGCTGTCGCTCGCCGGCCATATTGTCTTTTTATTCATGACGTGAGGGCAGACTGCGGCTCATGTCAGTACGGCTAGCCAGTGATGACTGGCGAATGAGTACGAAGCGTTGGTTGAATGACGTCACAGGCACTCGAAGATAAACCTGTCCCAGTGAATTTGCCTTGGGGTTAGTCTCATCAAAATACTGGCTCTGTGAGGGCACGACCTAACTGGAAGTTGGGGGTTAGGGAAAGTGCTGTTACACTAGCCAGTGTGTAGGTGGCCTCTTCCTTCAGCAAAGGCAAATAATACGTAATTACATTGCCATACCATAACCGCGCTTGTTTACTGTCTTTTCTCCGTCGTTACTTTGATCCTCCTGGTATTCTTCTTCTCATAGACGTATAGAAAGTACACATCTATAAAGGTAAAGCAGTCCCATTACAGGCCTGGACAGGCCTGTAAGGTTCCAGGAGGTTGAGGCTCCCAGATTTCTAGACAGTCGGCACTTGAAAGTGGTAAGGTTGTCAGCCCTACGCACCGGCCACCTTTACTCCCCAGGAAATATTCCTGGTGCTCATTTCTTTTGGAGGCTGAGCCGACCCCAGGGCCACAGTGCGGCCGGAAGGATTATGTGAGTGAAAACTTCCAATGGCCTGCGACCATTCGGCTTGTAGCGCAGTTCCTCAATCGAGCTACCGCGTGCCCCCAAACTACACACACACAGACACACACACACACACACACACAGACACACACACACAGACAGACAGACACACACACACACAAGACACACACAGACAGACGCACACACAGACAGACAAGACACACACACAGACAAGACACACACACAGACACACACACACACACACAAGACACACACAGACAGACACACAGACACACACACACACACGACACACAGACAGACAGACACACACACAGACAGACAGACACACACACACACAGACAAGACACACACAGACACACACACACAGACAAGACATACGCAGACACACAGACAAGACACACACAGACACACACACACAAGACACACACACAGACAGACAGACACACACACACAGACAGACACACACACACAGACACACACACACACAGACACACAGAGACAAGACACACACAGACACACACACACACAGACAAGACATACGCAGACACACACAGACACACAGACAAGACACACACACAGACACACACACACACACACACACACAGACACACACACACACACACCAAATGTAAAAGTGTGTCAAAGAAATGCTGATCGTGAAGCTTAAAACGTGTTTTGGATGCCGTTACGTTTCTCCCCTCTGGGTTTATTGGTGAAGCTGGGCTTTTTAGCGTTCGCCTAAATTAAAAATGGCGATACATGAAACCAAATAACGCGATGCGAATGATATACCGCGGGAACTTGCCAAGGCATTGTGCTCGGGTTGCTGCGTCCCCGGAGTAGACGGAACTTCGACGCTGTGGCGTGATCAAAACGGTGAACAAGCAGTCACGGCCAGCTGGAGGGAGATGGTCTTGTGTGCATGTAATCGGGAGAAATATGACGCGATGTGACCTTTGTGCGACCCTCCCGCGGCCACACCTGCTGGTGACCCCGCTAACCTTGAGCAAGCCGTCCTATCAGGAAGAGAAGAAGAATATTGCTACGAGAGGAACATCTTCACATGCACAACCTCTTATGGCTCCACCCATGTACAGTTCTAGACAAAAGTGCACCCTCGAGGCGGTAATATTCCCAGCGTCACTGCACCAAGTTAGGCCGAACGTAAACACCTACGCCTGTACACAATAGCAAGAGGAATGCGTGTTGTATGTCACGGATTTGACAGGAGTAATAATGTGGGAAAAATGTTTGTGCTTGCTAGAAGGGGAGAAGGTTGCGCAACTGGCGGCTTCAGGGAAATGTAACTCGGTGTGGGACAGGCGAGAGGTAAAAGGGGAAAACAGGCGTCAATTTAATTCATGACGCACCACGCCAGAAATGACGTAGGGGTGTGCCGCTGTAGTTCCGTCCGTCCTTAACCTTTTTTTATGAGGTCAGTGAACGGCTTGCTTGCACGCCCTCACGCTTTTGCCCCTGGGGAAATGAAGCATCGTTACCCATTTGGCAGGGGGTTGGATGGACGCCCAGAGCGAGTCTGAGACAGTGACGAAAACAGGCTTCCGCCCCTGTGTAAAGCCGAACCATAACTGCTGTGTGCTGCTGGCTGCGGTACACGACACAGCATAAACACGGGGACCCGATCTACTTTGAAGCGAGATATGCGCTACGGACCTGAATATGTGACGTCACAAACTGGAAGTTTCCACTTCCAGCCTCAAAAACAATTTTAACCTTTTAAAGCCTATTGGTAACTTTACATACCACCAGGTTTAACATTAAAAAATTCTACGTGGTGCCCACATTGCGTTTATGTGTTCTGTACGGATCTCAGAACAAACAGCAACTTTTGCCTTATAAAACATTAAGAGACTGGTTCTTATAACCGAAGTGGAGAGTGTTTACAGCGCGGTACGCACTGAGTTCTTATATAAAGCAGATACGCTTCGTCTTTAAAGGGTTAATCTCTATAGATCATATTTATTATGTAAGAAATATTTTAATCATATTTTAACCGTAAGTTTTTAAAGACAGTAGAAGTTGTACCTTTTATACATAAATGACGTCAACAACGGAGCCTACTGCAGACTGTGGAACCTTGTAAATAATAGCTTGTGACTGGCAGTTGGTATCAGATTTAGAAGACTGCAATGGATAGGGCATGCAATCAGAATGGAGGAGAATCATACCAAAGAAAGCCGTGCAACAAACTATACACAGCAAGAGACGGGTAGGAAAGCCCAGGAAGCGATGGGAAGATGGAGTGAGAGAAGACGCCATCGAGTTACTCGGCATGCGGGCTTGGAAAATTAAAGCCAAAGAGAGAGAATTCTGAAGGCAACGCATAGAGGAGGCTAAGGCTCGATACGGGCCGTAACGCCATTGCAGCAGCAGCACTGGCAGTTGGTTTTCAACCTGACATATTGTGCGCGTTGAAGATGCTACGCCTGTCCCGAAACGTGGCGGGGCCACGTGTTTATCACTCATATGTAACTAATAATGTGTATTCAGTTGGTGTAGTAAGCCGAATTGGATACATTGAGACAACTTTAAAATACAATGTCCGTCCGTTCGTGTAAAGTGTTGGTGCCAGTGCCATCTGCTGCCTGCATCGAGTGTTTGTAGCTAATGACGGGTAGTTTCATTGCTGAGTTTGTATCGCAATCACCGGACAGCAACTCTAGTTCGGCAGTTTATTTTTTTCTGCTTCTTTTTTGGTGGTGCGTGTACTCATCACCAAATATTATTCGGCTAATCAAATCGAGAAGAATGAGATGGAGGGGACATGTAGCACGTATGGGGGAAAAGAGAGATGCATACAGGATTTTGGTGGGGAGACCTGAGGGAAGGCGACCACTTGGGAGACCCAGGCGTAGGTGGGAGGATAATATTAAAATGGATCTTCAAGAAGTGGGATGAGGCATGGACTGGATTGAGCTGGCTCAGGATAGGGACAGGTGGCGGGCTGTTGTGAGTGCGGTAATGAACCTCCGGTTTCCATAAAATGCGGGGAATTTCTTGACTAGCTGAGAAACTGTTAGCTTCTCAAGAAGGCCTCTGCTCCATGGAGTTAGTTAGTTAGTTAGTTAGTTAGTTAGTTAGTTAGTTGGTTGGTTGGTTGGTTGGTTGGTTGGTTGGTTGGTTGGTTGGTTGGTTGGTTGGTTGGTTAGTCAGTCAGTCAGTCAGTCAGTCTTTTTTGGTGATGAATTCTTGGCTTGCTGAAATCACAGACGTTTTGTAAAACTATTGATGCAGGATGAAGGACTTCTTGCTTGTGGGCTCATTCCGTCTTGCAACCGAACCCTGTCCTCTCATAGCAGCACAGGATAACACAGACAAGCGGCCATGCCGCCATGAAGATTCGAAGCCGTGACTGTACTTACGTGGTACCCTAAGACCATAAGCGTAACTTGGCTAAAAACATTGGGGGTGCAAAACTGACCATGGGTATTAGTAACTTTTATTTTAGAAAGGAGTGAAATTTGAAAGAGGACAAATTGGTGCCATAAGACGCAAGTTTTCGGTTTATTTTTTCTGATTTTTATTTGCCATTGTTCAATTCAGTAACCAAAAAAAATCCTAGGTTGAAAAAATATTGCGGGTGGGGGGTGGGGCATTAGCCCCTCCCCCCAAGTTACGCCTATGCCAAAGGCCCCGCGGAGAATTCACAGTTAAAAATGTCAATGATTGGCCCTACAGCCATAAGACCACGTCACTTGAGGATTGTTTGTGGTCCACCTCAGACACCTGCTGCACACAGTGGTCTAACATACGCCGCTCAGTGGAGCAAGTAAATGGGACTGCTGAGTGCCGAAATGTCGGTCGCGTTGTTCTCTAATTGCATGCTGATGAGCCCTGCCTATAACCTTTTAAAGCCTAGCGGTAACTTTACATACGACCAGGTTTAACATTAAAAAATTCTACGTGGTGCCCACATTGCGTTTATGTGTTTTGTACGGATCTCAGAACAAACAGCAACTTTTGCCTTATAAAACATTAAGAGACTGGTTTTTATAACCGAAGTGGAGAGTGTTTACGGCGCGGTACGCACTGAGTCCTTATATAAAACAGATAGGCTTCGTCTTTAAAAACGGGGTTCGTTAACGGGTCGGAAGCGGCTCTCTGTCCAAGTTACCTGACCCAAAAAGTAACTTGGTCGTTCTTTTGGCGGTGAGGTTTCCGTGAAGTTTTGGAACTGCCCACAGGTGTGTTGGGTGACAGATTACGTTTGTGCGAAATCTGAGGACTTAATGGCAGTGTTTCTCAACCTGCTTGAGCTGCGACCCCAATCGGACCAGTAGTTTTGTCTCACGATCCCATGAATCAGAAATAAAGAGAGATGTAAAATTAGAAAAACGTGTATCAGTATAATGTAAATTAAGAATCCACAATATCACAGCTAAAGCGGCCGTAAAGTTTGGTGGTGAAGCCTGGGTGCTGAGGAAGCGAGATGAAAAAGACTGGAAGCAGCACAGATGAAATTTTTAAGGCAATTGTTAGGAATTATGAAGTTAGACAGGGAGAGAAATGAATCTGTGAGGGAGAAACTTGGAGTGCAGGACATTGTTCTGGAAATGAAACAGTACCAACGAGAGTGGCTACGACACGTAGAGAGAATGGACACAGACAGGGTACCCAAACAGGCGCTAAAATATAGGCCAAAGGGGAAGAGAAGCATAGGACGCCCAAGGAAAAGATGGAAGGACCAGCTTCACCTTCAGGGATAAAGAACAGGCACTACGCCTAATACGTCACAGCTCATGATTGTGATGATGATGATGATGATGATGATGAAATGAAGATAAACATATTGTAAAATCGCCGTGCAGATTGTTGTTTCGTGACCCAAATGTGGGTCGCAACCCACAGGTTGATAAACGTTGCTTTATGGAAGGACAGTGGAAGGTGTAGGATTATTTGGAAGTGTCTGAAGATGGCGCCAATCCGCCTTATATGTATGTCAGTAACATCTGACTGCAGTCGTGTGTATGTCAGTAACATCTGACTGCAGCCGTGTATGTCAGTAACATCTGACTGCAGCCGTGTATGTCAGTAACATCTGACTGCAGTCATGTGTATGTCAGTAACATCTGACTGCAGTCATGTGTATGTCAGTAACATCTGACTGCAGTCATGACGCCTGTTTCCTAATAAGCCGATACCTCTTGGCAGTGTGTGTCATGTGACACGTTGTCACTCTAGATATGGTTGCAAATCGGTGAAGCTAAAGGTCAGAATGTGCCTGTGCACGCCATTAATGCGTATGGAGGAATGGAGGTACAGCCCCAAGCATTCTTAACCTTGCACTAGTTGGGGTTAGTTGTCAGCTTTACTCCACGTCGGTTAACCCCCGGCCCCCCCCCCTTCCGTGTGAAACATATTACCCGGCGTCCATTGGGGTGGGCCCCAGAGACGGTTTGGACGCTTGTCAGACGAGGAATGTCCTGTACGGCACTTCGGTATGAGTCGCAGTTCGTCGGACATCCCTCCCGCAGCCTAGTGACAGCACCGAAGCGCCATCCCGGCTGCAGTTGACGTGTTTGGTGGAACAAAAACTTGAATCGGTTTTCATCCCTGTTACAGCGACCATGAAGAGACAGGCGTCGGTGGAAGAACTCGGAATCTTAAACGTGTTTTAACCTTTTAGAGACGAAATGTGTATATTATATAAGGACTCAGTGCGTACCGCGCAGTAAACACTCTCCACTTCGGTTATAAAAACCAATCTCTTAATGTTTTATAAGGCAAAAGTTGCTGTTTGTTCTGACATCCGTACAAAACACATAAACGCAATGTGGGCACCACGTAGAATTTTTTAATGTTAAACCTGGTCGTATGTAAAGTTACCGCTAGGCTATAAAAGGCTAAGGAGATGCAATACCAACCTACTGGCGGTGGTACCTATACGTCGCTTGCGTGTAGTTTCTTTTGAAGCTTTTCGCGTTTTTCTAACAAAAAGAAAAAGCTGTGACCGTTTCCACCCTCTTCCGCCAGTTGTCACGTTTCATAACAGTTCCCTCGTACTTCAATCAGCGCCGTGTAACTTCCACAGCCGGAGTGGCCAAGTAACGAACGAGTCTGGCTGCTCAGCCTGAAAGTGCCGTTCAGACAGGAAGCTACACTTCCATCATAACGTCTAATGTCCGTGCTGCATCGCTGCTGGGTAGCCGGGGGATATTCGCACGGCAACTTTTGATTGTAACTGTACAGTAACTGGACATGAATGTGACCTCACCAAATTACACGACATCCAATATGCTGTTTTTCTCATAATTCGTATGTATGTGCTTTGAATAAAATATAAATAGAGGTTACTGCATACCTGTATGGTAGGTGTGTGCGTGTCAGCCTCAGACATGACCCCAGTGCCATGAGGGTCACTGTAGAGTGACCCCCGAATCCCTCACTCATCTTCGTTCTTTTTAATTTGTTTGTTCCTTTCAGTATAAGACGAATTCGTAATATGTTTACTGTAATAATTTTCTTGTATTACGTGTTTCTAAGTATGGAGTTTGAGGGGGGGGGGGGGTTAGGCGTTGACCTCTCGCGACCCAGCTTTTGTGATAATGGAATATTTTCACATGTATCTATTCCAAATACATTTAAACTATGGAAGACTTTAGTCGCTTATATAGACAGTAAAACACAGTCGTCATTATTGTTTGACGTGCTTTGAAAACTAGAGGCGTAATTCTGTAAGGACGAAGCGTTAATCTGTTTTATATAAGGAGCCCGTCCGTACGGCGCAGTAAACACACTCTGTCTCGGTTATAAAAACCAATCAGTTAATGCTGTGTGTAGGGAAATGATCGCTGTTTGTTCTGAGATCCGTACAAAACACATAAATACACTGTGTGGGCAGAACGTGGAATTATATTTAAAGATGCAACCCGTACTGCGCAGTAAACACGTCGTCTCGGTTGTCAAAACCGATCAGTTAAAGCTGTATAGGGAAATAATCGCGGTTTGTTCTGAGATCCACACAAAACACATAAATACACTGTGTGGGCAGAACGTAGTATAAATTTTGAACGTTATACGTCGTGTATATAAACTTGCTGATAGGCGAGAGAGGCTGAAGTACCTTAACTGTTCGTCATGACGCCTTCAGACCTAACTGATAACGAATTTAAATTTAATCCGTCTTAAGTTTGTGTACTGAACTCCTTCAACAAGTAGACGTTTTAGACCGAGGGTGGGCAACTGCACGAGCTGCGGGGGCCGCAACTTAATAGACAAATTTGGCGTGAGCCGTGCGTTAATAAAATAAAGTGTTTTGCCCATATTTTATGGCTTCTTACTCCTGTTCAACTACACTACGTTACTTTCAGTCGGTTATGAGTCCCCTTTCTTTGTAAAATATTTTCCAGCGCCGTTCAGTCAGCCTGGCGGGCATGTAAACTACCTGAATGTTATTCGTTTGCAGTCGTTTGTGTGTGTGTGTGCGCGCGTGCGTGCGTGTGTGATCCCGTTGTTTCCTAATGTGAAACCAAAAGTACCTCCACACCTAGGCGACGCAACTTTACTAGTAAACAAAAATGAATTTAAAAACAATGGAAAAATTACCTAAAAATCCACATTAAGTGCATTTTTAGGTAATTTTTCTATTGTTTTTATATTCTAATGCACGGGGATGAATCCCATTAAAAATTAATTTGTTTACCGGTAAATTTGTGTCTAATGCTTGACAGACTACTGTTGGTTTCGGTGTTTTTTTGAAGGCAACTTGGACGATCCGCGTCTTGGCCACTCCTATTATAATGTCTCGAATGACGTAATCTGCAGCCTAAGCAATCAGAACCCGTCACATGTTTAGGTGTTTATTGTACAAACTGCAGTTCCTGTCATTGTGTTATTTTCCATTAGAAGCAGTTTTTATTTTAGTCTGGCGACGCCAGCAACTTTCCGCTCAAGATCCCCCCCCGGCACAGTTTCTGTCAGTGCTGTCTGCTGCCTTCAGAAATACGTTTCGTACTGCACGATGTACTGTTTGTTCTTTATGGACAGCAGTTCGTCCCTCCAGTGCTGTAGCACCGATTCAGGTATGGGGGCAACCTGGAGAAACCGATACGCGTGTAAAGAATATTCTTTCTTCGTTATTTATTACTGTGAATTTAACATAGTGAAGAATAAAATATAAGATACAGTAAAACAGTATTAAACTTTTAAAGCCTAGCGGTAACTTTACGTACCACCAGGTTTAACATTAAAAAATTCTACGTGGTGCCCACATTGCGTTTATGTGTTTTGTACGGATCTCAGAACAAACAGCAACTTTTGCCTTATAAAACATTAAGAGACTGGTTTTTATAACCGAAGTGGAGAGTGTTTACAGCGCGGTACGCACTGAGTTTTCAGATAAAACAGATACGCTTCATCTTTAAAGGGTTAATATTGCGTAACTTATTTTATGCTTTGCTGTATACTATGTTGAATCTACCGCAGTAAATAGCCAATAAAGATGTGTCGTCAAAATGTACTGTAAATCCTTTCTTCATATTTCTGTTCCCGTTTGAAGCTTCAGTCATTGGCGTCGTGTGTTTTAATAAAATATACGCCCATCACTTTTGTGTATTTATTTGTGCACCTGCAGTCGGTCACAGCCAGGTCGTGACCCAGTGAATGTCAGGATCCTGCAAGGAGGCTCAACGAACTGTGCGGGTCAGTAGTATCGATCGTGGTATCGATTACCACGGCGTGGGAAAACTCTGCCCTTGCTCTGAGACAGAGAATGTTGTTACATCGTGACGTAATTATAAGATGAAAATCGTGGGCGATTAATGCCCCGCGCAGCTTGTACACTCACACGTATCGCAGTACACTCACCTACGGTGTTAATGCTCTGCACAGCTTGTACACTCACACGTATCGCAGTACATTCACCTACAGTGTTAATGCTCCGCACAGCTTGTGCACTCAAACGTATCGCGGTACACTCAGTGTTGAATGCCCCGCACAGCTTGTACACTCAAACGTATCGCAGTACACTCGCCTACAGTGTTAATGCACTGCACAGCTTGTACACTCAAACGTATCGCAGTACACTCGCAGTGTTAATGCCCCGCACAGCTTGTACACTCAAACGTATCGCAGTACACTCACTAAGAATGTCACAATCTCCACATAACGTACCTGTGCACTGTGGCGGTTACAGTAATTCCCTTGTCACCCGCACGCACATCGTCACCTTACGTCCCGTCGCAAGATGAAGTAATGACATCGTAGTTCACACACATGCGAGCGTGTGACTGTCCGTCTGTCTTTACCTTGACTCATTTTTGGGCGTCCGAATAAAGCATTAATTAAATGTGGAATTCCAAAACGGTATATTGATAGGCTTACAGGTTCGAGAAAGTTAAGGGCTGAAGATCGATTTTGTAGGAAGTGGGAAACCTGCAACACTACCTCGTGAAGTGTGAAGTGTGAAGTGTGAAGTGTGTTTGTTTTCACAACTGACGAACATTATTCTTCAGACGCTATACGTAGATACGAAAAATTATATGATGTGGAACCGTTAAATGTGCTCAGTATTTTACGTGGAAATTGTTTATATTTCAAATTTGCTTGTTTACTGGAAGTCATCAACGTGACAACGATGCTAACGTGTGGTGATGTATTTTCCGAATTAAAAATTAAGACGCCAGATTTATAGGGAGATTAATCACCGTTGCTTTGGCCTACATCTTGATGTGGGCCAGAGAATTGCACTTGGAGCCAGATCGGCAGGTGACGAGTGCAAATCTCAACGCTTTAAAGACGAAAACTAACCTGAATTTCACTTAAAGAGTCAGTCCGTACCGCGCAGTAAACACACTCCATCTTGGTTATAAAAACGAATCCCTGAATGTGGTGTAGGGAAATATTCGATATTTGTTCTAAGATCCGTGCAAAACACACAAACACACTGTGTGGGCAGAACGTAGAATTTGTGAATGCTAAGTTGAGGGTACGCAAAGTAACCATGAGGTTTCTAGGGTTAATGCAGTGTCTTCCAGCCGCTTTAAACTCCCCACCCCCTCCCGAATTTCACATATCCCCCTTAACACTGTACTCTCGTTACAGTTCCTTTTGCCAAGCTCCAGTGTTTGCGTCGGTCCAGTGGCAAGCTGGAGTTGCCTGTTACGTAACTAATTTTTTTGTACATTACATAATGACACGATCGAAGGACTGTTACAGGAGCCCATGTTGAATTCCATTTGCATTACTAATTTGATTTTGTGCTGCTTGTAGTGAATGTAACTAGGTGTATCTGCTTTGTTTTGAAAATCGTGACATTTGTGTGGCACGTGCCGAGGCGCTGAGTTTGTGAACCGTGCGAAGTAAATGGAGACATGTCTCACGATAATATTAAAAATTATCCAATAAATACTGGGAGTGCCAGGAATAAATCGGGCCTATGCTGATGTAAGTAGCAATGCGTGACTACCATAGTTACGTGCGTATATTCATGTTTCCGCTACGCCGTCGCGCAAGATTGCTTGCGGAGGGCGGAGAGCATGACTGATCCAGGCGATGAAAGTGGTGCGCCAAGTGAAATGAATTATCGAGTGACAAGTGACCGGCTGGTCATTATTCAAGTGAAGTGAACGGAGCAATAAATGAAATGGTCACTGAGGCTGCGGCAGGTACTGGGTCAAGGTTCTGCACGGCGCTCAAGAGGGCCAAGAATTTGAGTAAACGTACAGCACAGTGATAGATACAACTGTGACACGTGTTTGTTGCAGTTCACTGTACGGGGAACGATAAGAATGGCACATGTCCAGTTCGGCTGTAGTTGTGTTTAGGTCACTCGATTCTTTTTTAATCATTTAAAGCCCAGCGGTAACTTTACGTAGCATCAGATTTAACATTCGACAATTCTACAAGGTGCCCACATTGCGTTTATGTATTTTGTACGGATCTCAGAACAAACAGCAACTTTTGCCTTATAACACATTAAGAGACTGGTTTTTATAACCGAAGTGGAGAGTGTTTACTGCGCGGTACGCACTCAGTCCTTATATAACACAGATGCGCTTCAAGCCTGTTTAAATCAGTGCACGTGCTTCGTATTTGGTTGTAGGTTGCGGTGTGTTATTTGGTTACTTTATACGTTGTCGCGTGCTGAATCAGCTGTGAAATAATCTCGCAGAGCATTGGTAATTTTGCGTAGGCCAACGTTGTAGGCCGCGACTCGCTACGGGCTGGACGGCCTGGGGATTGGGTTTTGGTACGGGCGAGATTTTCCGTACCGTCCATACCGACACCTAACCCCTCCCCCACCAACCCCCTGTAGGTCTTTCCCAGACTAAAGCCGTCGGAGCGTGGTGCTAACACCCACCTTCTTCTAGTGTTGCGAATCGGTTGGAGTTATATATCCGCCTCTTCTCTCTGCCTGCATAGGCATGTCATGGGGTGACCTTTACCTTTACCTTCATTATTAACCTTTTAAAGCCTAGCGGTAACTTTACGTACCACCAGGTTTAACATTAAAAAATTCTACGTGGTGCCCACATTGCGTTTATGTGTTTTGTACGGATCTCAGAACAAACAGCAACTTTTGCCTTATAAAACATTAAGAGACTGGTTTTTATAACCGAAGTGGAGAGTGTTTACAGCGCGGTACGCACTGAGTCCTTCTATAAAACAGATACGCTTCGTCTTTAAAGGGTTAAATACACCGGTTCCAGTATTGGTACAAACGGCGTGCACCATACAAGGTTATCATAATCGTCATGTAGGGAATATTGTTATGGCTTAGGCAGTTATTCGTCGGTTTATAACCTGGGAGGCGCAGGTTGAATCCCAGGGCGTTTCATGTCTGAGTTCTGACTGATGAAGTGCCACTGCGCTCTTCTCCTTGACTCTGTGTAATGCTTCTTCATTTCTCACACGATCGGTCCAACTAATCTTCTCCATCCTTCTGCAGCACCACATTTTAAAACTTTCCAGGTATTTCTGATCTCCTTTCCGAAGTGTCCAAGTTTCAGCACCATACATAGCTGTGGTAGAAATGTAGCACTTTACTAGTTTATTCCTTAACCTTTTAAAGCCTAGCGGTAACTTTACATACCACCAGGTTTAACATTAAAAAATTCTACGTGGTGCCCACATTGCGTTTATGTGTTTTGTACGGATCTCAGAACAAACAGCAACTTTTGCCTTATAAAACATTAAGAGACTGGTTTTTATAACCGAAGTGGAGAGTGTTTACAGCGCGGTACGCACTGAGTCCTTACATAAAACAGATACGCTTCGTCTTTAAACGGTTAAATTTAAGTCCATTATGGTGGTGAAAACAGCCTGAGACACGTACAAAACACTGAAATTACACTGCAGGGGTAGGACGACGAGTCTTTTAATATTCAACCTTGTTGTGTGAAGTAAGCACTGGGCATGAATAAAGGGTTAAACTTTTGGTGCTGTATTGCAGTTACGCTTAAAACGTTCGCAGGAGAGTTTCGATTGTCCAGACGCACGGATTAGAAGCATTTATGTGCTTGTTACTGGCTTGTCTGTACGGGACAATTTAGCTTTATCTGAGTCTTTGTCGCGGCGTTTACTGCGCCCGTATCTGATACTGATACTTAGCGGATCATCCGCGAGTTAAGGCTGGCTGGAAAGGGAACTGGTGATCGTTGGGAAAACCATAGCATAGTTTCGTCGTCTGGGACCGTACCTTGAGACAAGCTATACCGGCCCCCCCGCCCCGCCCCGCCCCGCCCCGCCCCGCCCCGCCCCGCCCCGCCCCCACCTCCCGCATTTGACAGACTGTTGTTGTGTTCCATAATCGTACTGCATCTTCCACTATGGACTTGACCATTACTGCCGCCCAGCGGTGTAAGTAACTTCCGGGACACCGTGTGGCTCTGTAACGAAAGCTGGCCTGTTGGGGTGTCACGACGTCAACTGTCAGCAAGACACTGTGGTCGCAGACCTCGCAGGAAACACGTGTTGATACGAGTTTCTGTGGTCATCTGCAAGTACTGGCTGATGATTTGATGATTTCCACGTCACGTAACTTGCTGGATACGTGACAAAACAACATGAGTGGCGAATTTATCTGAGCTTGACCTCTGAGTGCTGGCCACCTTCCCATATAAACTGTCTGACCTCTGACCTCTGACAGGGCTGTCAATTTCGTTAAAGCAGGAATAAAGTACATGCGCGGGTGAGAGGACTTTCGTGATTACTAGTTACGGACCGGCCTTAAATATTCAAGCCACCTTCATTTGAGAAGAATTGGCCAGTTTATTTGCTGCCATTGTTTTGTGTTCTGTAAGCGATTGTAACCTGTACTGGAATTTATTTGCCAATAAAAGTCGCGAAATGACTAATTTGAAATTAACCCTTTAGATACGAAGCGTATCTTTTATGTAAGGACTCAGTGCGTACCGCGCTGTAAACACTCTCCACTTCGGTTATAAAAACCAGTCTCTCAATGTTTTATAAGGCAAAAGTTGCTGTTCGTTCTGAGATCCGTACAAAACACATAAACGCAATGTGGGCACCACGTAGAATTTTTTAATGTTAAACCTAGTGGTACGTAAAGTTACCGCTAGGCTTTAAAAGGTTAAAATAGTGTAATTTAGTTCCACCTGTTAGCGCGCGCAGATGTCGCATGAGGTTACAGAGGCTGCATGCTGAGGTATAAAGCATTTTTAAGATCCTCTGTCTTGTATCATAGATGGCAATGGATGCTGTGAGCAAATTGCTCAGGACTCTGGGGAAGGCAAAGAGTCAGGGTCTTCTAAAGAGAAAAGGCGTGCAAGAGGTCACATTGTGGTGGTGGTGTGGCACCTACAAATGGTACCTACCTACATTAAGGCTGTAGCAGCAGTAAACCGCTACCCTATATGGTCACCTCTCAGTACTGTGTTCTCAGCTCTGTGCTTGACGCGTTGTATTCGTATGTTGATATTTCTTACGTCTAATCTTGGTAGGCGGTAATGCAAAACGGTTTGCTTCATTCATAGTCATTGCCTGATGTAAAGCCGGAATTGTTGAGAGATACGTCCTTACCTGTAGTAACTGTGGTACAAATGTGCCTTTTGACTGAAACACTACTATGAGAGGAAGTATAAGAGAGGTGACCGGATCGAATCCTGGTACGAGCCGTCGTGTACGTGGGTAGTGTCGTCGTTGAGAAAGTATTAACTTGCAGAAATGTGTATGTGAATGCCGCTTCTTGAATTGCTTCATGCTTGGGAGATGTGACCGATAGGTTGTCCCGAAACGTCGGTAACCGACTATCAACCTACACCATTTAACCTTTTAAAGCCTAGCGGTAACTTTACGTACCACCAGGTTTAACATTAAAAAATTCTACGTGGTGCCCACATTGCGTTTATGTGTTTTGTACGGATCTCAGAACAAACAGCAACTTTTGCCTTATAAAACATTAAGCGATTGGTTTTTATAACCGAAATGGAGAGTGTTTACAGCGCGGTACGCGCTGAGTCCTTTTATAAAGCAGATGGGCTTCGTCTTTAAAGGGTTAATCCATTCCACGCCCTGCAATCCCACTTTAATGAGATACGTTTTAATATTATTATCCCATCTGCGTCTGTGGCGTCCAAGTGGTCTCTTTCGTTCACGTTCTTCCCACCAAAATTCATTTATCTTCTCAACCATACGTGGCACAGTCAGTGCCAGTCTTATGCTGCTTTGTTTGATTACCGTAAATCATTTTTAATCTGGAATTAACAGAGGGCAATAGGAGGTGGGCAACCTGTGTTCGTCGTGACAATGCTACAGCGATCATATAACGTACGTTAAGATGTAATCAGCGGCGGTATACACAACTTACTGCAATAAACCTCCGTTTATGCCGCCTTCTAAAAACATTAAATGAAATTTGCGGTAAAAATTATATACGTCGATACAGCGCAGGTGCGAAGCGGGCGTGAGCATGCGCACTAGTGATTACAGTTGTTTGATGTAGCGTGTTATTAGTACGTGATCCCGCCACAAGACTCGTGCGGCGCTGCAGTGTCTATCAGTAATTATAGCACCATATATAACAATTTTCTTCAGCTCTTAAGAATCTATTTTGAGGAATGAAACCTTAAAGAATGGTTTCAGTACACAACCGATTTATTTCCGGCTCCTCTAATTTCGCGTAAAGTAGAGTCGATGTAATTATTATAATTCTGTTTTATCTACTGTATCAGTAATTTCACTGGAACATGATTCAGAATAAATTGGTCAACAATTTGTCAGTGTCTGCCGCTGTCGAGATGGTGCAGGATTCGTACGTTCCAAGACGCCATATTTCATGTGCGCGTTTCGTCATTTATCCAACATGAGCGAAGAAAATTGCTCACATATCTGAAGTATAAGTGTACGCTGTTTTCCAAATTAGCCCTTTAAAGACGAAGCGTATCTGTTTTGTATAAGGACTCAGTGCGTACCGCGCTGTAAACACTTCACTTCGGTTATAAAATCCAGTCTCTTAACCCTTTAAAGACGAAGCGTATCTGTTTTATATAAGGACTCAGTGCGTACCGCGCTGTAAACACTCTCCACTTCGGTTATAAAAACCAGTCTCTTAATGTTTTATAAGGCAAAAGTTGCTGTTTGTTCTGAGATCCGTACAAAACACGTAACCGCAATGTGGGCACCGCGTAGAATTTTTTAATGTTAAACCTGGTGGTATTTAAAATTACCGCTAGGCTTTAAAAGGTTTAAGGTCTCAGTTTGACTTAGAAGGACCCTGACGATGACGCCCGGACGCAGTCGTGACTGACTCGAATTTTGTACATTGTCCGTTGTCTCAGGCTAAAGACAAAACTCGAAAGCTCCCGGAGGCGGTATGTGCGTCTTGCTTCAGGTGGAAAGCGGAAACGTGAAAACCAGCGTAGTGGGGCTGTTCAGAAAGGGTTGCCGCGTCCGAAACCAGAGTTTTTAATGTGTGACTGTGGGTGCAGTCACGCATTTCAGTGACTCTTGTTAAATATTTTATTACGACTGTAATTGCCACGAACTGTGCCCAGTAGTTGAAACTTGACACCCAACAACACTGTGCATGTAAGCCATACACAGCACGTCATTCGACAGCCTCGGCGATAAGGCCACGTGTGCTCGAAATGTGGACAACGTAAAGTTTTAGATATGTATCTGAGCATGTTATCAACATATTTGAATTTCGTAAGCCTTGACGTAATGCTTACATCCTGTCAGCAACGGGTTCTATGAGATACGTACAACAGTCGTGTGTCAGAACTGTGAAGAATACGTCGTCGCAGTCCTTCCCTCTTTTACCTACTTGTTCACAACAGGTGTTGAGGTTGTTTATTTTCACTTGATCACACTCAGACACTCACCACAGCCGGTAGGACTTCTCTGGACGAGGGATCGGCCCCGTCGCAGAGACCTCTACCTGACAACACAAACACTGTACAAGACAAACATCCATGCCGCCGGTGGGATTCCAACCCACGATCCCAGCAAGCGCTCGGCCGCAGACCTACGCGTAAGACCGCGCGGCCACTGGGATCGGCACAGAATACCAATACGTGGATTAACCCTTTAAAGACGAAGCGTATCTGTTTTATATAAGGACTCAGTGCGTACCGCGCGGTAAACACTGTCCACGTCGGTTATAAAAACCAGTCTGTTAATGTCTTATAAGGCAAAAGTCGCTGTTTGTTCTGAGATCCGTACAAAACGCATAAACGCAATATGGGCACCACGTAGAGTTTTTTAATGTTAAACCTGGTGGTATGTAAAGTTACCGCTAGGCTTTAAAAGGTTAATAAGTAGTTGTCAGTTTTGATGAATCATTATCTCGAGTGCAGTTTAAAGTTGCGGTATGAGGTGGGGGGATGCGCTTTTTGTAATGGAGAATTACAGGGCTAAGCCTGAAGCAGGTGCGCACCCCAAATTGTACACGCGTAGCTCAGCAACAGATTTAGAGTGGTATGTGGAACCTTCAGACTGAGTCCCCTGTAATCGAAGGGATGTTATCTTCACTGCCTTCTGTTCCACCCCAGTTATTGAAACCGTTTATGAGTCATAAAGTTTCTCACTTACAGGACTAGTTTCAGAAACATGTGTACACATTGGAATCACGTAAGACGTTAATTCACCTTGAAAACTTGTTAACGTAGCACGAGTGTTCAGGTTCCTACTCCGGGGTCTCCGATAGTTCCAGTTTCCGCTTATCTTGTCACGTTGTATCCAGATCCTCGCTTCGTCCGTTGCCACTGACGATTTCGTACGTAACCTAACGCAGATGTAGTCTGATACTTGAGACATAGGGCCATCAGCAGAGTTAGCTGCCAGAACTGTTCTTTTAACCTTTTAAAGTCTAGCGGTAACTTTACGTACGACCAGGTTTAACATTAAAAAATTCTACGCGGTGCCCACATTGCGTTTATGGGTTTTGTACGGATCTCAGAACAAACAACAATTTTTTTCCCTTTACAGCATTAGCAGATTCTTTACTATAAGTGAGATGGGTAGTGTTTACTGCGCGGTACGCATTGGGATGTTATATAAAACAGATACATTTCGTCTTTGAATGGTTAATGTGCCTGTGTAAGATGAGGGCTGTAAAATAAACTGGAATATCATCTGAATTATGACAAAAAATGCGGCGTCTGCTTTATGTTTAGACCGTGTATGCTTGTGTGAGTGCGACAGGTAGGTAGTAACAGGTGTGTGCCTGAACAGGATCATTGTCGCGGTAATTACCGGTATTAAGAGGATGGAAAAAGACAGCTCGAAGGGACGAAACGGTGAAACAAGGCAACCTATAGTTGCGTGTATGGTTGAAATAATTGTTGTACTTTTATTAATGTTATTGTTTTAACCATTATGAAGTAACTGCTCCAGGGCATGATGCAGGATAAATTCACTCTAGCAGCTGCACAAAAATATCTTGTGTTCGTGTTTCATAAAAAAAAAAAAGAAAAACAATCTACGACAGTGGCGCCACAATTTTGTGCAATCAAATGTACGTTTATGGAAATACGGAATCAATTCTCTACAAATTACCGCGCGGTCTAAGGCGTGGGTCTGCGGCCGAGCGCTGGCTGGGATCGTGGGTTCGAATCCCACAGGGGCATGGATTTTTTTTCTCTTGTACAGTGTTTGTGTTGTCAGGTAGAGGTCTCTGCGACGGGCCGATCCCTCGTCCAGAGGAGCCTTACCGACTGTAGTGTGTGTCTGATTGTGAGAAAGTGCAAATAAACAACCTCGACACCTGCTGTGAACAGGTAGAAGAGAGAAGGACTGCGAAACGAAACGAATCTCTACAAATTAACATATAGTAATTTATTTGTGTGTTGTAAAATGGCATGAAGATTACAGAATCTTGATCGAAACATGTTGCTCTGTAATTTGATGATCTGACATCAGTATCAGTAAATAGCTGTGTTGGTGGTAATATGAGTAGTACTTTGTAAGATTCTCTGCAGTTTTGTGACGGTTGGTAGTCATTGCAACAACATTATGGCGGATGTTGTTTGTTTCCTGATGTGTATTTTAAGAACACAACATTTGAATAAAACGTTCTGGGGGTAGCAACTGCGGGGTAAATTGCTTAGTGGTGAGTAACGCAACGTGTCGAGGATGATCTCCGCCCTCATCATCAGTGTACTGAGTCAGTTTATTCAGTTTAGTCGTCGCGAAAGCTTTAAATTATATAATACAACGTTTGTTTCATCATCGAGTAAAGGCAGTACACATTAACATTTTAAAGCCTAGCGGTAACTTTACATACCACCAGGTTTAACATTAAAAAATTCTACGTGGTGCCCACATTGCGTTTATGTGTTTTGTACGGATCTCAGAACAAACAGCAACTTTTGCCTTATAAAACATTAAGAGATTGGTTTTTATAACCGAAGTGGAGAGTGTTTACAGCGCGGTACGCACTGAGTCCTTATATAAAACAGATACGCTTCGTCTTTAAAGGGTTAATATACGTCCTGTGCAATATATTATGTTGGAACCAGCTGAGGCAGCAGCCCAATTGGGCACCTGCGGTCTCTTCATTGTATCTGTGGCTTTTGGAGCCTCGTGCCATATCTGTTTGAGCAAAGTTTTAGGACATACTTTCAGTAAATATTAGGGACCACCAGATCGATAACGCCAATGACTGTGTACGAATTGTGTAGTATGTCTGGTACAGTACGTTTAATGTATTCGGTACCTTTTAAGAAACATCCTGTGCAACTCTCATTGTTAACCAACGGAAGGATCGCGTGAGTTGAACACTTTGGGTTGTTCAGTGCATGTGTGTGTTGTAATGATGTATTGCACATATTTTTAAGAGACACCCCGTATAACCGTTATTGTTGCCCAGCAGAAGGATCGCGCTAGTTGGATACGTACAGGTTGTTTAATGCATGTGTGCTTTGTGATGATGTATTTAACACATTTTTAAGAAACACCCTGTATGACTGTCATTGTTGACCAGCAGAAGGATCGCGTTAGTTGGATACGTACAGGTTGTTTAATGCATGTGTGTTTTGTGATGATGTATTGAACACATTTTTAAGAAACACCCTGTATAACTGTCATTGTTGACCAGCGGAATGATCGCGCAAGTTGAACACGTACGGTTTGTTTTCGGCTGTACTGTCGAGGCGGTAGTGAGATGCAAGATAAAACTAATTGTTGCACGACCCGCCAGCCCGTCAGCGCCCCCGTATTACGCTTCTCACGACAGTGTCTCCGCGCTCCAGTGGGTCTGTCGCTTGTCTCTGTGCCTCTACCTGTTCTGTGCCAGTGTTCCAGCTTGATTTATGTTTACTCATTCTGCTTCTCGTGGCTTTAAAATCCTAACCTGTCCCAAAAGTAAGGCCTCTTTGCGCATATTTCTGTAAAATTTAAAGTTGTTCATGTCCACGCCATGAAGGCTCCATTCATTCTTAACGTCGGCACTAGATTGAGGTAAGGTGAGTGGTTAACCTCACTTGCAGGCTGCGATAATTAACCCCTTAAAGATGAAGCGTATCTGTTTTATATAAGGACTCAGTACGTACCGCGCTGTAAACACTTTCCACTTCGGTTATAAGAACCAATCTCTTAATGTTTTATAAGGCAAAAGTTGCTGTTTGTTCTGAGATCCGTACAAAACACATAAACGCAATGTGGGCACCACGTAGAATTTTTTAATGTTAAACCTGGTAGTATGTAAAGTTACCGCTAGGCTTTAAAAGGTTAATTGTGAGTTCATTAACAGCTAATGTCACTGTACAACGTACAGCACGTTTTTTCCCGTGTGACTGTATATCCAACCCGTTATAGCACCCTGGGTCTGGTAGGACCTGATTTCATCCGTCGAATTTGTCAAATTTTCCTTTCCACTTCCTTATAATACGGAAGGGCGTAGCTTATGTGTGTCTTCTTCCCTAAGTGAGAGACATCGTGCTTTGTGACACAAATACTGTTTGAAGAAAAATTATTTTTGGAGAAGTACGTTCCATGAAAAATAGGGGAAATCCGCTTCCTGTGATGGTCCATAGCTGTAAAAGACACCCGTATTTTAGATTACAGAAGTTCAAAGGAAGTCGTGCATTTTAAAATTAATACTAAGTCCATACATGAAAGAGTCCTTCCCGAGCAGCTGATCAGCTGGTCTGGGTATTTCCCGCCTCATGTGAACCTAACGGTTCATTACCTGCTTCACAATAGCCCGCCGTTGGACCCTAATCTTGAACCAGATGAATTTATTCTACAGCCTTACCGCAATTTACTTACGGTACATTTTAATATTATCCTGCCACCTACGTGTAGTACTCGTGAGTGATCTCATTCTTTCATGTATTCCCATAAAAGAAATCTTGTATGATCCGTTATTTCAGTCTTCCGCCGCAACGCTGATAAAATCTGCGCTCTTCTGGGGTATAACGCAGCGTCGAGCGGTAAACCTTTACCGACGTTTCGGGACAACGTATCGGTCCCAACACCATGGATCATGGGACCTAATCGTTGCCCCGAAACGTCGGTGAAGGATTACCACTCGACGCTGCGTTATACCCCAGAAGGGCGTAGATCTCAAATCTTCTATGAGTTTAAACTTGACATGATCCAGAAATTACAGGAGTGTTCGTGATTTTAGGCTTCCGCCGCGGTGTAAATGAGATCGTCGCTCTTCTGGGATGTTACCTGCGCTGCGTAACGTCCCAGAAAATCGAAGAGCTGAATTATAGAAGTAAGTTATTTTAAGTACTGAATGTCACGACCTGTCGAGATATCAGAGCCTTGTTTAACCCGGACCTTGTCCACTGATGCCACTGGACTGGCGGCACAACAGTGCGTCATTGAACAAGTGATACAATCAATCACAGTAACATGAGCATTCACGTTCCGTTAGTCAAAATCACCTACAGATGGCAGCATTGTAGCAATTTAATGGCCGCCGCTAAGGTAATTTATCATGCAGTTTGTCCACATCAGAAGATATCCCATGTAATTAAGGGTTCGACCACTGTACATTGAAGGATCGGTATGATGATAGAGTATTGTTTCTTGTTTGTGTTTATTCGGTTATATTGTATATTTTACTGAAGGCTTGATTAACAAATGATAGTTGTTTAATTAATAGAAGTCACAGTCATTTTTCAGGAGCGGTAATTGGGTGTTTGGTGCCTTAATTTGTTTCTGTGCTGATTGGATGAATTAAGTCTCGGAATTTAAACGTGTTTTGTAGATCCAAATCATGCCAGTGCTAAAACGGGCAGACGTAAGGAGGGCCAAATCTGATATAGGTCCCACATAACTTCTAATATCCACGTGTCTTCCAGTTGTATACGTTTCTTTTTTTTGTAGGGGGAATAGGTGGAGATTACTTTGCAACAGGGACGAACAAACATCCCAGCAGTCAGGTCATAAGACAACGCATCGTCTGAGGAAAAACTTTAGTGGATTTGTATAGACTGGCTTTCATTTGAAATCTGCTTTCTGCAGGGATATTACGCAGCGTGGAGTGGTAATTCTGTACAGACGGTTCGGGACAATCTGTCGGTCCCATTTTTAAGGGTCAAGAAGTCCTAGCATAAAGCTCTTCTTGGAGTGTCCGGATTACTCTGTCTTAATCTTTTAAGTTTTTTTTCAATTTTGTGAAAAGTCCATACTTGCACCGAGGCCCACCGATCGACCCATTAAATGGGTACGTAGGTCTTTTACCACGAGGGTAAAGAGGCCGGAACGTGAAGCTGACTACTCGTCACCATGTAATCTCGAGGTTAAGAATGAGTGGAGCTATACGTCCCTCCCACCAACCTTCATGGCGTGCACAGGGACGCTTGTATCTTCACGCTTGATTTATTATTTTCGTCATGCATTGCGTTTTCCAAAAGCGTTTGACTAAGAACTATATAAATAAAATGCAGAATAAAGAATGAATAAATAAATGTTTAGTTTATTTATACAGACGCAGGTTAATAACAGTGCGTGGATTGTTGGGCTGAGAGAGGTTCAACACACTGGAGTGTTTTGCCAATTTTGAAACGTGTGATAAACATACAGTTAGTTGGTTTGATGGTTGGTTTGCAAAAAATGTTTCTGTATTCGTGCAGACGAAATGTACAAAAACCTGCTATGCTATTTATAGTAACGGCTGATCCCCCGATTTACGGATGCAAGCCCAAGGCGTTTCTGCTCAGCTGGCGTGATCTGTATAATTGTTTCAGAAGCTGCTAGATCCGGGTTAAACCCGTCTTGACGGAAGCTTGTTTCCCTTGATAAGTTACATTCCTGTTGAAATTAATGAGTAGGCGTCTACAGTCTTCAGGCGAACGACTGCCAGCAGCTCTCTGTCACTTTCCTTGCTCATTGACATGAAGAGGTGTTGTCAACGCCAAGTATTCTTATGACAGATTGTGCCACTTTATCGGGCGATGAAGATGGCTCCAGTGTCGGGACGCACACTGTGCAGGCCGTGAAGTACTAAAAGTGAGGTATATGCCATAATGTCTCAGTGCTGCATGTGGCTTTCGAAAGAAATAACGTACACCATTTGAAGAGATTGTTTGGCGCCCACTGAGGTGAGAGGATGGGAAAGGACTGAGAAGGGATTAGTTGTGAAGACAGTGTCCTTGCAGTCGTTGCAAGCACTGAGTGGGATCACAGAAATGTTGAGTCCAGGACGGACTTTGCACTGGACAAATTCGTGGTAGGATGAGATCGTGTAATGTGAAGCCACGTGGAGTGACGTCCAGAATATCACCCGACCCCTAACACGATCCAAAACCCATGCCGTGGGCATTTATATTTAGTTCTAGTAAGTATAATTTGGCATGATTACCGCCTGAAGAGCTTACCGTCTACTCAAAATAATGTCTTGCGTGCAAATATAGTATCGGTGGGCTGCGGTATTTTTGGTAGAGATGTAATGGTTAAACTGCGAAAAATGAGAGTTGTATTGGTTAAATCTTACTGTTTTGTTGTTACTGGGAAAGACTGTATTCTGAACGCCACTCTGTAGCGTCCCCCCAGGCTAAGCATTAGTTGACTGTTGCAGTATCTACCTCCCATAAGTGGCGCCGTCGGTACCCTCGTCCGTCAGTCTGCCGGCGCGTCGCTTGAATACAGTACGCGAATATGCCACCCTGAGTTCAACTCCCAGACAGCCATCGAGCTAAAGGTTTTGCCCTCTAACTTAGGAAGACTGTTTGCTCCTAGAGCCGTAGCCTTTAGCATAAGAAGTCCGGGTCATAAACCGAGACTAAACCGTTAGCATAAGCATAATCCCCCCGCTATAGTGTAAGGTGTCTGTTATTGAGACCAGCGATGCGTTGAAACGCAGGAATGGCTAATCAGACCAAGGGACGTCGACTTACCCTTCGCGCAAGTCGACGTCCCTTGGTTAGCTCTTTGGTTGGTTGGTTCCTCCTTCAGTCCCCCCTCTGATCCTTTGTTAGTCTGCTTTACTTTGTTAACATCAGTGTTGTGCCACTGAAGACCACCCCCAACGCTGTACTTCCTGGTCTGTTTTCCTTCCTTAAAAAAGGAAAAAGGTAGGATGTCGAGATCGCCTTGCTTGCACGAAGTCTCAGCCATTGCGGCGGTGTGGGCCGATAGTCTGTCGCCGCGTGGCTCAAGTCGCGGCGAAGAGTAGCCCTTGTTGTGTTGGCGTGGGGCCATGGAGGACACATTTGGTTACGCCTAGCATATTAACCAACCAGTAACACGCTTAAAGTATCTGGGGGCCAGCTGTCATGATTAACGTCTGTCGTGGCTTTTCGCGCTGTTCAGCGGGATGGCTGCTTTCAAGTGGTCCGCCGTTGCTTTCTCCCTAGTCGTTTCTGTGTCATCGTACATAACCGTCTGCATTCTGCCTCGATTTTGTATAACCTTTGAACCTGATACAGCGTCGTTCAGTAATCTGTAGCCAAAATCAACAAATCAAAAATTCCGCCACTCTACTCGTAAACTCTTCTTCTAATCCGTGTACAGATTGTCTTCTTGAAAGCGTTTGCATTGTTTGGAGAAAGAAGAGTGCGTGAGTGGCATATGTCAAAATGTCAGATTCTTGTCTTAAAGTGTCCGCGGCTGGTGTCCTGTAAGTTCTGTTGTGTTCTGTGGGCCGAGTCGCTTATGGAGGCGTGCTGTCCTTTAGGCAAACAGCGGCAGGGCTGTGGAGTCGGTATACAAAAGCTCCGACTCCGACTCCATCATAAAAGCTCAATATGTATTAATTCTGCAGCCAGAGCCAACACTTTGTTTTTTAAAAGTACGTATTTTGGCTACCGGTTTCGACTAATAAGTGCCAGCATCAGGCCGCAATCGAGGCGATAAGATGAAAAACTCCATACGGAGTTTGCTACGGCCTGATGGTGGCTCTTATGAGCCGAAACTAGTAGCCAAAAAACGTATTTTCAAAAACGATGTGCAGGTCCCAACTGTATAGTTCACAAGAATAAATGTATTTTTGCGATCTGTTTGCAAACGGGGATGTCTTGCATAAAAAATATACACTAGAACTCGGTTATAACGTCATGAAGGGGACTGAATATTTTTTGTCGTTATAGACGAGTGTTGTTATGACCGATTAGTGTAACGTTATGGTTAAGAGTGGGGAATTAATTCGTACTACAGAATACCTGACGCTATAGACGAGGTGTCGTATAAACCGATGTCGTTATAACCGGGATAGACTGCAGTTTGTGTACTGAGCAATATCAAGGTCTGACTGTAGAATTAATAAGAATAAATATAGTTTTGTAATCTGTACACCAACGGGGATGTTTTGTATAAAATATAATTCTTGTTGTGAGCCATATCAGAAACCTGATGAAGGAGACGCATTCGGTCACCGAAACGTTGATTTTCTTGAACCACACGACGCGACTGTCAGGCCGACAGTATCTTATTCACGTTAGCCTCCGTGAAAGCTTCAACACAAATAGACAGTAATTGCGTAACTGCTTTGAACTGAAGAAATTAGCACAGCCCCAAGTCTACTGCCACATGTAAACTGCACGGTACATAATTCTGTCTGCATCCAACTTTAGACACGCACTCGGCGACCTTCACAGGTGCTGAAAGTTACAATTAACATTCCCTAATCTGCACAGATAGTCCACAGCCCTTTCCCCGCCAACTGTGGGCCGGAACTGCACACAACCGTAACAAGCTTACGGGTGAAGATATAAGTAAGGGGGCCGACTAACAGCGGACAGTGTCACATTAGCAAATATAACATAACGTCAAGAGATATGAAGTTTTTGCAAAGTATTAATGCTGAAGTGTTACGGACAGACTGCTATTAACAAAAACCTTCACTCAAGGCAAGCTGGTTATCATAATGCTGTTTCTGTCTCTTCAAATTGATCGCTCTGAATAGAATTTACATAAACTATCGTCAGTTGTAACACGTTTACTGTACAAAACATGCTGACTCGTGGAATTAACAAGAACAAGCAGGTAAATAAATAAATAAATAAATAAATAAATAAATAAATAAAAATAAAACCTTAAAGACGCGAGTTTTGAGGTGTTCACAGGGGTGTAAACGAGGACTCCGGTCTCCTGGGATGTAACGAAGGGGCGTCCAACATTTCGAAAGTACGTGTCTCCTTCATTTTCCAGGGTTCAAAATCCATGAGCCATAAACACTTGAAAATGAAGGCGACAGATGTTTTCGAAACGTCGGGAGCAACTTACCCAGCGACGCAGCGTCATATCCCAGGAGACCGCAACGAAACCTTTCAGACATCACGGTCACTGGATTACTCGGTTCCAACTTTATGTCAGACAGCAAACAGGACCCCGTGACGCAGCAGTATTTACGTAACTGATATGTCAAATACGCTACTGTCTTAGGGCTAAACACGGGGCACCATAACCTGGCCTTCTGTAAAGGAGTGCCTTTATGGTTGGAGGTGCGTTTAGATCGTCCAGCGTTCCGGCGAACTTGTTACTGCCATCATAAGCAAGCAGACCGCTGTGCAAGGCTGTGGAGTAGGCGTCGGAGTCGGAATCGGAAGAAATTGTAGGTGGAGTCGGAGTCGGTATATTTTTACCGACTCCGACCTCAATCTAAAGTCTTGACTAAATACTCCAACTCCAGAGCCCTGATAGCTACAGTAACCATTAGACTTATACTTAAAGCTACAGTAACCATTAGACTTATACTTAAAGCTACAGTAACCATTAGACTTATACTTAAATACAGGCTATAAGTCTAAAAAGTAGCCTGATGATTCACGTGGTGGTGATGAAACGTCTTACAGGTTTACCATTATTAAGAATAAATGTACGCAAATTATATACGTGCATGACGCCGGAGCGTCGGCTGTGTATGGGTATGTAATTCGGTGATTGAGTCGTAACGGAACTGTGATGGTGGAGACGTGTCGGTCGCCGAAATGTTGGGTCTGTTGAACAAGTTGTGTGTTCAACATCGCATGTACAAGCCCTTTGTAAAGCGAGTGTACTTCCAAGTTAGAACTGCTAATTTTACTCGTTCTAGAAATAGGCTGTCATCGTATAGGCTTCGTACTGCCGCGGTTGGGCAAGTGCACGATTGGAATCTGCGTTAGGATTTCGTCAGGATCTCAACAGCAACACGATGTAGACGGAATATCTGCATCAGATATACACAAATCTCGGGTGACTACATGTTGTACGGTGGCGCCTGAAGTCTGTAGTTCCTCGGTATGGAAGTTGTTTGATGTTACATCCTTGCGCCTAGAATTTTGAGGTGACTCCAAGACTTTTTGGAAAATCAGTGGACCCCAGGTCTACAGTTATATCTACTCAAAATTTTAACATGGCTACAGCTTTTTGACCACAGCATGTTTCTGTCTACAGGGTGTTCTGTTTTCATAGGAATGTAGCTGAATGTCAGCGTATTTCAGTGTTTTTGTATGGTAGTGGTTGGTATTTTACTGTTCAGATCAGATAAAATTAAATTTTGTTAGCACATTTTGATAGAAATTCTAATTACCAAATTTATTCAAACCTTTTTGTTGAGAACGGAATCATTTTACGACAAAGGAGTTGCCGGCTTACTCCCACTTTTACACTCTATTATTATTTATTTTTTCTATTTTATTACAAAACAGCCTTGACTTTGTTAGATTTCAAACACTTCCGACAGCACTTACCACTAGCAGTTTAGTGCCCTTTGTGTAGTACAGTTCCAGTTCCTTAAATGGTAGTTCTTTTTTTAAGTGGTGAAGGGCCCCGCAACAGACGCTACGGACGCACTGCAGCCTTGAGGCTTATTGTGCAACCCTGTGATGAAGATGACGATGATGATTATTATTTTTTGTCCTTTTCCTAGTAATGGAGCACCGGTGGAATGAAATTGACAGGGGAAAACCGAAGGACTCGGGGGAAAAACCTGTCCCAGTGCCACTTTGTCCACCACAAATCCCACATGGACTGAACCGGGATCGAACCCGGGCTTCCGCGGTGGGAGGCCGACGGCTAACCGCCTGAGCCATGGTACGGCTTTTAAGTGGTAGTTACTTGATGCAGAAGTCACGCGCCTTGCCCATTAAATGTACGTCCCACGTAATACTATAGTTACCCTTACCGCCACTGGCAGTGACAGTGTGTACACTTGCTGCGTTATGTGACAGAGACCACTAAATCCACCGACAGTTGATACCTAACCCTGTTTCCAAAGCGAACCTACTTGGTACCGCGTCTTAAGTCAGTATCGGTGTGGTTTGCTTGTGGAGGATCAGGAAGGAAGGGAGGGGATGTTGCTTATTTCAGATTGGGTTATGAAAAATTGATCCTCGTGTAAAAATGAATGTAACAGGTGTTTATCCTGCGTAACCCGAATCTTGAACGGATTGTTCAGTTTTCAGATAAATTTAATACGTTGGCACCGCGGTTAAATCTCAAAGGCGATAGTTTTTCGGGTGAAAACCAGCGGAACTTTTTTAATTTTGGTGTTGAAATGCCAGTTGGCCTGTGTATACGACGTATATATTTCAATTTCTCAGAGAAGAGTCACAACCTACACTTTTCTTTGTTTTAATAAAAATTGCTGGGCGACCAGGTTCTATTTTATATATTTTTACCATCTGAAGTAACTTCCATACAGAGCATTTTATTTTGCGTAACATCATTTCACTTTGCAAAAGAGGAACGCCTTTCCCTTCATGTGACGTAGAGTTTCTTAATGCGCGTGTTTTTATAGGGCCTGATGATGGCTATATAAGCCGAAACCTGGTCGCCATATAATTTTTAAGAAAGCAAAGAAAAGTGTTGGTTGTGTCTGGTTTCTTCTCTGAGGATCTGATATATATATATATATATATATATATATACCTTGAATTTTATAGTTAGTGGCGTCACTGCTGCGATGCTGTGTAGGATTCTGAAATGTTACGTGAACATGGTAATTGGACTCACCACTGTATGCAGCTGTTAGACTCACCACTGTATGCAGCTGTTAGACTCACCACTGTATGCAGCTGTTAGACTCACCACTGTATGCAACTGTTAGACTCACCACTGTATGCAGCTGTTAGACTCACCACTGTATGCAGCTGTTAGACTCA
>BLKM01000711.1:278773-288909 GCA_013340265.1 Coptotermes formosanus
TACGTACATGCATACATACATACATACATACATACATACGTACATACATACATACGTACATATATACATACATACATACATACATACATACATACATACATAGATACACACGCGCGCGCGCGTGCGCACGTACCTATACCGGCTTTGGTTGTAGGTATGAATGGGAGCAGAAGATGGTAGAAATAAACAGCACTGGAAGGAATGCTTGTGTCGGTATTTCTTTATGCAATTTTGCCGGAAACACTTCACACCTTGCACCTGATAGCAGCCAAGTGTTATTCTCTCAATTTTGGTATCATAGTAAAAAAAATAAATTCAGAGCTGTCCCTCCAACACTTTACAAAATATTGACGATAGACATTCTGTAAATAAGTTTGCTGTATAGTCGAAATAATGCTGAGTGTACACAGAGATTGTTCGCCTGTTGCATGTTATGCTCCAGTTTTACCGCCGGAGTTTTGATGGGTTTTATGTCAGCTGTGATAACGTGGAGCCTACAGCAGTATTTACAATCTTAATTCTACAAAAAAAAACCGACATGTGGATGGATGTTGGATCGATCACTGCATTAGCTTAGGGTTTAACCTTTTAAAGGCTAGCGGTAACTTTACGTACCACCAGGTTTAACATTAAAAAATTCTACGTGGTGCCCACATTGCGTTTATGTGTTTTGTACGGGTCTCAGAACAAACAGCAACTTTGCCTTATAAAACGTTAAGAGATTGGTTTTTATAACCGAAGTGGAGAGTGTTTACAGCGCGGTACGTACTGAGTCCTTACATAAAACAGATACGCTTCGTCTTTAAAGGGTTAAGGTACACCGGTTTTCCTTGGAATGGGGTTACGGTCAAAAACAGTGAACTGGTGACGTTTCACTAATATTTTTATGCTGTTTTTACACTATTTTATGTTATTTGATTAAGGATCTGAGTTTCAACATTTATACACGTCCCTGATGATGGCTCGGCCGAGCCGAAACATGTAGTATATTGGCACAACCTTAGAATAAATGACGTAGTGTGCAATATATATATACACACACACACACACACACTGTGGTGTGTCTGACTGTGTTTATCATCACTGTAAGCAATATTTACCTTTATGGCCTGTAGGCCTGTAGGCCTGTTTGTGCCAGGCACTATATCACTGTGGACGTAAGTAGCCTTGGGGAATCGGAACGGGGCGGCACGAGCTGTGTTTCCGGTGCCGTCCCATGGCGCTCCCGGACGTGAAGCCTAGACATTGTGCCCTTCACTGGACTGTAGCTCGTGCCTTCTAAGGACAGACATAGCCACGTGCGTCCGTCTTCGTGCCGCACGCGTGAAAGTGCTTCTTGCCATTACGCGGACGGTAAACAGACCGGTTAGGTGTGGTTTGGTTTCGATTTCGGTGCTGTTCTACAGGCTGGACGATCGGGGCAGGAGCAAGAGGCATTTATCTTATCTAAGACGTCGAAACCGCCTCTGTGGCCCATGTAACCTCTGTCAGTGGACACTAGTCCATATTCAGAACCAGACGAATCCAGCCCATATAATCTTATCCTAGCTTTTTAATATCCATTTTAATATTATGCTGTCATCTGCACCTTTTTCTTCTAAGGTGTCTTTTTCCTTCGCATTTCTTCACCAAAAGCGTGTGTGCATTTTTTCTTACCCATACGTGCTACCTTCCACACGCATCTCTTCTCCCTTGGTGTGCAACTTTTGTATAAAAATTATAAATGTAAAAGTTTAAGCGGTCATTTATCTTCCATGGGAACCAGGTGACACTGCGACCTCAGTTCTGCTACGTTGAGGTCATAGTTGAAGAAATGTAGTGCTGATGTAGACTGATGTGCTATCAACTGTTCGATCACTTAAGTACCGTATCACATCTGACAGTTCGTGGGCGTAAAAGTTTCCCATTCTGTAGGCAAGACTCGCGGACGTGTATTTCCTGATTTTTTTGGTCAACTATCATGCATGGATCCAGGTTGTGTAACTCAGCATTTTTTGTTTCGCTACCATTACAGTGCGTTCCATTAATTGTGCGCCATTTTGTGCCTCACTGCAGCGACGTTTCTTTGTGCGCTGTTTTGCCAGTAATCAGATATGATGGGCGAGTTCGATGAATGCATTTTGCAAGTCAGACGATGTTCATATGTCTACTGCGAGAGTGAATAATGGGAGTGGAGTGTCCTTTCGTGCCAGTCTGATCTTTACCTAGCGTGTGATGATTCCACAAACACTGCCCCACCCGAAGTCGCGCCGCTCCTTGCCGCCTGTGTCACGTGGTTACAGTCGTGCAGTATTTCTCCGCACTGTAATCATTTCACCATGTTCATGATCTGTGTAGGCCTGTTTCATATGTGAAGCATTGAGACAGTTGCAGGGCTGATTCGCCACTTGCTGTGAGAGGGAACTGCTGCTAGGATCGTTTTGAGTTCAATAGATTGTAAATAGCGGCTGGTGGGGACCAGGGGTGCGGGTTGATAACGGTCTGCCTCAATAGGCTCAGTGACGTAATAACGTTGGTTTTCGTTTCGTTTCGTAGTCCTTTCCTCTTCTACCTACTTGTTCACAGCAGGTGTCGAGTTTATTTCCGCTTGATCACACTCAGACACATATCACAGTCGGTAGGACTCCTCTGGACGAGGGATCGGCCCGTCGTAGAGACCTCTACCTGATAACACAAACACTCACAGGAGACAAACATCCATGCCCCCGGTGGGATTCGAACCCACGATCCCAGCAAGCGCTCGGCCGCAGACCTACGCCTTAGACCGCGCGGCCACTGGGATCGGCAACGTTGGTTTTGACTGCCGAATTGTCGATTGTTTTCACTCAGCCCATTGCGAGCGAACATTTTCTTTCCGGGAACTTGTCTTGTTTACTGATTCCTTATTGCTATACAGGCTAACCCGGTTATAGCGCCATCGGTATATAAGAAACCACGTCTATAACGTCAGATATTCTGTGGTACCAATTAATTCCTCGCTGTTAACCATAACATTATACTCCTCGGTTATAACAACACACGTTTATAACGACACAAAATATTCAGTCCCTTTCATGACGTCGTAACCGAGTTCAAGTGTGTTTCAAGTAGGTTACGTTAGGCAGGGTAAGTAGTTCTGATGAAAAACGAGAATTACGTGCATAATTTTGATGGTGAAGCACTTGGAATGTATGTAGGCTTATGGCATCATTATTTCATTACATAATTATTTATTGTATTTCCGAATAGTCGGCTAATTAATAAATTACTGACGTGCGTAATTTCAGGCTTCCGCCGCGGTGTAAATGACGTCTTCGCTCTTATGGGATGTTACGTAGCGTTGATTTGTGGTTAGTTTACCGACGTTTCTGGACAGCCTATCGGTCCTATCCTCAAGGGTCAAAGCGGAGACCTCAATTAACGACACGATTTAAACCGAGCTGCCTTACAGTGTGTGCAGAACATGTGTAACAGAAACACAAGTCTCTGTGCGTCATATGTCTGTGTTAAAATTAGGCCTGTTGACAACAGTGTGGTGTGCGGTGAACCTGCGCCTTCCAATTCCCTGCCAGTGGAATAAATATTACATTTCAGCCTCGGGTTTGACATATTAGTAACATATTAGAAATAAACGACGCTGTATCAGTTGCATACGTTGTTACATAACATCAGCTGGAATGTAGACTTACATTAACCCTTTAAAGACGAAGCGTGTCTGTTTTATATATAAGGAACCAGTTCGTATCGCGCAGTAAGCACTCTCCACTGTGGTTATAAAAACCAGCCAGTTAATGCTGTATAGGGAAGTAATCGCTGTTTGTTCTGAGATCCACAAAAAACACATAAATACACTGTGTGGGCAGAACGTAGCATTTTTGTATGTTAAACCTGTCCGTACTTAAAGTTACCGCTAGGCTCTAAAAGGTTAATTACAGACGCTGAACTGGAGGGCAGTTTATGTGGGTGCTGTATGTGCTCTTTAGGGTGCTGTAACGCCATTCGAGTAAAATCGTGCAAGATCTTCTAGAATGGCCGGTAGCCGTGCCGGTTAACCCCTGAGCTAACCAGCTCAGTGTTACGGGTCAGTTGGCAGGTGAAGTATCGCGGACTGTTGCTCATTCCCGCCTCCTGTTGAACAGTAGCTGTTTGTGTGTGAACTGTCGTGCTCCGTGGGCGTCCATTGCTGCTGCTAAGCCCCGTCGCCACTGATTAAGCAGGTGTTGCGCCGTGCTGCGCCTGGTAGGATTGAAGTGCAACATTCAGATCTGCTGGTATGTGATGCCGTGTCGTTCGGCCAGTAACATGTCGCCTGGCGACTGGTCTCTCAGCGACGCGACGTCGTATCCCATAAGGCATGACTCTTCATCAGCGCCAGTGAGAGAATCACAGAAACTTCTGGGCATTGTCGATAGCCAGTTTGCAACACTCAGTCAACAAAATTCACAGTGTTTTCGTTAGATATTTACATTAGAATACCACATTGAATATTCCTACATGTTTCGATTTACAACTCATCCTTAGGAAACCAGTACCAATTTTTTTTCCAGTGGTGCAACAGCCCCCAGTGGGCAAGGGCGTCCTCATTGTCGAGGCTTCACGATCACACTTAGATACACCACACTCGGTAGGACTCCTCTGGACGAGTGATCGGCCCGTCGCAGAGACCTCTACCTGACAACACAAACACTCACAAGACACAAACATCCATGCCCCCCGGTGGGATTCGAACCCACGATCCCAGCAAGCAAGCGGCCGCAGACCCACGCCTTAGACCGCGCAGCCACTGGGATCGGCACCAGTATCAAATAATATTGCCTAAAACTAAGTTAGCTACTTTTTTACATCGTGTAAAAGAGTCAACTGTGTAAATTTTACTGCTTAACTCTTTTACACGATGTTCATTATGTACAAAAATAGCTAATTTAGTTTTATTCCTTATTATTTAATCTTGTAAAGCCTAGCGGCAACTTTACGTAGTGCCTGGTTTAACATTCAAAAATTCTACGTGGTGCCCACATTGCGTTTATGTGTTTTGTACGGATCTCAGAACAAACAGCAACTTTTGCCTTGTAAAATATTAAGAGACTGGCTTTTATAACCGAAGTGGAGAGTGTTTACAGCGCGGTACGCACTGAGTCCTTATATAAAACAGATTACCTTTCGTCTTTAAAGGGTTAATTAATGCTGGACGGTGTTAGCCCTACGTATCGAATCGCATTAATTGCCACCATGCTGCCAGTGACACTGACCTAAATTGGTACAATGAACTGCTGTTCATATGCTGCTCGTAACTGCTGTGTTTGCGAAAAAGGGGACAAATATTTAGCAACTGTCGTCACGTTGTGTTGAAGTTTGGGCTGATTCATATGTAGGTTCTTACTGTCTTGGCGCAGTTCCAACGGCTGTAAGTCAAAAGTTACATTTATTTGTATATCGAAATATTCCTTGTATCTAGAATGTTCCTGTTACAAGCTGTAGATGTAAATGAGCCCTACTTTATGTTGTCTAGTAGCATATGTTTGAGGAGCTCGTTTTGAAGCTACCTCCAGATTTCGTATGCAGCTTCTTGGAGGTGTATGTGACTGATAGAATTGCAAATTAGGTGTACGTAGCAACTTTTAATGCTGACTGTCAATACCAGATTTAGTCGAAATCTGTTCAGTTTGCTAGGGGATGCAATATGCAGAGGGACAGAGAGACGTACAGCGTCATGTTTTTGTGTTTGTTGTATGCACTTATTAGAAAGAACGTGTGAAAGCTTATGTAAATATATGTGCTCCGAAAGGGATTAGAACCCGCGAGTCTAGATATGCGCATCTTAGAACACAGTTCAGCTATCTGGAGCAGCGCTGGAACGAACCATCCTGTAGTAAGGCAGCTCGACAGAACTAAATTAACCCTTCAAAAACGAAGCGTATCTGTTTTATATAAGGACTCAGTGCGTACCGCGCTGTAAACACTCTCCACTTCGGTTATAAAAACCAGTCTCTTAATGTTTTATAGGGCAAAAGTTGCTGTTTGTTCTGAGATCCGTACAAAACACATAAACGCAATGTGGGCACCACGTAGAATTTTTTAATGTTAAACCTGATGGTACGTAAAGTTACCGCTAGGCTTTGAAAGGTTAACCCTGTAAAGAAGAAGCGTAGCTGTTTTATATAAGGACTCAGTGCATACCGCACTGTAAACACTCTCCACTTCGGTTATAAAAACCAGTCTCTTAATGTTGTATAAGACATAAGTTGCTCTTTGTTCTGAGATCCGTACAAAATACATAAATTCATTGTGAGCACCATGTAGAATTGTTGAGTGTTAAACCTAATGGTACGTAAAATAATCGCTAGGCTTTAAAAGGTTAATTCCCCTGTGTGCGGCGTGTACGCCTCGCGACCGCCACGTCTGTTGGAGCCAGTTTCTGCACATTCGACCAGAACCCCTTGTACAGTGCTCGGGCTGTTTAATGCAAGGAGATCAATGTTTTGACAAGTCTGTGAGCAAATTGGACAAACTTTCACTTGATTTCGTAACAGGTCTGGGGAAGAGACAGCCTGTTTGTCTCGTAATTGGCTGGACCGGATTCCTATCACGACGTGTGAAACGATTACTTGCTAAACTGGTGAAGCAAATTGACGCAGCGCGTTCGGATCAGGTGGACGGCTTAAATCTGCTGACATGACATCGCCATGCGCAGCTGCGGTCGGCTGATCGCGTTTAGTGACAGGGCACGAGTCTTTTGGATACGTCACATCCACTTTCAAAACGCTGACATGTGGATCAGCGAATTTTTATTACATTTAGTAATTAATGAATGTCACCCTTTTAAAACTAAAGAAGACGAGAATCTACATTTACACCGGTGGTGGGGGGGCAGAAAATTTGCGACAGTGCCTGCCTGCCTGCCTTTCTGGTGACGGTAATGTTGAGGCAAAGGAGAGCGTCCGGAAGTGCGGTTGAGGTGTTGGAGAGGGGGCTGTTTCCGCACGCAGCAGAGGAAGGAAGTTGATAATTCAGGGTATTTTCAATTTTTCTTTTTAATTTTTTGTTTTGTGGGTTGTATTACGACGGAAATTTTGAAGTTAGTGTTGCGTGGGTTGCATGAGAAGATTTCGGTGCAACGTGGAATTTTGGTGCCAACTCAGCATTTGCTTTGGGACCGAGGAAAACAACTGAAAAACTTGATCGAGTTGGCCGGTCGCAGGACCTTCTTGATGCATGCGGGTTCGAATCCCGCGGGTGGACATGGATGTCTGTCACTTGTGAGTGTTATGTGTAGTCGGGTAGACGTCTCTGCGGCGGGCCGTTCACTCATCCGGAGGAGTCCTACCGAATGTGGTCTGTGTCTGTTACCTCGAAAACTCAACGAAGAGGAGGCCTAGGCCCCCCTGGGGCTGTCGAGCCATGAAAAATGATACTGTGGCGGGGGCAGAAGACAAATTTTCGAATTTAACAAGACAAGCATTAGACTATAAAAGTAACATTGGGACGCCTTCGCGTAACCCTTATTGTTGCGGAAAAGAAAGCATATTCTGAGTGTCTGTAGGCTTTGTTATCCAGCATGCAATCCGCATGCGCCGTATTATGTTGTCATCTTTGGCCTGTCTGGCTCTACCATATTATTCCACGTTATGTCATATACGGTACAATTTTCAGGAAAATGTAATTGAACATAAATATGTATTTTGATTTTCTTTACAACTTTTGTCTGAAACATTTCTCATTCGAAGAAGCATTGGGCGAGATGGTATCATAAATGTACACAGGTCTTCATGTAAAGTACCCGTTATTCTTGTCATATTTTAATGAAACTCGAATTTTCTCGGCAGATTTTGGAAAACTACTTGAATGTCAAATTTCATGAAAATCCGCCCAGTGGCAGCCGAGTTGTCCCATGCGGACGTACAGACATAACGAAGCCAGTAGTCGCTTTTTGCAATGCTGTGAACGCGCATGCGTTAACAACATAGGCTATTTTATTCTCACTGTCTTTAGACTGAAAACAGTAATGTGCCAAATTCCAAACTGGAGTTTATTAAAGAGCATACAAGATGCGGTGTGCAGTAGGAGTTCATGCGAATTTCTGGTGAGTGGCATTGTTCAGCAGCCGTACGAAAACGGGGGCGTATCATCGTTAGAGTGAGCGGGTGGTGATTACTTTTCAGACCTTGAAGGGAAGGTTAGAATGCCTCCAATGGAAAGAAGTTACACGCTAATACGAAATCATTTCGTCCCAATAAGGCAATACGTGTTGTATTTATGTGTACGCTGTATTTGTGCATAGCGTCATAGAGGAGTTAGCTGCACCTTCCTTTCTCCTCTCTCTGCTACGAAAACGTGCGTTACTCAAGTCTCCAGCCGACGGATTGATGTAACAAGCTGCGTCGCTAAGAACCAACAAACCTTGCGGTATAAACTACAGTTTGTCAGTTCCTGTGAATTATCATTACGGGGGGTTCCAGTCTGCCGGGGTATCACACCGTGTACATTGGTAAACAGTTACGGACGTTCGAATAAACCGTCCTAGAAGAGTCAACTGTCTGACGATGATACGAAGGCTTCGCGTTCCTTTTGAAATGTCGATACCTACAGTCGAACTCGGTTATAACGTCATGAAAAGGACTGAATATTTTGTGTCGTTATAAACGAGGAGTATAATGTGGTTAACAGCGAGGAATTAATTGGTACCACACAATATCTGACGCTATAGACGAGGTGTCGCATAAACCGATGTCGTTATAACCGGGTTAGACTGTATTTACCAGACGACACAGAGTAACATTCCAGAAGACTTAATTTTAAGTGTCTTATTTAACGACGCTGTCGGTTGCTAGGATAATGTAAGGCCGGTGATAGATGAAGGAAAGGGCACGGAGTGTTGGTGGAATGATGCTGATGAGGGGGAAAACGGAAATACTCGGAGAAAACCCTGTCCTGTTGCCACTTTGTCCATAAACAGTTAATAACCATCCGTATGTACAGGGTGTTTATTTTATCGTCATACCGAGCAAGGCAGTTTTATCGCACAGAAAGCCTGAATCCGACGGAACACCGTGTAACAGCGATACGAGACATGTTTTCACCATCAATTTTGTTAGCCAACTAACTTTTCCCCTTCGACTTACCGTGCTCCATATATGCCAATCTAAGGACACTGGGAGGGGCATACTAATCAAGTACCTCTGTGCCTAGAGACGAAATTGTGAGGATAGAAGGTGGAGCTGGTCAGCATCATGCCCACTGGCTAGTTGTCCTCGGAGGCAAGGCTGTCTGTACATCTATTATACTGCGTTAGGTGTGTCTCGCGTCTCTATCGCTCGGACAAGGTCGCCGCTGAAGATGGCTCTACTCATCATCCCGGATGCTAATTCTTGCTGCGGGTCGGGATGCGCCCAGTTGGCAAGGACAGCAGCATATGCGTTGTTGCCAGACCTGTCCCACCACGCCCTGTTCAGCAAGGGGTGCCCGTGCAGTTCCGGTTGGCAGCACGAGTGTTCGTGCGTCGCTGACTGTCGTGTTTGGTCGAGTAGGCACATTAGCGAAGCGATGTCAATAATCCAGCGTGCTTAGCGTGTTTAAACTGTGAACATAAACCAGGTGCGGACCCAGAATTTTTCATTTGGGTGGAGGGGGCCAGACCCTTAGGCTATATATGATTTAGGTTTGCTTTTAAAAATTATGTTATAAAAATCATGTAAATATAGCGTGACACTGTCTGCAACTGCATTTATATACATATCAATATAACTACATGTTCCATGACTCAATCACAGTGTCCTATCGTGTTGTTGTTATATTTTATTAATTTATTTTTCAAAATTCTAATGTACTAGTCATAAGTCGATTTTACTGCCTGATTCCAGCTGAAAGGGAAATCACGTAAAACGTTTGATACTCTAATATCTATAAAATCTATATTTTTTAAATTTCGGGTTGAGCGGGGCTGCAGCCCAGCAGCCCTCCCCTCCCCTCCTCCCCCCCCCCCCCCCCATTGGGTGCGCCCGTGACATAAACCGACACTAAAAGCTGTAGACGTGTGAAATGTATTCAACTGGCGAAGTGTAGAATCCATCCAGAGAGTATATTTTGGTCGTTGCGGTGAAGTTTAGAGTTACATAATTGGTAATTTCTTGATCAGCAGACTGCGGGCTGCGTGTTTAACC
>BLKM01000711.1:291492-334245 GCA_013340265.1 Coptotermes formosanus
GGCTGCACTTGACTTGACTCTGCCCTTGACCATTGCAGTCTGAAAAACGTTTCTTTGTGCAGTCCTTGGACTTCTGGACCCTGAAGATGAAAGCACTCGACCTTCCGAAACGTCGGTAACTACATTCGAACCCAGTTATAACGACATCGTAAATAGCGTCAGACGTTCTGTGGCACCAGTTAATTCCTCACTGTTAACCATAATATTATACTCCTCGGTTATAACGACACTCGTTTATAACGACACAAAATATTCAGTCCCTTTCATGGCGTTATAACCGAGTTCGACTGTATGTACTCAGCATTTTAGAAGATTTGAATTTTAAGCAGCACCGGTGCAACAACCTGTGGTGTCTCAGGGCTGTATTAGTTTACTTCGTGGACCACGAAAGAAAAAATTAACGGTTCATTACACTAATATTGAGACAGTAAATTGTTTTTAGTGTCGACGACAAGATGATGTCAGTCCGTGATATTGGAAAACATGTCTGATACCGGCTGTCACGTTGACGGGGATGTCATCCCGAGAAGATTTTATGACGTCCATTCACCGCGAAGGCTGCACGTCGTATCATTCAGGTAAAAATATGTGTAATGTCCCCTTTCCTTTATTCAGCACCACACTGGAAGTGGAGTTGAGTTGCAGGGTGTTAGTTAATGCGCTCTTAACTTCGGTACTGGTGTGAAGAACCGCATTTTTTTGGATAGTCTGGTGTCCTTAGAAAATGTAACTGGATCACACGTGTACCAGAACTTACAGTAAATTGACTCTGCACCTCATATTCAGGTATCTTATCTTGTAGAAATACCTGTCCGTGTGACTGAACGATCTGAATTGCGTACCGTCTCCTGCCGCTCGAAACCGGAGACGGGTGGGTATGAATCCGCTGGAGGCACTGCTGTGTGTCCACGAGTCGTCTGTGTTTGTGTTGTCCTTTGCAGAAGGAGGCCCTGTGATGATCCGCTGTTCCCCCCCTATAAGATATCCGAAATATTCGCGGTTTTGTAGGTTAAGTTTTAACCTTTTAAAGCCCAGCGGTAACTTTACATACGACCAGGTTCAACATCAAAAAATTCTACGTGGTGTCCACATTGCGTTTGTGTGTTTTGTACGGATCTCAGAACAAACAGCAACTTTTGCCTTATAAAACATTAAGAGATTGGTTTTTATAACCGAGGTGGAGTGTGTTTACAGCACGGTACGCACTGAGTCCTTATATAAAACAGATTACCACTCTTGTGTAAAGAGTTAATTGAGACGGATAAGAAAGCAAAGAACGAAACAAGTTTGTCGTTTATGTGAGACGGAAGCATTGTCGTACACGAATAATGCCTTGACAGGTACAGAACTACGTGTTTTCTCTAAGAGTTAATTTGTTCAAGCTCACACCAGCTGCGCTGCCTACGATGACACGGAAGTTCGCATCGTGTTCGGGCTGTTCCTGTTTAACGTCGTTGACACTCGGCTCTGGGTAGAGGCTTTAACAATCGCCGATCCCGTTGAGAGGTGGTCGAAAAAGCATCTGAATCGTCCGCTTTTTTTTTTTAAGAATTACCTCTAAAGAGGAATAGAAACGGGAGGTGTGTTCTTGAGCCCGAACAGAAGGAACGCAGCACAGTTGTTTAAACCAGTGCAACAGGTTGTACTCAGACACGATGGATAACTGTGAAGGGTACCGCACTATTTTGTGGTGAGAATCCGTAGATACGGAAGGTTAGGTTAGGTGTTGTTCCTAACATAGACACCAACTGGCCGTCTACCACGGCGTTTGTTTATTAACGTCACCATTATGCTACATGTTTCGGCTGTGTTAAGCCATCCTCAGGCTGTGTGCATGTATACAAAGAGATATAGTACAACGGTATAGTAATATTATTAATAAATTTTAATAATAATTCGTATGTATTTGTATATACCGTCGAACTCGGTTATAACGTCATGAAACGGACAGAATATTTGTGCCGTTATAAACGAGTGACGTTATAACCGACGAGTGTAATGTTATGTTTAACGGGGTGGAATTAATTGGTACCACAGAATATCTGACGCTATAGACGAGGTGTCCTATAAACCGATGTCGTTATAACCGGGTTCGACTGTATGTGAATACAACGGGAGGAACCATATGAAACGATTATTCCAATTCGTTTCCCTTCGAGGGGTGTTCTTTCCTTTACCACAAAACGTGTGGGCGTAAGATGCGTTTTGTGTGTGTGTCTGTGCGTGCGCGTGTGTGTGTGGTTGGGAGGGGGGGCACAGTGTTTTAGGACACACCAATGTCTCTCTGCACAGTACGTGGGCGTGTATGTAGTCGGCAAATGCGCAGTATGCGTGAGTTATTAATATGTTTGAAAAATACCGAGGCGGCGGTGACAGTTCAACAAACAGCATAACACGCCAGTGACGGGACAAAACAGGGGTAAACAAGATGTCGTCTCTATTGCGACACCGTTTGAACTGTGTTCAGTGTGCAGGAAGACATTTCAATTCAAAACATCGCTGCAGCAAGCTTAATAAACACTTTGCATGTGTGGGTCTTAAAACTTGCTTTCTGGCTCAGATAGATAAACAGAGAGATTGCAGGTGTTGTGAGAATACTGGCCGACCGTGAGAATGTTTGGGCACGGGCGAGTAAAGGGGAATGGAGAAATTACGAAAGGAGGAACTTCGTATTTTGGTCACACGTCATTAAACTTTTTAAATCCTAGCGGTAACTTTGCTTACCACCACGTTTAACATTAAAAAATTCTACGTGGTGCCCACATTGCGGTTGTGTGTTTTGTACGGATCTCAGAACAAACAGCAACTTTTGCCTTATAAAACATTAAGAGACTGGTTTTTATAACCGAAGTGGAGAGTGTTTACAGCGCGGTACGCACTGAGTTCTTATATAAAACAGATACGCTTCGTCTTTAAAGGGTTAATATACTTGTCACGGCAGACATATTGTTGGGAGAGAGGCGGTTAGATGGGAAGATGATACTAAAATGAATCGTATTGAACGTTCTATGAATAGAAACGCTGCTTCAGCTGTCACACAGCGTCGAATCAGATAAAAATATGATAATGGATATTAGGGGGCTAGGAGTGCATTCGAAAGGAGGTTGCGATGTGCTATTCCAAGGTGTTGTCTCGGCAGTGGCTAGGAACAGAAGTAAGCTTTAGATTTATGAAACGAAGATTCCGGCTACCCGAAAGATGTTGCATGTTGATTTCGCACCGATAGTCCAACGTCGCGGTACTAAGGAGGACTGCTCTGACGTAACTTAGCGCTGTTTTCGCGTTCCTTCCACTCTCATTTATGTACTTATGATCCAGTTAATAACACTGTTAGTAGCTAACACTGCACCAGGGGTGGCCACGTCATTGGTGCGGCTCGCGCAAACTGTCTGTAACTGAGGTAGTTTGCATTCACACAAGACTGAGGGTGAGCTGTGTCTTAAAAAGATTTTATAAATAAAACAGACTCATAACTAACTAAAACTAATCTATTCTAGGTGGATGAACAGAAATAAGAAGCTTTCAAGTAACGAAAAAATTATTTCATATTTATTAACGTTTTAAAGCCTAGCGGTAACTTTACATACGACCAGGTTTAACATTAAAAAATTCTACGTGGTGCCCACATTGCGTTTATGTGTTTTGTACGGATCTCAGAACAAACAGCAACTTTTGCCTTATAAAACATTAAGAGAATGGTGTTTATAACCGAAGTGGAGAGTGTTTACAGCGCGGTACGCACTGAGTCCTTATATAAAACAGATACGCTTCGTCTTTAAAGCGTTAATGTATAGCGCTGCCCAGGTTGCCTTATAAAGTGCGTCTCGCGAGGGCCGTCCAGCTGGCCACCCCGTGCCACGTGTCGTCTGGTGATAAGGTGATATGTAAATAATGAATTAGAATCGGTGTGGCGAAAGCTGATTGTGATGTGGTGATATAACCTGTCGGTATTTGGGTGTGCTGAGGAAGATCACGAAATCTTATGTCAGAATAAGCAGTCTGCGGACCAAGATCTGAACCCGTGGCCACCTCAATCTGACGCAGCAGTGTTACCAACATGTTAATATTTGATGTCATTCACACCCATCCTGTCTTTTCACACTGTACGCTACATTATTTCAGCAGTAGATTCAGCGTCGTTGAAACGAATAAACCTACGCAACAGTCATAAATTCTCCAAGTGAGTGTACGTGATGTAACGTGTGGTGGCGTTCTAATGTGCTGTGTGCGGAGCATGTCTGTATGCTAAACAGCGGCTTGTTTATTGGTAGGTGTCGTAACGAGCAGATCAGGTGCTACATGAAAGTGAAACAAATATATGGATGGATGTCTTCGTAATAATGTAGTCACACGCCCTCATTTAGGGATACGGCCAGTCACTCTGCTTACCGAGGGTGCAGCTCCGCGTACGCGAAGTTGTGCGTTGCAGGTGTTACATTACTGTGGGTGATGGTGTGCAGTTGTTGCACAGTGATTGTGGTCAACCGTTTATTTTGAGTGTGTTTCCTGCTATAGGTACACGTCTTATGAGCAGGGATGCACAAATCCTTTAAAAAATCTGAGAGCCAGGATTTTGGTGGGGAGACCTGAGGGAAGACTTGGGAGACCCGGGCGTAGATGTGAGGATAATATTAAAATGGACCTTCAAGAATTGGGATGGGGCATGGACTGGATTGAGCTGGCTCAGGATAGGGACAGGTGGCGGGCTCTTGTGAATGCGGTAATGAGCCTCCGGGTTCCATAAAATGCGGGGAATTTCATGACTAGCTGAGAAACTGTTAGCTTCGAAAGAAGGTCTCTGCTCCATGGAGTTAGTTAGTTAGTTAGTTAGTTAGTTAGTTAGTTAGTCAGTCAGTCAGTCAGTCAGTCCGTTAGTTTAGTCGGTCGGTCGGTCGGTTGGTTGGTTGGTCGGTTGGTTGGTTGGTTGGTTGGTTGGTTGGTTGGTTGGTTAGTTAGTTAGTTAGTTAGTTAGTTAGTTAGTTAGTTAGTTAGTTAGTTAGTTAGTTAGTTAGTTAGTTAGTTAGTTAGTTAGTTAGTGAGCCACCTCAGAATTCTAGACGCCAGAAGGGTTATATCTAGCAAGTTCCATACTGAGGACCCACAAATATTAGCTGCCACCATGGCGATCTGTCACCCTGGATTTATGCACCCCTGGTTGTGTCCTGTATCTGTTATTGCCGTACATACGAAGAATCTTTTGACATGCGAGGTTCTGATACTACAATCTTTCGGGACGTGACGCCGTGTGGTTTACAGAATAACTCTTCTGGTCCAAGTGTGGAGGCGGTAGATTTATCCGAAGTGGTGGCTGCCCGCCAAACTACACGGCGTCACATCTCGGAAAGCTGAATACAAGAACGTTTTTTTTATACCGATTTTAGCGTGATTGGAACTGTCTAGCGATCGGTTAAGTGCTGGCGGTGCGCTGCGCCAGCACGCCCCAGTAGCGCGCAGGCTTAGTGTGTGACGTTATGCGAAGTGTTGCGTCATACGGCACGTCCCGTTGCCGGGTGTGTGCGAGGATGAGTCGGGTTGGGCCCGGCGCTGGGACGGGTCGCTAGAGCCGCCCTGCCCAGTACGCACGCGCAAAACGGAACTATGGGCTATTGCTGATTCTGTTACTTTCACCAGCTTTTGAAACTGTGAGAAGAAAATCTAACATGTATCGGTACTCACGACTTCAGGTTTTCACTGGCGGTCTGTGATTTAACCTTTTAAAGCCTAGCGGTAACTTTACGTACCACCAGGTTTAACATTAAAAAATTCTACGTGGTGCCCACATTGCGTTTATGTGTTTTGTACGGATCTCAGAACAAACACCAACTTTTGCCTTATAAAACATTAAGAGATTGGTTTTTATAACCGAAGTGGAGAGTGTTTACAGCGCGGTACGCACTGAGTCCTTATATAAAACAGATACGCTTCGTCTTTAAAGGGTTAAGAGATTGGTTTTTATAACCGAAGTGGAGAGTGTTTACTGCGCGGTACGCACTGAGTCCTTATATTAGAATGCATTTCGTCTTTAAAGGGTTAAAGTCTGCCGGGACATGACGCCGTGTCGATTGATAATTAGCAAGCCTCTCCGAAACTACGGTGACCAATGTTCCCTCTAAACTGCGCGGATGCGCGGTCCCGCAGTAACTGAAGTGTTCCCGCGCTCACTGAATTGTTGCCGCGCAGCTGGAATTTTCTTTTGAAAAAAAAAATTCAAGTGTCGCGCAGTCGTCAGGTCGTGTAAAAATTTTCTGCTGAGAGCAGTAACAGGTCCGTGCGGCTGTAAAAAAAAATTAGAAGGACCCGTTGTCTGTGGCTGCCAATTAACAGGGCGTAATATCCTATAAGACCAAATACTTATCTGCAACGCCGTGGAAACCTGAAAGTAATGAATTAAGTCTTCGTAATCTGCGATATTTGGAGAAAAATAATTTCACAGAATTTACGTTACAAACTGGCTGACGTATGTACTGTTTCTTTCCTCGTCTGACTGTGATGTTGATACAAGGTTTGGCAATTACGTGCTTGAACGTGCGGGACGTGACGTGGCATAGGGAACGTAAAAATTCTAAACTTACTCCCTGGCAGGAGGGCGCGTTTCGAATAGTGACGTAAGTCAGTTTTGCGCGCTGGTTGAGAGGTTGTGAAAGTATTGCATATTAAGTGCTGGGATGGGATACGTGACGTATGGAAGAAGAGGCCACACGAGATGTCTGTTGGGCTAATGACCAAAAACAGGAGACGCGGATTGGGCACGCTGTTGCACCCTTCACGTGGCCACACAGCCCTGATTGATCCTTTCACTTTGAACGTCTACCGCTTTCCGTTAATGACTGTTCTTTTGTTTGTTTGTTTGTTTGTTTGTTTGTTTGTTTGTTTATAAACTGCTTCTTACCTTTCAGTTTGGGATCTTATATTGCCCAATGGTGTCTAAAAATACAAAAATAACTATATATATAGCTTTAATTTATCCGTTATTTTTTATGAGCGTGAAAATTGGTTTCTTACTTTGCGGGAAGACCATCTACTGAACCTGTTGGAAAATCTGGTCTTAAGGAAAATATTTGGACCAATGAGAGAGGACGTTACAAGAGTTGGGGAGGTTACGTAAAGAGGAGGTACGTAATGGGTATTGGTGACCAAAGAAGACGTTGAGATGGGCGAGGGATATAGCATGCATGTAGCAGATCAGAGATACATACAAAATTTTAATCGAAAAGCTTGAAGGAACGACGCTATTTGGAATAGATGCATAGCTGGGAGGAATAAACGAAAATAGATCGTAGAGGCATCGGGTGTGAAGGGGTGGAATGGATTCATCTGTCTGTGGATAACTTTCCGTTACCGTCTTTTGTGAACTCGCCAAATATTATTCGGGTAATCAAATCGAGAAGAGTGAAATGGGCGGGGCATGTAGCACGTATGGGGGAAAAGAGAGGTGCATACAGGATTTTGGTGGGGAGACCTGAGGGAAGGCGACCACGTGGGAGACCCAGGCGTAGATGGGAGGATAATATTAAAATGGATCTTCAAGAAGTGGGATGGTGGGCATGGACTGGATTGAGCTGGCTCAGGATAGGGACAGGTGGCGGGCTGTTGTGAATGCGGTAATGAACCTCTGGGTTCCATAAAATGCGGGGAATTTCTTGACTATCTGAGAAACTGTTAGCTTCTCAAGAAGACCTCTGCTCCATGTAGTTAGTTAGTTAGTTAGTTAGTTAGTTAGTTAGTTAGTTAGTTAGTTAGTTAGTTAGTTAGTTAGTTAGTTGGTTAGTTTCGTGTGAACTTTGCCGTGAGCCGTCTGCGTGCAGGATTTCTTGACTAGCTGGGTTACTGTTAGCTTCTTAAGAAGTTTCTTTTCTGTATGTACCCGCGGACGGCCCGGGGGGGGGAGCGCCCACCGGTCCACCAATTTTTTTAGTCGGATCGCGTTCCCCCTTTCTCACAGTGTTGGTTAGCTTTAACTTGCGCCGCAGGCATTAGGCTGGTTTGCACGTCCTTATGCGTTTGACAGTTGTCGTTTCCTTCGACCAGGCATTGTTACGGTATTAGCAGCGAGACTGTGTTCAGGTGTGTAGTGCTGTCTTTTGACACGGACCAAAAGCCTGCGGGGTGCAAGCAAATGACGGTACGGTCACGCAAGCCAATGGAACTGATTTTAACAGACCAGTAAGTAAATGATTCTGAATTCATTTGCATTGATTTATTGACGCAGGGGGAACTAAAACGTTTTACAACTGGCCAGTGGGAACTGTTTGCTGAAATAAGAAAGAGTGCGGACATTTATAGACCAGTCGTGTTTACACTGAGATTTGTATAAAGAGGCGTCTTGGGTAAAGCAAATGCAGGTGTTGGATTTGCTGTTGGTACGGTCGTACTGAATGGCGGATTGCGACGTTCCGCGTGAAGAACTTAACTATACGTGAAACTTAAAAATGAACTTGCTGGCTCAAGTGGTAACACTGAAACATGCCTGGTTTGCATCTGGGCTTTGACATGTGCTATTCTGCCTGAAGGGGTCTCCACATTTTACTCAGGTCCTCCATGCAAATTTCGGCGTAGTAACTAGGCGGTGACCGCTCTTTGCCACAACGTTCCCAGTTTTTTGTCATTCAGTTCATCCAGTCATTCGATGCTGTGTGTAGAATCCGCGTTACTCTCCTGGGCTGTAATGAAGCACAGATAAACGAAGCAAATAAATACATAAATTTCAGATACAGAGATGTAATCGTGATGAAACAAGAAGATAGGGAGAGAATTATAAAAAAGAGGAGCGCTGCAGTTTCTGCCCTTAACCTAATACTGTTAGACCAATTGATACAGTCGTCGGCTGCGTGGGACTGCTGGTGTGAGTAAAATAAACAAGAAATGCATGCAAACTTTTTGGTTGAAAAATTTAAACGGACGAGATATTTTCGGAGGTGGAGGAGCTGATGGAGTCTGATCTGAAGGTGGATCGTAGATACTCGTGTATTAAGACGTGTAACAGGATTGAGCTGGCTGTATGTATAATATGATCCATTGGCAGGCTTTTGTGGCGACTACAATGAAACTTGAGGTTTCAAAACAGCAATGGATTTCTGAACGGCTGAAATAAACCTAACGACCATCCGCCAAAACGTAGTTACTTCCCTAAAGTTTCAGTTCCTACTGTTTTCGGGGGGGGGGGGGGGGTGGCCGCGCGCTCTAAGGCGTAGGTCCGCGGCCGAGCGCTTGCTGGGATTGCGGGTTCGAATCCCACCGGGGGTATGGATGTCTGTTTCTTGTACAGTGTTGGTGTGTTGTCAGATAGAGGTCTCTGCGACGGGCCGATCCCTCGTCCAGAGGAGTCCTACCGACTGTGATGTGTGTGTCTGAGTGTGATCAAGTGAAAATAAACAACCTCGACACCTGCTGTGAGTAGGTAGAAGAGGGAAGGACTACGATGACGACGACGACTCTTTGGGGAGGGAGGTTGGCTGTGTGTAATGACTCCAAAATTAATCTATTTTCGTCTGTAAAGTAAATTGTGCCGTGGGACATTCCCCAGATCGTACTGTTTTGAAATCTACAGCCAGCGATTAAAAAATGGCGACAGTGTGGTATTGGGAAGGAGTGGGTTGCATAATAAGGTCATTCAATTGTAACACGCTGTTCATTTATGTGGGGGAGGATGCAGAGTTTTATGACGATAATAGGTGCTGTGACGTCGGTAGGTTTTGTGGCGCCCGCGGCGAGTAATCACAATGGCCACCCCTAAGGGAAATTATGACTTTTTAAAACCCGAAAGTATTTAGTGAATGTCGTTGTATTTGGCTCAGTAACTGAGAATTAGTTAAGCACAAAACATTAATTTTTTGTTTAAAATTTTAATTTCGCCACTCAGTTAATACGAGCGCGGAGGACGACTTGACCTTACATCAACGCGCACGTGGAAATTTCCGCTATGATGATTCGAATGCCGGATAAACATTTGAGATGACAAGGAAGCTTTAGACGAAAGGCGCAATGGTTGTGGTCTGGCTTTCCCTCTGTTTACAGTACAGAAATGTTTACAGATTAATTCTCACTCAAATGATAATTTTTTCAGTTGCTCTTAAATCACTAGCTCTTAATTGTCACTCCCAGGTTGGCCGCCCTTCCACTCTGCCACACTCCTAGGTGGGCCTAGCATGACTCTGCCACATTCCCAGCTAGGCCTGCCACTGTGCCACATTCCCAGGTAGGCCTAACGTACACTGCCACATTCCCAGGTAGGCCTAAAGTACGCTGTCATATTCCCTGCTATGCCTACCACTGCCACATTCCCAGGTAGGCCTAACGTACACTGCCACATTCCCGTGTATGCCTAACGTACACTGCCACATTCCCAGGTAGGTCTAATGTACACTGCCACATTCCCGTGTAGGCCTAACGTGCACTGCCACATTCCCGGGCAGGCCTAACGTGCACTGCCACATTCCCAGGTAGGCCTAACGTGCACTGCCACATACCCATGTAGGCCTAACGTACACTGCCACATTCCCATGTATGTCTAACGTACACTGCCACATTCCCGTGTAGGTCTAACGTACACTGCCACATTCCCATGTAGGCCTAACGTACACTGCCACATTCCCATGTAGGTCTAACGTACACTGCCACATTCCCATGTAGGTCTAACGTACACTGCCACATTCCCATGCAGGCCTCTCTGGAGCACTTTGTCATGGAGTAAAGTGGAATGAAGCTGATCCCTCACTTCCATCTGATGCCGAGGTTCAGAATGGTCGGAGCTTACCTCCACTCCCCATATTAATTCATGACGTGAACAGGGATAACTCACTGGCAGGTTAAACAGCTCTGAGTGCGATCGAGGAAGCTTGTTCAGTCGGCAAAGCTTCTGACTTGAGTTCTGACTGTTCCTGGTTCAAGTCTCGGCAGGAGCACTGACAATATTGATACAGGCTTGTCGTACTTATTCCCAGTCCCGCCCACCCAAATGCCGGAATGGACTGCCTTAAAATCGGCTACGACCGCTTCATTCTGCAGAATTTAAAATCATGATGTCATTCATTGCCATCCATCCCATATATATTAAGCTGGAGTAGCACAGTTGGTGTACTAAGTCCGTTAGGGGCTGTTCTGTCTGCGGTTCGAATCCCGGCGTGCAAGCTTCTCTAAAACGTCCAGACCGGCACTGGAGCGCATCCAGTCTCCCGTTGAGTAGGTGCCGCGGTTCATTCCCGGGGGTAAAGCGGCCGCGGCGTGATGTTGACCACTCACCTCAATCTAACGCCGAGGTTACGAATCAGTGGAGCCACACCTCTACTCCCTATATATGCCTTCATGCCATGAAAAATACAAATTTACCTTTTGAGCTATACAGTGTATGTGCATGTATATTCAGATTTTCTGATAGTGTTATTGAACAAACTACAAATAAATAAATAAATAAATAAATAGTAAACTGTAGACTGTGGATCAGCCACACCAGTTTGCGAGAACTTAGCAGTGGGAAGCATGGCGGTGCTGTCGTATCACGGCTAGGAGGTGTAGCAGCAAAATGCGTGTTTACTGGAATGACAAAGCTGCTCAAATATTTGGTGACTCCAGTGTTGATTTCTGTGCAGTTCACAGCAAGGCAGGCCTTCCCTGTGAACACAGTCCATTATGGCTCTGTCTGAAGCAGAGAATAAACGGTGTTTACAAAAAACCTTTCACAAATACGGAACCAGCTGGTGACGTCTTCACGTATGATTTACAGCAGGGAGTATAAAAAGCAGGTTGATTTATGACGTACTTACGTGCGTTTTGGCAACACTGTGCATCACCTGATGTAATTACGATTCGTTCTTGCGTCCTGTGTAACGTGAAGGTTGTAATCGTGACAGAGCTTAGAGAAATATTCAAAAAACATGTGGAGGGTTGGCTCCTCTGTGTATGTGTGTACTTGTAATGCGTGTAAGTGCAGCTTTGTGGTGATGTTGCAATTAGATGTGGAGACGCCTAGCAGGCTGATAATTTTGGACAGCCCTTGGAAAAACGAGTACGAAGTTTTCGAATTTTGTGTCTCTCCTTGGTCTTGAGGATTTCTTTGTTTCAAATTCAGTTGACGTTAAACGCCCGAAGTGTCTTCATAGCAAGCAAGAAATGCGCTAGATGGAGTACGTATATAATGTGTATTTCGCTTTAAAGGCGAAAGGCATCTGTCTAATATAAGGACTCAGTGCGTACCGCGCTGTAAACACTCTCCACTTTGGTTATAAAAACCAGTCTCTTAATGTTTTATAAGGCAAAAGTTGCTGTTTGTTCTGAGATCCGTACAAAACACATAAACGCAATGTGGGCATCACGTAGAATTTTTTAATGTTAAACCTGGTGGTACGTAAAGTTACCGCTAGGCTTTAAAAGGTTAAAGACCCCTAGATATGTTTCGACAACCAGATGTCATCCTCAGGGAGTTCATCACAAAGGAATACAAGAACATCACATCAAGTTATGCGGTTAACAGATCAAACATTAAAATCCCGAAACATGCAAATTCCACATTCATAGTTTACAGTACTGCGATGCTAGGATAGTAAAGGTGCGTTTTGGTTATGATGAACGTTGTGACAAGATGCTTGGTGTATATAATATAAAAACTGAAGCGTGTTTACATTATATCTATGCGTGTCTGTGTGTATATATGTATGTATGTGTGTATATATATGTATATAGACACTCCGCAACTCTTGATTACTTCTTGCCATTTTCAGATATTATGACATTCCCAGAATATGAAGGGCCCTGATCTGTTAGCCGTCCTTGTGGTGGGCTTTTGCCCAGCATTCTGGTTATTTGACGTTAATTACACTTATCCAAGCATTTCTGCGCCGTACAAATGTTGGGGCTGCAGCTGCAGCCTTCAGCACCCGTCTGTGTGATATGAAGTATGTGTGTATTGTTTTTCACGAAACCGGTTTGAATTTTCAGTAGCAGCTCCTGATCTCCTTCTTCATGTTTGAAACAATTGAACTTCTGTGGGCGGAGACGCTGTTGAGTAATTACGTGTTATCTGATGGTTCATACACAGTAATTTTACTATACGGGCTGAAAACATTGGATCCATAAAGACAGTAAGTTGAATTTTTAATCGTCATCCATGTCTTTTACATTAATTTTGCGAGTAATCATTTCAGGTAGTTCGATTGTTACCACAGCACGGTGATTCCGGTTTTTGGACTGCTACGTGCTGGGGCCTGTTCGCACTTAGTCTTACAACTCCAGGGGACGGCCCCACCTTCCGATATTTACAGCCCCTAACCTCGAAAAAAACTTAGCTTCTTACGAGCTATCTCATTGGTTATCCTAACATAAATTATGGCTGTTTTGCGTGCATGAATAATGAAATAGGAAATGATAAAGGTGCTGTTACATAAGGCCTTCTGGAAAACAGAACAGTGCAAGTGTATTTACTAATGTGCTCTCTTTCAGCGACTTGTAAAAGTCTTAGAACGGAAAATATTCAGTGACAGTCGCACTTTGGTCTCTTTTGAACAGATTCTGAAACGTCTGTGGTGTGTTCTTGTAGCCTAATCACACAAAAACTGCGCGTCATGCTTGCCTGTGAAGGTCATTTCAGATCTTGCAACGTTTAATAATCGTTCGCGGATTTACACATAAATAAAAACATTTACCATTTATATAGTTTGTAGCACGTTTCCGTGCAGAATACAGGGAGTCAGGCCTACAGAGTTGCCACGTCTGTGCATATGCGTGGTTAATTATGTTACCTTTTAAAGCCTAGCGGTAACTTTACGTACCACCAGGTTTAACATTAAAAAATTCTACGTGGTGCCGACATTGCGTTTATGTGTTTTGTACGGATCTCAGAACAAACAGCAACTTTTGCCGTATAAAACATTAACAGGCTGGTTTTTATAACCGAAGTGGAGAGTGTTTACAGCGCGGTACGCACTGAGTCCTTATATAAAACAGATACGCTTCATCTTTAAAGGGTTAATGTTTCATCCGATTATGAAACTTTCTGCTGATTGTGTCACGTCTCCTATTTGTAATATGATTCCTTTGGTATAGGGCCACGTTTGGAGGGAAGCTGAAGGGGTCCAAATTCCGTGTACCCCTGTCCACCAGCTGCATTTATGACGGTACAAATAATAATGGGGACTGAATTTGTGAGAAATGTCGATTCTTCCCTTTCCTGTGGCGCAACAGCCCAACTCGGGCCTAGGCCGTCTCACTGTAGAGGTTTCTAGATCACACGTAATTAGACACACACACACACACACACACACACAGACACACACACACACACACACACACACACAGCCGCTAGGTCTCTTCTGGACGAGTGATCAGCTCCTCGCAGAGACATCTACCTGACAACACTGTACAAGAGACAGACATCCATGCCCCCGGTGGGATTCGAACCCGCAATTCCAGTAAGCACTCGGCCGCAGACCCACGCCTGAGACCGCGCGGCCACTGGCATCGGCGAGAGATGTGCTTAATGGAATGTATTTGGATTTGCTAGTTAGGCCTGCCGTCCTCGTGCCGCCTGCAGGGAAAGCTGAGATTCGGTGCTCCTTCGGGGGCATTTGAGGCCGAGGGTACTCCTCAGGCTGAGGCCGAGGGTACTCCTCAGGTTGAGGCCGAGGGTACTCCTCAGGCTGAGGCCGAGGGTACTCCTCAGGCTGAGGCCGAGGGTACTCCTCAGGTTGAGGCCGAGGGTATTCAAGTTGTAGCCGAGGGTATTCTTCAAGTTAATGTTAAGGGTGTTCTTGAAGTTGCGATTAGACGCAAGAATAAGACATTCGAAGCTCTGACGGCTGGCTTGATGAAGCTGAAGCATCCCCCTGAAGCAGATACACTTGTCGTGAAAACCGAGGCATCAGGTTCCTCCGAAACATCGGAACAGACATCCTAGTCGATGTAAAGGTAAAGCAATCCCATTACAGGCCTGGACAGTCCCTTAGGGTTCCAGGAGGTCGAGGCTCCCAGATTTCTAAACAAGCGGCACTTGAAGGTGGCAAGGTTGTCAGCCATACGCACCGACCGCCTTTACCCCCCCCCCCCCAGGAAATATTCCTGGTACTCATTTCTGTTAAAGGCTGAGTCGACCCCAGGGCCATAGTTCGGCCGGAAGGATTATGTCAATGAAAAATTCCAATGACACCATCGGGAATCGAACCCGCGACCTTCCGGTTTGTAGCGCAGTGCGTCACCACGGGCCCCCTAGTCAATGTAAACACGCATAAGAAAGCATGAAACTGTAGATGGAGCTACAGGCATGTAATTTTCTCAAGATAATTGCTGGCAGAATGTTATACTAACGCAAGTACCGCCTTCGTCTGGTGTGTTTAAGTAATGAAAACTGCAGTTTGGATACGTTTCGGGCGATTTTTTGTGTGCCAGCGAACCGTACAATTTGCACATGTACGAAAGTCTGTAGGACGCGGTGTTGTGCGTTAACTTGAACAAACGGTTGATTGTTTTGGTTTACATGTGACTGATTTATTGTGACTTTTGATCCGTACTCATGGAAGTTATGCTGGTCAGTGGATTTATCTATAGTCTATGCTTCTTGCACTGTTCACATTAACCTTTTAAAACCTAGCGGTAACTTTACATACCACCAGGTCTGACATTAAAAAATTCTACGTGGTGCCCACATTGCGTTTATGTGTTTTGTACGGATCTGAGAACAAACAACAACTTTTGCCTTATAAAACATTAACAGACTGGTTTTTATAACCGAAGTGGAGAGTGTTTACAGCGCGGTACGCACTGAGTCCTTATATAAAACAGACACGCTTCCTCTTTAAAGGGTTAAAATACTTAAGGGGCACGAGACCTCATATGTACCGCGCAGAACTTTCCATTCTAGTCATGGTTTAAATCAGGGGTGCACAAACATCGGTCGGCTGAATTTTGTCGGGTGGAGGCAGATATTTATAGGTCCTCAGTATGACTTGCTTTTTGTCTCCCATCTGGCGCGTCTAATTTTGAGGTGGCTGCTGGGTTGTTGGGAAATATGTAGGCCCCTGGTATAAAAGCATCGATTCTTTGATCGATAAATTCGCCCATATGTGTATGCAGTGCAATGTTTCTGCTGCCAATCTACTCTGTCCTGCCAGATTGTGTCCGCGTAAACTGACAGGCCCGAAGAAAACTGTTAAATCGCGAACAAACTGTTTTGAAACTCTGTGTACATGAAATGAAGTGCGTGCGTGCGTGCGTGCGTGCGTGCATGCGTGCCTATTCATGTTCTGTAAATGTTCATACAGAAGCCATTAAGTGCAAAAATAACGCCGCGAGAGAAGAACAAATGTGCCAGTTTAGTTATTTAGTCTCACGCTTCTGTTTGTAATGATCATCATCGTCATCATCATATATGCATATGGATAAGGAAGATGAAGGAATTAAATGGAATGCCATTAGGCAGGTGTGGGCACAGTGTTTTTTTAAGTTACTAAGAGCGTGTCTCATAAAATAGGTTAATATCGGATTAAATTACTATTACAAATTTCGCTTAAGGGAATCTGCCGAAATGTTTTAATTAAGTAACACGGGCAAGTTGATTTTCCCCTATGGCTTTGTTTTTTTCGGGTAGCTAAATGCTGCGTTGCGTTGTCAGAGTGGAAATATTAGTCTTTATAAAATGCATTTGAAATGCGAGAGGATTTTATCAAGAAACGGGATTGCAACACCGCATTGCTGTTGAAGGGGCAATTACACATTTTGTCCAGCACGTTCAGTGTGATTGGGCCTGTCTTATTGGTCTTCGTGTTTTTCGTAACTTAAGTTCACGTCACAGTCCTTGAGTTTGCGCAGACCGACGTGTCAGCACCGTGTTCGCAAGTGTTTATGACTATACACTAATCTGAGCCAGCTGAATGCACGCCGTGCTGACGTAACATATTGCAAGTTTCTCCACTCAACATCCGTGCCTGTAAAACAGTGTGTCCCTTTCCGTTCTGAATATATTTATTATCTCTTCCACTTCTTGTCTCTCCTCTTTATCGCAATTTTTATCATCATCTTCGACTTGACTGTCGGTACGATCATTTGATGAGATGTGTTCATTTCGCAGTCCTTCCCTCTTCTACCTACTTGTTCGCAGTAGGTGTCGAGGTTGTTTATTTTCACTTGATCACACTCAGACACGCACCACGGTCTGTAGGACTCCTCTGGACGAGGGATCGGCCCGTCACAGAGACCCCTACCTGACAACACAAACACTGTACAATAAACAAACATCCATGCCCCCAGTGAGATTCGAACCCACGATCCCAGGAAGCGCTTGGCCGCAGACCTACGCCTTAGACCGCGCGGCCACTGGGATCGGTATTTGGTGAAACGTACGCCTACAAATTATGCAGCTCCTCACCACTTATCTCCTCCCTCTTCCAATTGCTTCGTTTTTCTTTGGTCACAATATTCTCTTTGCCAGCCTGTTTTCAGAAACCCTTAATCCACATTTATCCTCAATTTGACAGAACGAGTTTCACATCCAGTGCAAAACTACAGGTGATATCAGAACTCTGCTGATTTCCGTCTTTCAGTTTGTGAATATGAATTGGTAGGCATCAAGCGTGCGTTGAATGTAATTTGTATTTGCTGCTGTCAGTTCAAAAATGTTCGAACCTTGTCAGATGTTAAGAGGAATTTACTTACTGGTAGTCTCCGTGTTATAATTTTGTCCTCTATTCTGGTGACGAGATATGAACATGTACTTAGCTTTCTCAGCGTGCTCTTGTAGACCAGTCTCCATACCAACGTATAACACAGCTTCTGTGTTTTCCTTAGTGGTAAATTACCGTCTGTTTAATGAACGTCTTCACTAGAGAACAAAAGCTAATGAGCTCCATTCAGTTCCTCTCCCTAATGACGTTCCACGATTTTCTTAATGGGCGTATTCGGAATGAAATTTGAAAGTTTCACGTTTAGTTTCAAACCAACCTGGCTAATAGAAGCAGAGCGTTTTATACGTGCAGGCCGTACTGGATATAGGTTTTGCTTAAACACATTTTAATTAGCCAAGTTAGTTTAACCTTTTAAAGCCTAGCGGTAAGTTTACATACTACCCGGTTTAACATTAAAAAATTCTACGTGGTGCCCACATTGCGTTTGTGTGTTTTGTACGGATCTCAGAACAAACAGCAACTTTTGCCTTATAAAACATTAAGAGATTGGTTTTTATAACCGAAGTGGAGAGTGTTTACAGCGCGGTACGCACTGAGTCCTTATATAAAACAGACACGCTTCGTCTTTAAAGCGTTAATTAATGTAGCAAGTTGAAAGAGAATTTTTCACAATATTTCGTTGTTGAGTAGACTGATCAACTCTCTGTAAGTCTGTCCATAAATGTTTTTCCTTGCTATATGACTGTGGGCCAACCCCAGCGGCCGCGCGGTCTAAGGCGTAGGTCTGCGGCCGAGCGCTTGCTGGGATGGTGGGTTCGAATCCCACCGGGGGCATGTATGTTTGTCTCTTGTACAGTGTTTGTATTGTCAGGTAGAGGTCTCTGCGACGGACCGATCCCTCGTCCAGAGGAGTCCTACCGACTGTGGTGTGTGTGTGTGTGTGTGTGTGTGTGTGTGTGTGTGTGTGTGTGTGATCAAGTGAAAAATCAAAAACCCTCTACACCTACTGTGAACAAGTAGGTAGAAGAGGGAAGGACTACGAAACGAAACGATATTACTGTGGAATTAGATGTGTTCGCATAGGAAGAATGGGATAAAGAGATGAACAGAGTAAGCCTAAAATCATTCGTTAGACACCAACTGAAACGCGTGAAGGGCGAAACCGAAATGTCTTATGGCTGGAGTGGATTCCTGAAGCGGGGGAAGGAGGTGGTTTGATGGCGGGGCATTGAAATTATGTAGGCGTATAGTTGAGCGGGGGAGAGCACAAGGGGGGAACCGTAGAAAATGGGACATTTCCGAGAAGAATAAGGTGGTGGTGGACTTGGTTGGTCTCACTGAATTATTAAATTGCATTTCTTCAAGGGAACAACAGCGCCTGTTGATTTGCGTTTGACCAAATGATTATATCGCTTTATGAAATCTGTAGGATGCTTGAGTTGTTATATTGGTGGCGTACAGAAATGTGTATAGTCAAGTCTTTCCAGTGCTCTTATGCAGTTTAACAAACTCTTTACGCAGTGAGTCATTAATCTCTGTTTGTAAACACATTCCCCACACTAATACACAGAATGGAAGATAAGTCAATTAATTTTTTACTTAAACCCACAGTGAAGGATATTCATGTCGCAACAAACGGCATGATAAATCATTATTTCTGGTTTCACACTGCTCTGTAGTTAGGGTAGTGATTAATGATAAATACAAATGCCATGTCTCGTCATTTAGTTCAATTGTAACTTTCTTTTGTACCTGTAATTGGGTTGAACCTTCCGTTCCATTCTTCGTTTCATGCAACTTAACCATTTAAAGCCTAGTGGTTGCTTTACGTATCACCAGGTTTAACATTAAAAAATTCTACGTTCTGTCCACACAGTGTATTTATGTGTTTTGTGTGGATCTCAGAACAAGCAGCGATTATTTCCCTATACAGCATTAACTGACTGGTTTTTTGTAACAGAGACGGAGTGTTTACTGCGCGGTACGGACTGGGTCTTTAAATGCCACGTTCTGCCCACGCAGTGTATTTATGTGTTTTGTGTGGATCTCAGAACAAGCAGCGATTATTTCCCTATACAGCATTAACTGACTGGTTTTTGTAACAGAGACGGAGTGTGTTTACTGCGCGGTACGGACTGAATCTTTACCCCCACTCCCCGTTACCTAGTGGGGTAGGAGACTGGTTGAATCCGCGACTTGATCTGGACGCTATAGGCAGAAGCACACTTTCTTGTCCCTAATGGAGATGGAGCCCTGATTCGTCGGTTGCCTAACCCATCGCTTAGTCACTGTACCAACTAAACGATCCCGGTTCCCGGTTTGAAAACTAGTTTTTTCCTTCTCTTTCTCTCGCAGATGTTTTCTTTCTATAACGACTGCTAACGGACAGTGTGACGTATTTTCTTGTTGCGACGAAAACCAAACAAGACTGACAACGTAACGTTGAGGCGCGTTCGCGAAACCATTGTTGCCGTGTAAAAGCGGTACGTATTACATATTCTGAGTGTAATTCTTGTTGCGGCCAGTATATAGGGTGTCATTTCGACGTACACTGCAGTGAGATGGACATTCACGCTGTCACATTTCAGGTTCTCACAGCAGCATTGCTCAAGATTGAGGTGTTCTCGGATGTTATGCCATGTTGACCGGTAAACAGTTACCCAGGTTTCGAAGGAAGATAGTGCCTTCTTTTTCAGTGTCAGAGAGTCCAGGAAGAGTAACTACTGTTCTTGGACTGCAAATACGCGTTTTGTTATTGTCGTGACATGTGATGCGGTGGTCGCACCGTCGATAAAAGTGGAATGCCTTCGGAGGACATACAGTTTCTAAATTAGCGATGTGTCATTCCTCATGCATTACTGGATTTGACAGCTGTTTATTCTCCCACATGCGTTTGGTCTTGCATTCAGTTACCATTCCAGTTAGGCAGCAAGTGCAGTAACTGAATCGAGTCCAGTCGAGTAGAATCGAGTCTTGAGTCTTTAACACAAAGACAGAATCTTAGCTTCGCTCGACTCCATAGGCGACTGTAGTAACTGCACGGGAAACAAACTGGTCTGCGTTTGCAGTTTGCAGTTTGGTTGTGAGTCAGACGGGACTGCATTGTCGAGTGTCCGCAGCCTTACCGGTCTATGGGGAGAAGGTCTGTACATGTGGTCTGTAGGCTGTACGGTGTAGTCTATAACGTCTTCTTCTTCTTCTTCTTCTTCTTCTTCTTCTTCTTCTTCTTCTTCTTCTTCTTCTTCCTCTTCTTCTTCTTCTTCTTCCTACTTGTTTACAGCAGGTGTCGAGGGGTTTTGTGGTATCATTTAATTACACTCAAGCACACATCACAGTCTGTAGGACTCCTCTGGACGAGGGATCGGCCTGTCGCAGAGGCCTCTACCTGACAACACAAACACTGTACAAGACAAACATCCATGCCCTCGGTGGGATTCGAACCCACGATCCCAGCAAGCGCTCGGCCGCAGACCTACGCCTTAGACCGCGCGGTCACTGGGATCGGCGTATGGTGTATAACAGCAGAGAAGATTCGTGGTCAATCTTGTCTCAACCCCCCAGCGTTCCAAACTGCCGAATAATGTATGATTCGTAGACTGGATTCGGTCAGTTATTTAGCCATTTATTTCAGTTACAGAGGGATCTACTGTTGACAGAGTTAATTAACAGTATAAATACTGTACTGCCCACTGTCATAAATTGTATTTTTGACAGAGTTAGTAATCGGTAGAGATATTACACTTTATAGAGGCATAAATGAGTTCTTCTTTCTGTCTCGTTAAATGTGCACATATTGAAAAATGTTCAACATAAAACATGCTTTAATGAGGTGTGTATTTTATATCGATACGACAGGCCGTTCCGAACGCATTTGCAGCAGTGGTTATGTAGATGGCCGATTCGTTTAAAGGAGTTGCGAAGAGTCACATTGTATCAAGAACATGGGTCATTTGTGTGGCAGACCCTATCAGAGAATGCTATCTGTGTAGACGTGCGAATTACCGAGGCCCCCGAATACAGGTTAGTGCAGACAATCTGCTGCACCGATTTCTTCATTTCAGAACTCGGAGTATCGCCGTACCGCAGCTGCTTGCGCATTAACTTGAACCCGCCCTCAAGACAACTAATTCCCTAACACGAAATCTCCCCATAGCTACGTAACAAAAACTGTACTATGTACATATGCCTGTACTGCACGAATGTTTATATGACTGTATTCCATTCACTTAGTTATGTAACTGAGGGAGTATTCCGTGGAGATGGTTATGTAACTGAGGGAGTATCCCGTTGGGATGGTTATGTAACTGAGGGAGTATCCCGTTGAGAAGGTTATGTGACTGAGGGAGTATCCCGTTGAGATGGTTATGTAACTGAGGGAGTATCCCGTTGAGATGGTTATGTAACTGAGGGAGTATCCTGTGGAGATGGTTATGTAACTGAGGGAGTATCCTGTGGAGATGGTTATGTAACTGAGGGAGTATCCTGTGGAGATGGTTATGTAACTGAGGGAGTATCCTGTGGAGATGGTTATGTAACTGAGGGAGTATCCTGTGGAGATGGTTATGTAACTGAGGGAGTATCCTGTGGAGATGGTTATGTAACTGAGGGAGTATCCTGTGGAGATGGTTATGTAACTGAGGGAGTATCCTGTGGAGATGGTTATGTAACTGAGGGAGTATCCTGTGGAGATGGTTATGTAACTGAGGGAGTATCCTGTGGAGATGGTTATGTAACTGAGGGAGTATCCTGTGGAGATGGTTATGTAACTGAGGGAGTATCCTGTGGAGATGGTTATGTAACTGAGGGAGTATCCTGTGGAGATGGTTATGTAACTGAGGGAGTATCCTGTGGAGATGGTTATGTAACTGAGGGAGTATCCTGTGGAGATGGTTATGTAACTGAGGGAGTATCCTGTGGAGATGGTTATGTAACTGAGGGAGTATCCTGTGGAGATGGTTATGTAACTGAGGGAGTATCCTGTGGAGATGGTTATGTAACTGAGGGAGTATCCTGTGGAGATGGTTATGTAACTGAGGGAGTATCCTGTGGAGATGGTTATGTAACTGAGGGAGTATCCTGTGGAGATGGTTATGTAACTGAGGGAGTATCCTGTGGAGATGGTTATGTAACTGAGGGAGTATCCTGTGGAGATGGTTATGTAACTGAGGGAGTATCCTGTGGAGATGTTTATGTAACTGAGGGAGTATTCCGTGGAGATGGTTATGTAACTGAGGGAGTATCCTGTGGAGATGGTTATGTAACTGAGGGAGTATCCTGTGGAGATGGTTGTGTACCCAAGACTGAGCGCGTTCGAATTAATTGCACAAATGCTGTCACGCTCATCATTGCATGACCGCACAAAACTCTTTCACCGTCATCAGATGCGTATGCTTCATGCGTAAGTATCTTGGCAGCATCGTGTGTCAGGGCAGACCTGTAACTGTGTAAGTCATATTCTGATTTTAGTCGCCGAGGCTACAGCAGACATCAGGCTGCACACTGAGGATGCAGCTGTGCCTGTTCTCACAGCAGTCCATAGAGTGACACTGTGTGGTGACATGGAGGTAAATCGTGTATCTCTTTTGTCGGAACTGATGAAAGGTAAAACAGAGTGCACCGTCTGATGACGAGGCCTCATGACGTCATTGCACCGACAGAATTGTCGGGCAGTTGCCGAAAAGAAACCGTTATTTTCTGTTGATTGCCTTTGTCAAAGGACTCCAATAACGAAGTCCAAGTAACAGACGCCTACTTAAGAAGCAGACAGTCCCTGTGCTAGCCGACGGATTCGTTACCGTGTCTATTCTGGCCCACCGTTGGTCCATATGTTAAGCCAAGTGATAACCACCTCACATCCTCGCACGGTATTTAAGCTGCAGTTTTTGATCAACCTGTATACCTCACTCAGTCTTCAAAGTGGTTTGGTCCCTTTAGCTTTCCGGACAAATATTCTGTATGCATTTTTCATCTATTTTATGCGTTCAACATGCCCAGCCCATATATATATTTCTTGACTTTATCTAATATACGTCGGAGTGAGCAAATTACGAACCTTCTCTTTACGTAATTTTCTCAGTCCTACATTTATATTCTTCTCGTGGGTCAGAATATTTTGGTCAGCACATTTTTCTGAAGCATTCTGAATGAAGCAAAGTGTCACGGCCGTGTAATACAAAACATCATGCGTGCTACCAGCGAGATGTGAACATGCGGGCCGGCCAGTGTCCGACTGAATAGCCACCGTCAGTATGCGACGTGTGTACGTGGCGTGCAACTGGAACTGTGTAAAATTTGCGTGAGTTGTGTGTGGTGTTGTGTGTTTTGCTGACACTCTTGACTTTGATTTGCAAACATAAAGCCTGCTGGGTGGGTACATGCCGGAAGGAAGGGCCACGATAAATATTTGAATTACGTGTCTGTACGTAAAGTCCTTTCTGAGTTGCCTTTTTAGTGCTTTTGTACCAACTTACAAACCAGCAGGCCTATGCATTCATGTGAAAAGTCTAAATGCGTACTTCCATCCCTCGTAAGTTCTTTTTGTTACCGTGTTTTCGGTCACACACACATACTGACAGTGCGCCATGTGCCACCCCTAAGTTTCACACACTACCACTGGAAACAGCATGCGTATGCGGATCGTGACAGTGTTGGTATTTTTTTAAGTGGTGAAGGGCCCCGCAGCAGACGCTACGGACGCACCGCAGCCTTGAGGCTTCTTGTGCAACCCTGTGATGAAGATAACGATGATTGATTATTTTTTATCCTTTTCCTAGTAATGTAGCACCGGTGGAATGAAATTGACAGGGGAAAACCGAAGTACTCGGGGGAAAAACCTGTCCCAGTGCCACTTTGTCCACCACAAATCCCACATGGACTGACCCGGGATCGAAGCCGGGCCTCCGCGGTGGGAAGCCGGCGGCTAACCGCCTGAGGCATGGCACGGCTGTGACAGTGCTGGTATACATCACCTTCAGTTTTCACACCGCACCGTGGCAAGCAACCAGCGGTGCGGTGACTTTCTCGACCACTCTGTATAGACTGCGTGCAAGTTTTATATCGTTAATGAGATAATGTCTTATTTTGTTTATCCTGGTCCATTGCAATTCAGCGCCGACGTTAAAGAAAGAGCAGAGCTACACCTCTGCTACCCCTCTGGGCCTTTATGGCCTGTTACAGGGCGAAGTTTAACATTGCAGTTCACCTCCCACCCATACAGCTTGTTTCCCTATATAATGCCCTTAACTATTTAAAGACGGAAGTTAAACTGAATTTTTTCTAAACGTTCAGTTCGTACCTCGCAGTAAACACTCTGTCTCGGCTGTAAAACCGACTATCCCTGAAGATAACGGGTACTGACGTTTGGCAGTGTAAATGATAGCGAAGACCAGGATGTAAAACTTCAAACAATTTTTGCGCTACGCCCAATTACAGTAGTTTTTGCGACTGTACAGTTTTTGAAGCCAGCAGTGACAAGTGGCGATCCAACATCTGGTGTTAGATGTGGACTAATGTGAATTAAATTGGACTTGTATCCTTTGTTTAGTTGCCTTCTGAATTAACGTGTCCAGAAGGTACAAACAGAATGGTGCAAGGTGGATATGTCGGTGGCAGTTCAATTAAAGCACGAAGGACGCGGTGCTGTGCTTAATTTAAGCGTTTTCATTTCAGTAACGCTTTATAATTTCGTTTCTCGCTACCAGGCTGTCTCATTAGCCAGGGTGCTTCCCCACGTCTAACCCACAAATTCCTGAAGTGTAGTTATTGAATGAATTAAAGCGAATCGCGAGTGCACAGCGCGCTGCTGGGGCCTCACAGAGTCTTCGGCGCGTGAAGTAGTATTAACCTTTTGAAGCCTAGCGGTAACTTTACATACCGCCAGGTTTAACATTAAAAAAATCTACGTGGTGCCCACATTGCGTTTATGTGTTTTGTACGGATCTTAGAACAAACAGCAACTTTTGCCTTATAAAACATTAAGAGACTGGTTTTTATAACCGAAGTGGAGAGTGTTTACAGCGCGGTACGCACTGAGTCCTTATATAAAACAGATACGCTTCGTCTTTACAGGGTTAAGCTATTCAAGAAATTACCTGCACGTTGTGGAAACCGAAGACACATTAATGTGCTCATAAGAGCCTGTCGTCTGTCTCTGTCATGTGCCAGATTAATCCAGTTCACACTCTGTCATCCATCATATATCATAGATTGTAGTTCCAGTTGCTTTGAATGCGGGGCGTGCGGTGGCGCAGTTGGTTGAGGCACTGCGCTACGAACCGGAAGGTCGCGGGTTCGATTCCCGATGGTGTAATTGGAATTTTTCATTGACATAATCCTTCCGGTCGCACTATGGCCCTGGGGTTGACTCAGCCTCTAACAGAAATGAGTACCAGGAATATTTTCTGGGGGGTAAACGCGGCCGGTGCGTATAGCTGACAACCTTACCACCTTCAAGTGCCGATTGTCTAGAAATCTGGGAGCCTCAACCTCCTGGAACCCCCAGGGCCTGTCCAGGACTGTAATGGCATTGCTTTACCCTTCTTTTTCCTCTGTCATCCTCTTTTAAGATCCAAATAGTGTCTCCGTCTCTTCCCGTTTCTCAAAGCTTCTTTCTTTCGTATTTTCCCGCCAAAACGCTGTATCATTTCTCTGCGTGTGTGTCACGTGCCGCACCCATCTCTACCTCTTTGATTTGATGATGATTATCGATGATAATCCTAATCGTTTATCGTGATTTTCTTCAGCCCTTACACTAAATGTCAGTAAAGTTTTCTCCACCGCCTTCGAATCCATCTATTCCAATTCATCTACCTTGTCTCTCTGTTGTTGATTCATCGTCATTGAATCATCTACGCATCATGAAGAGGCACCAACACTAAAAGACGTCGTTTTTCTCCAGATGAGCATCTTTCTCAAGTGTACGAACGTGTTTGACCACATCTGCTGCCGTCTCTTAATAGAAGCATTTAAAGTTCTTAAATTCTCCTCCCCTCCAACAATGTAGAACAAATTTGTAGGTGTTTTTTCTGCTTGAGGAAGACCCTTGTACCTGTTGCAATCCTTCCCTACAGCCAGGAACACTTTAGCCGGCTATCAAGTACCGTAATGACGTCACGCAAACTTTTCACTGCTGCGGTAATAAACGAACAAGAAAGCATCACTTCTCAGATTCTTGTATACATTAAGGCTTTTGCCACGTTAACGTCTCTCTCTTTTTCGTTGTTCCTTTGCAGAGGCGGGAAAATGACCTGAGAAATGCACTGCGCAGAGAGCGACGCGCATTACCAGGCAGACGCGTCTCTTTGAGAGGCGCGTCCAACTGTGTGGCTCATCACCGTGTTTAGAACAGCCATATTCTGATCCAGATCAATCGAGTTCATGCCCTCCCATCTTATTTCTTGAATATCCATTACAATGTTGTCCACCCATCTACGCCTAGGTCTTTCAAGGTTATTTTCTTATCCATGCATTGACGGCAGCGGGTAACGCCCGTATGATCTTCGCCTCAAGTCCACTTGCTTGGGTGGAGGTCTGCAGGTTTCTGAGAGTAGTCTAAATGTAGAAAGCATAATTTATAATGCTTAAATACTGACTGCCTGTAGGCGCCGTTCGCGGACGTGGTGCTTTTTTATGCTAGTCGCCAAAATTGAATCCTCGCCGTGTTTCCTGAACGGTTTTGAAAGATTAAGGTCAGTCGGACGTTTCGAAGTGAGCGCTGTCCGTGTTAAACCGACCCGGCAGTAAAGATCGCATTCGTAGCCAGTTCAGTCCACATTTTACCGGACGCGTTATCTCTCCTGTTTTTACTATAACCTGTTGACAAACTGTGGGTGTGATAGCAGGGTTTAACACGCAGGTGGTAGAGTATGAAATTCCCGATTCTATAAAATGCAGGGAATTTCTTGACTAGCTGAGGAACTGTTAGCTTCTCAGAAAGAACTCCGCTACATGTAGGTAGGTAGGTAGGTAGGTAGGTAGGTAGGTAGGTAGGTAGGTAGGTAGGTAGGTAGGTAGGTAGGTAGGTAGGTAGGTAGGTAGGTAGGTAGACAGGCCGGCAGGCTGGCTGGCTGACAGACAGAAAGGTATGTAGGCAGGCAGGCAGGCAGGCAGGTAGGTAGGTAGGTAGTTAGTTAGTCTGCCTGCCTGCCACTAAGTCCATCAATACCAGTTGAACTGAATCAACTGAAGGAACGACATTAAAACCCATGCCTCCTTATTGGCGATTGCATTACATTTGCATTTCAAAGTAATTGGGCCCTCCCTTTGGCTTGGCTTGGTGCTGTAATGTCAGTTACAGCGTGCTGAAGGTAAGGCAGATGCTGCAAGTGAAGATCGTGAAGTGGGGTCACCGTGTGACCTTGCGGCCAGAATCTGGTTGTGAAGGGACTCGGCCCATCATTTGTTCAGCGGACAACATCTAATGTTACCGACTCGAACGAATTACAGTACCTGCAAGCAAGTAGTCGCAGTGATGTTTCTTCAGCAGCTTTGAGGGACGGAGCGAACTGAGTCTTTCGCCTAAATCAAATGCGATTTGTGTGGTTTACATATAAACAAGGTAAAAATATTTAAGTCTGAATAACGTGCAGGTAAAAAGGCAAAGGGGTCCCTATACAGGCCTCAGGCGCAAGGGGGGGGGGAGATACAGCTCTACCCGTTTGTTAGCCTTGGCGCTAGAAGCGGGTGGCGTGGCGTGGCGTGGCTAGCTCCACGCCCCGGCCGATTTACCCCCGGGAAGGACCCGGTACCCATTGTACAGGATGCTGGGTGGGCCCCAGGGCCTGTCTGGACGGGTGTGGAAAATTTCACCCACATCGGGATTCGATCCCCGGACCGTCCAGCCCGTAGCGAGTCGCTATACCGACTGAGCTATCGCGGCCAAATGTTGGTGCAGAATGTAAAATATTATCTTCTCGAGCGTACCCTTTTTGCATCTCTTCTCTCCCCCATAGGAGTACAAACTATGAAGCCCCTCTTTAACCCTTTAAAGACGAAGCGTATCTGTTTTATATAAGGACTCAGTGCGTACCGCGCTGTAAACACTCTCCACTTCGGTTATAAAAACCAGTCTCTTAATGTTTTATAAGGCAAAAGTTGCTGTTTGTTCTGAGATCCGTACAAAACACATAAACGCAATGTGGGCACCACGTAGAATTTTTTAATGTTAAACCTGGTGGTATATAAAGTTACCGCTAGGCTTTAAAAGGTTAACGCGGTCTCCTCCAGTCTCCTGTTGTCTCGTCTCTGTTAGCCCAGAATACGTTCAGCAGCACTCTGTTCCCTCAGTCTGTTTCTCCCTCAGTGTGATATTGTGGAAACTAAAACACACAATTAGTACCACAACGATCAGTATATAGACATGGGTCTCCAACCCGCAGCCCGCGGCCACATGTTTAAATTGTGTATATACTACAAAAATTGACATGCACTGTATTGAGCTGGCTCAGGATAGGGACAGGTGGTGGGCTCTTGTGAATGCGGTAATGAACCTCCGGCTTCCATAAAATGCGGGGAATTTCTTGACTAGCTGAGAAACTGTTAGCTTCTCAAGAAAGCCTGTGGTCCATGGAGTTAGTTAGTTAGTTAGTTAGTTAGTTAGTTAGTTAGTTAGTTAGTTAGTTAGTTAGTTAGTTAGTTAGTTAGTTAGATACTACACAAATTACACAGTCATTTAGGTGGTTAAGTATACCGGTTGGCCCTAGGCTTAAATACTTGTGGTTCAGCTGTATGTGTATATATATGTAGATATATATCAGTTATTTTATGAAAAGCAGTTAAGTGCAGAAGAAATCAGATATTTTGTATTTGATATTTCCCTGTTCAGTGATTATGGACCGTCTTGTAGGAGTAATTAAATACAATAAATCAAATAAAATGAATGCCCTATGTATATGGTAAATCAGTGCCGTCTGGCAGGCCGCTTCGAAGAGGACTTTTTCTTTACATTTAGCTCGATAAGTAGGCCTGAATATATGTAAGGTCAAACACGTCAGGTGAGCTAAGGAATGCTTTTACGCTGATGACGTCATATTTATACATGCAATTAAAACAGCGTTAGTAACGGTGCTGCACAGTTTTGTGCAGTGCCATTTGTGTTCCCACAGTGAAACACAAGCGCAGAACAACCATTACGTTTTCTGAATCTGGTTACCACCGTGTATTTTGGTTCTCTGGTTTAACCTTTTAAAGCCTAGCGGTAACTTTACGTACCACCAGATTTAACATCAAAAAATTGTACGTGGTGCCCACACTGCGTTTATGTGTTTTGTACCTATCTGGGAACAATCTGTAACTTTTACCTTACACGTCGTCAAATGATAGGTTTTTTAAACCTAAGTGGAGAGTGTTTACTGCGCGGTACGCACTGAGTATTTATATTAGACAGAATGCATTTCATGTTTAAAGGGTTAATTACGGACGTCAGTGCTTAGACATTTGAGTTAAACTTTCAAAACTGGAATGAGTATATGTTACATATGAAGATTCAGCTCGTACCTCACGGAGAACACAGTTTGTTCCCGTTAGCGGCTACAGCTGTTTAGGTAAAATGTCGCTGTTTATTGTGAGACCCATAAAGGGCGCATATACAACGTGTGAGCACTATACAGAACTGTTATTGTCGGAATGGCGGTACAGCAAGCCCCAGAAATTGTGTCGTCGGTGGGTCCGAGACCGGCGACCAGAAAATCCATTTTGACCAAGAGAGAAACATATTCGTACTTACAAAAATTTACAAAAACATGGAATCTGGCAAAAAATTTCAATTTAAGAATGATGCGCTTCCTCTCCGACTGTAGGCTGGTCACCTGGAACATCTGGCGAAGGTACGTAATTCATCCATATGATAGATCGTCATTGAATAACCCGCCCTGCTCACTAAAGTATCTTAATCAAATAACGCTTTTCTGCAGCATGTACAAGAACATTATTCCACTGCCTGAATCTATAATTTCCACATCTGTCAACTACAATCCGTAGGTTGTAGGCGCTACATAAATTTTTCAGTTGATACGGTGTCATTGCGTCTCCTAACACACGTGTGGTTTTATTCACTGATGTATGACGTTTGGTCATAGTGAAGAAGGTGACAGGCGTAACTTTGCTTGTTTGTTTGCAAGCTTTAGTGTGGAAGGCAGCAGAAACCGTGTGAAGTGACAAATGTAACAGCCACTGGGCGCGGCACCATCTTGACTGATCCATTAGAGCGGACAGACAGCTTCGTGTAATCAGATGCTTGTGGCCTGACAGACTGACTACTGCTGACATCTATCGCAGGCTGCTACACATGTCTAATAAATTATTTAGTGCTTCATTTCTTCGCAACAACTCATCGCTCGTTTTCATGCTGGGCCGGTCGTGCAGTGAAGTCTGTCTGCACTGGTAATAGGGTCGTCTGAACGCCTCAGACACGGGGCAAATCCGTCGGTGTATAGAACGGTGATACTGTACAGTGAAGGGCTGCACTTTAAAAGCACTCAAATATAAGGAAAAGTTTGTGTTTAAATTTCTAAAAATTTAAATTTGAACGTGTAAGATATTTGAATGTTCAAGTCTTCTGGGATAGTACACTGTACAGTGTAGGACTGCACTTTAAAATCCCTCAAATATAAGGAAAAGTTTGTGTTTAAATTTCCAAAAATTCAGATTTAAACGTACAAGATATTTGAAAGTTGAAATCTTCTGGGATAGTACGCTGTTCCCACTGATGGAAGTTCCCGACGTGTAAAGGGTGGTAGTGCCTCCGTCTTCAGGGGTAAGCAGTTCTAGGGCAATCTGACGGAACTACTTCAGTGTGAAGGTGAAGGAATTACAACCATTCGAAACGTCGGTAACTACCCACTGCCCCCGTCTTCTGCACTACGTGCCGTCGCCTCCTGTAAGACATATTATTGATGGCTACTGCTGTCATTACGTCGCGTCACTTACTGATCCTCCATAAGAAAGAAACAGGCCTAATGTAGGCCTATAGGCCTACTGACAAGTGAAACACAGGCGCAGATTGGCTACACTGAAATTTCCGTAATATTTTCTAAATCGTTTCCATTTAGATTTTCGGTAATAACACGTACATAATCTTTTGTTATACAATTTGCAAGTTAAATATTCATTGCACTTTGTCGAATACTGTCAGCACATAATCGTTTGCACTGACAGTGCCACGCATCAAATATGTACAAGAAACAGGGACCAGTTTTAAAGGAATGTAGACCTGTGTTATTAGTAACATCTGAAGCGCTAATGCATTCCTGTCACCAGAACATAATTTGAAACTGAAACCTGCAAACGGAAGCAGGTACGTGGAGTGCAGTACGATTATTGTCCTTATATTGCCTTTAATACAGCTAATAATTAATATCAAGTTCTCAGTTATGATTGCAGTGACAGTTGTGCTTATGTTGTTATGTTTGTCTCATTTCAGAAACATCACCTCCTAGCGAGTCCCTGGCGAACTGCCTGGAGAAGCTGCATACTGGCTCCACCACCACATTGCTGTCTTTGCAGAGGATAAAGGATGCTTCCATGTAAGGATGATAGATAAAAAGAGATGTTAATTTATCAGTTGAACCAAGTGTGGGGTATCCTGGTTGGTTAAACTGTGTTGAATAGTGACAGTACTCGTTGTCTGTCGACGCGATTTATTCGCATCTGTATGTTGGCAACACTGATAAACCAGTGTACCCCTAGAACAGTGGTTCCCAAAGTGTGCTTAGCGGATTCAGAGGGATCCGCGGCCAGTTCCTAGAGAATCCGCGGACGCATTTCTGTAATGCCTACTTTGGATGTTACTTTTTTTTAAAATAAGTAATGTTTTGTCAAAAATAATCGAGTAACTTCTTTAATTGGCGATATGTTTATTTCGTATGATCGTTAGAATATCGTATTAAGAAGCCCCCTGTACCCAAAGCGAGTGACAGCCATTTTAATTAAGGTCAAATCATGTAATGCATTGTTACGTCTGCTAGTGGTTTCGTCGTTTCGTAGTCCTTCCCTCTTCTGCCTACTTGTTCACAGCAGGTGTTGAGGTTTGTTTATTTTCACTTGATCACACTCAGACACACACCACAGTCGGTAGGACTCCTCTGGACGAGGGATCGGCCCGTCGCAGAGACCTCTACCTCACAACACAAACACTCACAAGAGACAAACATCCATGCCCCCCCCCCCCCCCCGGTGGGATTCGAATCCACGATCCCAGCAAGCGCAAGGCCGCAGGCCTACGCCTTAGACCACGCGGTCACTGGGATCGGTGTCTGCTAGTGGTGTGTGTTAATATCTCCCTAAAATCAGTTCTGAGGCCGAAATTTTAGATTTTGGATGCCAGTCGTCCGGCTACACATTATTTACATAACAACGATGTAAGGATCCGTGGTTATTTTTCGAAGCCAAAAGGTGTCCGCGAGAAAAAACAGGTTTGGAACCACAGCCCTAGAAGATTTCTGATACGGTAATGTGTTTGTTGTGTAATACGCCAGGTATAACCAATTAACTTTATGGTAGCAGAACCCACCGTTTCAACGCCGATCAGTTGACGTGATCCGGACCCAGTTCATCCATCTGCCGTCCTCACAGTCTGTCCTCTAGAACCTCTCCCAACATTATTCTATACCGTGAGCAAGTGGGGGTATTGCGGTAGCACGTCGGAGTTGTGCCCGAGAAGAATCGTGCTCGAATCTCTGCCAAGGCATCGGCCATTCTGACGTGTGATTTTCGTGTATGTCGTCAGCCCTCTCTTGGTAAATTCCAGGACAGTACGTCAAATTGGGCCATGGCTGCGTTCTTCCGTGTTCGTTTAAATTCTTTGATCATTTTATCGTCTGGTGCTACTCTTCGCCGCTGACATAAGTATGTGAAATGAACGTTCTTGAAGAGGCTTCTCAGCCAAAATTGTGTGTTTGTTCGTCGGTCCCCTGTTTGTGCTACGTGCCTATCCCGTCGTAGCGTTCCGTATTTTACTGTCCTGACAATACTGAATGACTTGCGTAGACCAGAGACTTTGTCATTATGTAATACAGTGGATTTGCTGCTACATTCCACATTGGTTCAAATACTTCATGCATTTCCTGGTGGATAAATTTGCACAGTCGCTAAGAGCAAGAACGTCCCAAAAACCACACACGCACACTTGCTGATCAGTGTTTGAATGGTAACACAAGATGATGCTGACAAATATTTGGGGTGACCAAGTCAGTGGCGATTTGCGACATCTGCAGTGTAGCTCCTTCAAAACGTGTAAGGGAATAAACCCGAAGGCGATTGAGAATTCGAACTGTGTTGGGCAGTTTATATATTTTTGGTAATTTTGATTGTTTATACATCGATTAATTTCATGAAATACGGTTTTCTTAATGTTTCAGGGTCTTCCATAAGCCGCCTGTAGTGAATCCCAGTAATAGGATTGCTGCGCAGAACGGTATGCGCAGTGGGTCCGCTTCGCCCAGCGCCCCACCCGACTATGGCGACAGTTTGCGGAGACGCAAAGTTCACCGATGTGATGTGGTGGGTTGCGACAAAGTGTACACGAAGAGTTCGCACCTGAAGGCACACAAGAGGACACACACGGGTGAGTGTAGTTGCTCGTGCGTGCTGCGTGAATCATCGTAATGCCCGCTTTAGCCGTGATTTCACGCTTCCGCCGCGATGTTGATAATCCTTTACCGAAATTTCGACCCTTGAAGAGGGGACCGATACGTTGTCCCGAAACGTCGGTAACAGATTACCATTTGACGCTGCCTAATAACCCGTAATTGCGCAGAGCTCATCCCACAGGACGCTGTATTCCATTATAACCGTTAAAACCGCTTATTGGTACTTGGGTGGGACACGCGGTGGCGCAGTTGCTTGAGGCACTGCGCTACAAGCCGGAAGGCCGCGGGTTCGATTCCCGATGGTGTCACTGAAATTTTTCATTGACATAATCCTTCCGGCCGCACTATGGCCCTGGGGTCGACTCAACCTGTAATGGAAATGAGTACCAGGAATATTTCCTGGGGAGTAAAGGCGGCCGGTGCGTAGGGCTGACAACCTTACCACCTTCCATGTGCCGATTGTCTAAAAATCTGGGAGCCTTAACCCCCTGGAACCCTCAGGGCCTGTAATGGGATAGCTTTTATTGGTAATTGCGTAAGCAGAGACTGGGGTGCTTAGCCACGTAAGGGACGGTGCGTTGTGACAGTACTTCCGCAGTGTGATTAAATTCTGCAAGGAGGAGACGACAAATGGCCTCTGCAGCACAGAGCTACTGAAGCAGCGGCGGGGGCTGTGAGATAATGCGAACGGACAGTATGTCGCCTACGTAGTGACAGCAGAGAAGCAGAAAGAAGCGGGAAGAGAATGTTTGAACCTCCGTGAAACCTTGAAGAAATTGTAACTTGACGATTTCTAAGTTCGGTTCGCAGGAAGTGCTTAGAATGTTATGAAAGAAGTACAGACTTTGAGCGAACTTTTCAATCCCATCAACTTTAACCGAGAAAATGCGGTAAACATTTCATGGACAGCCCTGAAGGAAATTGGTTTAACCTTTTAAAGCCTAGCGGTAACTTTACGTACCGCCAGGTTCAAAATTAAATAATTCTCCATAGTTCGCAAATCGCGTTTATGTATTTTGTACGTATCTCGGAACAAACAGCACGTTTTTGCGTAAACATCAGCAACTCATTCGTTTTTTATAACTGAGGTTGAAAGTGTTTACTGCGCGGTACGCACTGAGTTTATATAAAGCAGACGACGTTTCGTCTTTAAAGGGTTAAAATTTAAGAAATGCAAGGAAGAAAGCTGAATTCAGTGGATCGGAAGGACACGGTCGCGTGTCATGCACATACGTCAGGGCCTAGGGAGACGATAGCGACCTACTTTGGTAGACTCACGAAAACAGCATTGACCTTGGCACTGGTGGCCAGGGAGAAAGCAGACTGTTAGGTGATTATAACCAGTATTCTTTGTAGTCCAGTTCAAAATACATAGGCTTGAAGTATAGTTGTGTCTTGTGCGTGCGAGTTCTGTTCTCTTCTGCTGTGTTCTGCCTGGTTATAACTGTGTGTAAATTTCACTTGAGCCTTGTTATATGGAATGCCTAACAAATGATCAGTATAATGTGACACATAGTGGCAGAGACGTTTTTGCCGTGATGTTTATATTCTCTGCCAAAAAGTTTACCGGAAAATAATGGACTGTACCACGCTGTCAAGGTCAAAGCTGTGCTTGTCAGTCGAGGACATAATTCCACTGTGTTTACGGACAAAACGTAACACTCGCCGATCCCAGTGGCCGCGCGGTCTAAGGCGTAGGTCTGCTGCCGAGCGCTTGCTGGGATCGTGGGTTCGAATCCCACCGGCGGCATGGATGTTTGTCTTGTACAGTGTTTGTGTTGTCAGGTAGAGGTCTCTGCGACGGGCCGATCCCTAGTCCAGAGGAGTCCTACCGACAGGTGGTGTGTGTCGTGAGTGTGATCAAGTGAAAATAAACAACCTCGACACCTGCTGTGAACAAGTAGGTAGAAGAGGGAATGACTGCGACGATACGTAACACTCATTACACGGTGAAGGCACGCCAGCAGACGATTCACCTCCGAAAGTTTCGACGAATGAGTCCTGGACAAAGTGCGATTGTTTTTCCAGGCTGGGGGAGATCTGGGGGTTCATTTAAGGGATGCATCTTGTTTGCGTCTCCACAACACACACTCGGCAGTGTGACACGGATCGAAACAAACCCATTTGGATGGAACCCCGTCATACAGGCGGTTACCGCTAGTAATGTTCGCCATCTGACGCTCTTCGGTGTGAAGGGAAAGGTCAAGACGGTGATTAGTGAAATGACAATAGCAGATTGGATGAAGGCGCATAGAAAGTTTAGAAATGAGTACTGGTATGCAGACGGGGAAGTGACGAAGAGGTTAAGATCGGAGTTTCCCAAACGTTTGTCGTTACAGAACGCTTTTTAACTCGGCAAATATTTACGGAACGCTTGTGCGTTGCGGTCGCACGTTTGTCAGATAACAGTCAGCGTAACGAGATACGTTAGTAACCAAGTGACAGGTTCTTATAAAAATTCTTATGTAAAAAGCTGTTTAAATTAAACCAGCAAATGTACAGACTTGTTTATAAGTATATATTGTCACCCCTACGTATGTTTCGGTGACCAAGGCACCATCCTCAGGGGGTGTACATCAAAAGTCACAATTAAAAAAATCTTATATGAACAGTTTCTTAAATTTTGATAAAATTTGCTACATTTATATTTAATAAAAAGTCTGATTTTTTGGTGGTTTCTCGATTTTTTCACGGAAAACGTACTCACATCTGGCGGAACGTAGTGTGGGAAACGCTGCTTTGGATAATTGTTTCAAACTTAGGTGTAGCGAAGAGTGGCGAATGTAACCACAGGCGTAACTTGGCTAAAAAATTTCGCGGGGGGGGGGGGGGGGGGCGAAATCGACCACGGGTTTTAGGAACTGAATTTACTAAGGAGTCACATTACAAGCATGGGGAAAGTTTGGTCTGAACCATTCCTTAATATGCATACACCCCCTCCCCCCCCCGCCCCGGGGGGGGGGGGTGTATGCATGTCTTCGACTCAGTAGTCAAAAAACTGTTCTAATTTAGAAAGAATATTGGAGGGATATTTGACCGCCGTTGCCTCCCCCCCACTCCACCCCACCCGAGTTACACGTGTGACTGTAATGAAGCTGCATGAAGTAGGACGGACGTGATAAAAAAACTATGCAGTGGTTTCGTTTCGCTGTCCTTCCCTCTTCTACCTACCTGTTCACAGCAGGTGTCGAGGTTGTTTATTTTCACCTGATCACACTCAGACACACACCACAGTCGGTAGGACTCCTCTGGACGAGGGATCGGCCCGTCGCAGAGACCGCTACCTCACAACACACACACTCACAAGAGACAAACATCCATACCCCCGGTGGGATTCGAACCCACGATCCCAGCAAGCGCTCGGCCGCAGACCTTCGCCTTAGACCGCGCGGCCACTGGGATCGTCACTGTGCAGTCGTCCCTGTCTAATTTTACGTGCTGATTTAATTGACGTTCGGATGTTAATATTCAGGGTGCTACAGACGGCTGTTTCAGTTCTGTGTGACTGTTTTATGTTGCCAAGCAATAGGCCCTATGTCATAACGTATTGTTACTGTTGTTAGTGTAGTTTATACACCAGATTGAGCTGGCTCTGGCTAGGGACAGGTGGCGGGCTGGTGTGAATGCGGTAATGAACCTCGGGGTTCCATAAAATGCGAGGAATTTCTTGACTAGCTGAGAAACTGTTAGCTTCTCAAGAAGGGCTCTGCTCCATGGAGTTAGTTAGTTAGTTAGTTGGTTAGTTTAGTTTAGTTTAGTTTAGTTTAGTGTAGTTAGTAAGCAAGTATAGGTTGTACGTTACAGATCGTGTGCTGTTTTGAGTAGATTCTACCAAAAGGCAATTGAAATACTGTCATCGTAATTAGTTGTAGTAGCAGCAGCAGCAGTAGTAGTAGTAGCAGTAGTAGTCGTCGTCGTCGTATAATCGTCATGATCTCATCACCTTCATTGTCATCATCATCGAAATTTTCGTCTTTTTCACTTTCTTTTGCTTTTCAAACTTATACTCCGTTTAGTTCAAAGTTCGCTGAATCTTCGTGCTTTCTTTCAAACGTCAGCTCAGCACCATTTTTAATAAGCTGTCTTCAGGCATTCAGTTTGAACGTCGTAGCCTTCGTTCCCTTAACAGATTGACTTGACCTTGTCACAAGACGTATATACTAAATTTAATCGAATGTCACATTTTCTGTTGGCGGTGCCGAAGTGTCCGACATCGCTGCTATCTTGCATATCTCTCGGCATGGCTTCACTTAAAAACCGGACAGTTGCCAGTCCACTAAACGTCCAAGTGGTCTGAAAACGCCCGACTGCGAGGTCTGGGCTAGAGGTCATTTCGTGTCTTTACAAGGGCTGCACATACCACGTGACTTCACCGGCACGTTTGGAACATAGGCGCCCTCAGAACTTAGTCTTACATACTGAGTTTCGTATTTATTTATTTGTTTATTTATTTATTGTCTTTCTAGGCATACTTTTGGGCCCGCATACAAAGGAGATGTGAAAAGCGACTGTCGGCTTTGTCATTTCTCTCTTTCCGTCCGTCCATCCGAATGAAACAACTTGGTTCTCCTGCTGGACAGATTTTTGTGAAATTTGATATTGGGGATTTTTTTTTCTAAAATTAGTCGACCAACTTCAGTTCAAGCTAAAATCCAACTGAAATTATGGACACTACGTCTATGACTACGTACATTTTAACCTTTTAAAGCCTAGCGGTAACTTTACGTACCACCAGGTTTAACATTAAAAAATTCTACGTGGTGCCCACATTGCGTTTACGTGTTTTGTACGGATCTCAGAACAAACAGCAACTTTTGCCTTATAAAACATTAAGAGACTGGTTTTTATAACCGAAGTGGAGAGTGTTTACAGCGCGGTACGCACTGAGTCCTTATATAAAACAGATACGCTTCGTCTTTAAAGGGTTAACAATACAGCGCTTTACGTTTGGCGTTGCCTTCCCTCTCGGGCTTCACAACATTACAGTTTTTTACAGGTTAAGGTTGTCAGCCTGATGTCCAACCGCCATCCTGGTTGGCCAGGCTTTGATTTGGGGGTGTGCTCCTCTAAGAAGCTTGGCAAACGCCTAAGTAGCTGTGTCGGTCCGGACGCCCCCCCCCCCGCCCAGTTCTGGAACATTCTTTGTCTGGCTCATGTGTTGAGACCCGTCCGATCAATAAATACGGAAAGCGGGGATAGAAATTTATTCGTCTATACTTACAGTGTGAGTGTCACTGATTCGATTTTCGTTAAACTTATGCTTGCCCGACATCTTTTATAAACAACTCCTGTACCGAATTTCATGAAAATCGGATAGACAGTAGCCGATGCTGGGTCACAGACAGATGTACGGGCGCGGGTCTTCACATAATGGAGGCTTTTTTAATTCTTAAAATACAGTTGATGTGCTGCTGCTATGGCCCGTACGTAATAATCTCCATAGGCAGTTTTTGCACCGTGGTGAGATTAACCCCTTAAAGACGAAGCGTGTCTGTTTTATGTAAGGACTCAGTGCGTACCGCGCTGTAAACACTGCACTTCGGTTATAAAAACCAATCTCTTAATGTTTTATAAGGCAAAAGTTGCTGTTTGTTCTGAGATCCGTACAAAACACATAAACGCAATGTGGGCACCACGTAGAATTTTTTAATGTTAAACCTGGCGCTACGTAAAGTTACCGCTAGGCTTTAAAAGGTTAAGGAAAGTCAATTAATATTCCGTTGTTTCCCAAGCAGGAAGGACTGTTGTAAATGATGGATCGCCGAATGAATTTAGCCCTCCTCGAAGGATACTGGGACCAGCAAGGCACGTTGGAATGTAAACTGCATCTGAGAACGAATTTTGTTCGTTTTCTTCAATTGCGGCTTTGAGATCATCAACCGTGTATGGCTTTAGATGGACTTGTGGCGTGGGGTTGTCAAAAGCAGCCAGTAACTCCGCTGTCGTAACTGTAGATGAATGATTTCAGCAACACACTGTGTGGGCCAGGGCCACAGACAGTTTTCCTATTAGCCTCGCTCTTGCGTCGTCTTTGTGGTCTCACGGGCTGCGTTTGTACAGTTCATCGCTAAGCTTCAGGTTCTTGAGTATGTCTGGATAGCGCTGGCAGAGGAAATTCTAATGAACTGAGGCACGAGGTAATTACTTACGACTAATATGCCGTGTAGTCCGATAAAAAAAACTTACCGACGTTTCGGACGATGTTGCTTCAGAGCAGACTGTGAACCAGTGGTGTGTTGTAAACGACGTAATGATGCCGGGTTCGATTACTAACTAGCTAAACTCCATGGAGCAGAGTCCCTCTTGAGATGTTAACAGTTCCTCAGCTAGTGAAGGAATTCCCTGCATTTTATTGAATCCGAAAGTTCATAACCGCATTCACAACAGCCCGCCACCTGTCCTTATTCTGAGCCAGATCAATCCAGTCCGCATCCCGCCTTCCTGTTTGTTCCTTGAGTTCAGGTTTCCGCCGCGATGTTGATAAGATCTGCGCTCGTATAGGATATTATCCAGCATCAAGTGGAAATCCTTTACCGACGTTTCGGGACAACGTATCGGTTCGTGTTTCTCGATCCGTTTTCCATTTCTGACATCCTTCCAAAGGATCAATCCAAGCCTGAAACTTTTTTTGAACAGAGAGCAAGATATGCAAGGTTTGGGGGATAGAATTGCTAGCACCTTGCCCAAACCCAAAGATAGAGGATCACCCCTTGTCAGCTGTCCGCTGCTGCTTATTCGGTATATTGGCAGCTACGCTCCATATCAGCAGCCCGTCTGCTCCATCCGATCCGGGTTCCATAACAGATTAAAAATTTTTGTGGGCAGCGGAAGGTGTGTTGGCTACTCAAAAATGACTCTGCTTTATCACTTCCTTTTTAGTTTGTTATTTGCAGTTAACCCTTTAAAGACGAAGTGTATCTGTTTTATATAAGGACTCAGTGCATACCCCGCTGTAAACACTCTCCACTTCAGTTATAAAAACCAGTCTCTTAATGTTTTATAAGGCAAAAGTTGCTGTTTGTTCTGAGATCCGTACAAACACATAAACGCAATGTGGGGACCACGTAGAATTTTTTAATGTTAAACCTGGTCGTATGTAAATTTACCGCTAGGCTTTAAAACGTTAAGTAACCTTGATGTATGGCGCAGTGTTTTCATCATTAAAGTTTATGGTCGATATGTGAGTTTTGACATTGCTGAATGTGAAGACAGCTGCTTAGTGTGGTGGGAGGTGTCATAGTCTAGAAAAGAACCTCCACCGCCCCCCCACCCCAAATTTATGGTTGGTTGGCCATTCCCGTAAAGTTGAAAGCAGGGCTGTGGAGTCGGAAGGAATTTTAGGTGGAGTCGGAGTCGGTAAAAATGTACCGACTCCGACCTCAGTCTAAAATCTTAACTAGATACTCCACCTCCAGAGCCCTGATAGCTACAGTAACCATTAGACTTATACTTAAATATAGGTTATAAGTCTAAACAGTAGCCTGATGATTCACGTGTTTGTGATGATGAAACATCTTATAGGTTTACCGTTATTAATGCACATTGAGCTTTTATAAAGGAGTCGGAGTTTTAAAATTCGAGGAGTCGGAGTCGGAGCTTTTGTGTACCGACTTCACAGCCCTGGTTGAGAGAAGACGTTTCCTGCCCCGTTTGAATTTATTATTACCTACCAAGTAAACTGGGCTCACGGTTCAACGCCTTACCCGAAGCTGCTGCAGGAATTTGTCCTTTGACATTTAATTTTCCAAAAAACAAAAAAAAATCGGCAGGAAACGTCGGTAAATGAGTGTGGCCTGTAATATCTTAAATTGCCGTGTTCCTAGCTGCACGAGCAAACAAAATTGTGTTATTATCTACTTAGGTTCGCTGTTGGAAGATATTAGAAACGGTAGCATTGATAAATGTACGTAGATAATACACCTGTGGACGCATGAGGGTCCCCGTCGTTGTGAGAAAATGTGTGAACTGGAGCGCAACAAAGGCATAAGTGATCAGATTCGTGATTTTTTGGTAGCATTAAGTTCACTGTGTTTTATGTCGCTGTGTTCTCCCTGCAGTCCTGACCATTAAAATATTCGTACTGCCGTTGTGCCTGTTGTTTTATTCGGGTGTCAGACTTGGACTTTCACTATAAGGAAAGATGATAAATATTAGGACGTCAGAGAGAGGATATGCGACGGCAGGGATGGCGAACTTATTGCTTTGCGAGCGTATTTGATGCATCAGTATGAAATATTTCCATATTAAAAATGGAAGTCTGTGTAAGATAAAAGCAGCATAGAAATATGTATCCTGTGTCGATACTGTACAGACTGAATTTGCAGAATTTATTTGTTGTTAAATGTATTAATAAAATTGCTTGTAGTACCGTTTTTGAAGTGTGTAATTTGTAATTATAATGCACGGTTTATACGAAACGTGTGTTATGTTCGTACATTATACATGTCTTCAGACTTTCACGGCGACAGAATTGTATGAACTCTTCTCGGGCTGATAGCCGTGTCAATTGTTTAAAAACCTCCGACGTTTCAGAGACACACTCCGTCTCCATCCTCAGGGAAAATGAT
>BLKM01000711.1:334603-345513 GCA_013340265.1 Coptotermes formosanus
CGTTTCGAAAGCTGGCTCTGCTTCCGTCCTCAGGTGAATGGAGGGGGAGAAGAGAATAACACCTACTCTGTTGGGCCCCTTAGACAGAGCTCCAGTGATGGAGGGTAACTCTGTCTAACGGGCCCAACTGAGTAGGTGTTCTTCTCTTCTCCCCCTCCATTCACCTGAGGACGGAAGCAGAGCCAGCTTCCGAAACGTTGTGATTTTAATTTTTTAATATTTTTAATATTTTACTCGTCGGACGATGGATAAAGTCCATAAACCTATCACCACACAAGGTTATAAACCTGTCAAGGGCGACCTACACCGTGGAGCTGGTATCAACTGTTGGAGTTTGCCCTGAGTGAGATTTGTGAACTTACTTAGCAGAAAATGGTTGCGGGAGATGTTTTCGGCCTATAAATTAACCTTTTAAAGCCTAGCGGTAACTTTACGTACCGCCAGGTTTAACATTAAAAGATTCTACGTGGTGCCCACATTGCGTTTATGTGTTTTGTACGGATCTCAGAACAAACAGCAACTTTTGCCTTATAAAACATTAAGAGACTGGTTTTTATAACTGAAGTGGAGAGTGTTTACAGCGCGGTACGCACTGAGTCCTTATATAAAACTACTCGTCGCCTTTAAAAGGTTAAGCAAGTATTGCAACCGTGGTACTGTTCAGTCCCGTACTGCATGTTGTCTCCAGCCTACGAATGTCTCTCTTAGCGCTGTGTTCTCAGGCATTCTCTAACGGTTTATAACATTTTGTGGTTGGTTTGGTATCAGCGTGTCGGGTTAGCATTCATGTTCCGCCCTGAAAATACAGGCGGTGTTTGCCTCCGAAGTGTTGGCTGGCAACCACGTGCCACTCAACACAGTGTCATACTCCAAAAGACCGTACTGTCCACATTCATCCCTCAGGAAAGCTGCGATCTTATCCTGTATTTTTATCCCGCAGTTTAAAAATCGTATTTTTGGAATTTGTTGTCAATAAAATGGTTTGGAAATTATGGCATCTCTCAGTTACGTGAGATTTAAGGTTCTCACAGCAGTGTTCCCTGAGGTTTCATGCATTCTGGGAGTGACGCCGTCATTGGATGAGTGTCTGTCGACCTTTCGGAGATATTACGGACTTTCGAAACGTCGGGTAGGGGCCACCCAACGACACAGCGTCATATCTTTGTCATGTCGCAGTGCACTCTGGTGGACACCCTCTGAACGCCCTGCTGTGTCTACAGCGCTCGGCGTTGTAGGCCTGCGTCGTGACTAATGCTGTAGCAGGGCGATTCTGAGTTGACAAACGAAATGCATCATTCTTACCTGGGGTTATTAGAGTAAGACGGAGTCGCACAAATAGGCGGACAATTGAACCGCGCCGCGCGCTGTGGGAACAGTTTCTCCTGGGATCCGACAGTGAGATAACGACAAAGATGGCAGGCAGTCGCTGTGTGTCAAATTTATCTGCAGTTATTTATCTGCAGGACAATGATATAAGTTAGAGGGCTAACAGAAAGAGTCGCATGTACAAGGGACTGCCGCAACCTGGCAGGGCTGTCCAAAGTACAGTGTGCCCCCATCAGTCAGTGTTGGCTAAATCTGGCGCATCGGTTTACAGTTTTACGTTGCGGTTCCGTCCAGGACTCCGTCTCCTTTCGCTTAATTACTGAAATAATAACAAGATAGGAAACGTACGAGGAGGGTAATCTTGAGTTGTGTTCCAGTCTTCGAGTTTTGATGTGTGCATTTAGTTTGTGTAGTGTCTTGATACAGCCGATCCCAGTGGCCGCGCGTTCTAAGGCGTAGGTCTGCGGCCGTTCGCTTGCTGGGATTGCGGGTTCGAATCCTGCTGGGGGGGGGGCATGGATGTCTCTCCCTTGTTAGTGTTGTGTGTTGTCAGGTAGAGGTCTGTGCGTTAGGCTGATCACTCCTCCAGAGGAGTCCTACCGACTGTGGTGTGTCTGAGTGTGATCGTGAAGCGTTGATAATGGGGAGGTCCTGGCCCAGTAGGGGCTGTTGCGCCATGGAAAAAGAACTGTCCTTATTGTAGTACTTTTCGTACCTCTTTTGAAAGGAAATAACACCCCCCTGACGCGCAGACTCTGTGTAATATACAGACATTTACAGAATGGAAACAGCGTTCTGTTAGGCTAAGCACGTGTAATGACAGTTACCTCGCTGCATATTTTCTCGCTTTTCATGCGTCCAACCGCAGATCAGCCTGTGTTCAATTTTTCCTCAGTTACCCTGCATAAAAATCGCTTGTATGTGGCATGATTTCCAAAAAAAAAAATGCATCAAATACAGTATGCGTCTTGATACTGTAGTCGGTATAGCGACAAACTACGGCATGGACTGTCCAACGTCCGGCCTCCCATCGGGGCAAGAGATTTGGTCTTCTCCTCCCCCATCCAGACCGGCCCTGGGGTCAACTGTGCTTCTTGTATGATGGGTGCCGCCTCTAAGTGGCCGGGGCGTTTCGGTGACCACCCACCCTCACCTAGCGCCGAGGTTAAGAATGAATAGAGCTGTACCTTTACTCCCTCCCTCTACTAGCGTGGCATGTTACGGGGCGACCTTTACCTTTCTAGCTAGTTGTGTTCCATTGTCACGTTCTCACTGCATCTACCGCAGATTTGACAACGGTCAGCCTGCACTGTGGCTTAGTACGTCACACGCAGAGAGAGGGCCTGGGTTCGTCACCAGTACAGTAGCGGTGAAGGGTCCCGCAGCAGACGCTACGGACGCACCGCAGCCTGAGGCTTACCACCAGTACAGTAACAGTAGTCACAGTGAAATGAAAAATAAGTTACCTGCCCATCAGATTGATAGAATGTACTCTGAGAAGCGGTGGTTTTCAGTCCTTCTGTCCACGCTTAGGAATATCTCCCGTGTTTTGTAAAAAGGGGCTAACTGCCACTTTGAGCGAAATTGAGTTATGCGTAGCGAATCACTCAACTAATGGGCCGCTGTGATATGGAAAAACGTGACAACTGCGCCTTCAACATTAACGCTTTAAAGATGGAGCGTATTTGTTTTATATAAGGACTCAGTGCGTACCGCGCTGTAAACACTCTCCACTTCGGTTATAAAAACCAGTCTCTTAATGTTTTATAAGGCAAAAGTTGCTGTTTGTTCTGAGATCCGTACAAAACACATAAACACAATGTGGGCACCACGTAGAATTTTTTAATGTTAAACCTGGTGGTATGTAAAGTTACCGCTAGGCTTTAAAAGGTTAACGAAGATAGGTGGGGAGATCCATCCTACCTATCAAAGCATTTGTCATGTGTAAAACGGAGCCAGCTTCTTGCTGCTCCTGTAAAATTGATATTCTGTAGATTGTCCCCTTTTTAGAAAATAGGGGCGGTATGATTCTGAAATTCGTTTGCAGTGCTTGTATGTCAGTCAGGTTAGTGGGAAGGACGGACGGACAGTACACTTGCAGGTTATCTTGTAACACTCCTCACGTGTGCCAACGCAATTTGAAGTAGCCTTTCGTCGGTGGTTTTGTCCATGACCTCCTTTGCAATACTTGTACGTCCCAGGCTGGGAGACGCGCGACGTAGTAAACTGTCAGAGATAGTGGAATAAATTCAGTATTTAAAGATCGCAGACAACTGACGTCCGTGCAGTACTTGTTTGTAAATACAGCCAAGTCCTTTCTGAGAAATCCACAGTAGCTCCTAGAGCCGGTAAGTTACCTGCTTGTTATGAAACCCGAAGGTTAACATTTGAAAGCCTAGCGGTAACTTTACGTACCACCAGGTTTAACATTAAAAAATTCTACGTGGTGCCCACATTGCGTTTATGTGTTTTGTACGGATCTCAGAACAAACAGCAACTTTTGCCTTATAAAACATTAAGAGACTGGTTTTTATAACCGAAGTGGAGAGTGTTTACAGCGCGGTACGCACTGAGTCCTTATATAAAACAGATACGCTTCGTCTTTAAAGGGTTAATTAACGTGTTGACAAGAACCCACCAATAGACCTTGTCGTGAGTCAGATGAATACGCTTCACGCCGCCACACTCGGCGTCTTTAGAAACCATTTTAATATTGTTTTCCCATCTATGCCCAGAGCAACTTAGAGGTGTTTTCCTTTCAGGTTTTCCAGCTAAATTCTGTTGAGCGTTTCTCGTCTCTGCCGGCCTATTACAGACTAGGAGGCAATAGTACTATTTAGTCATCTGCTTTTGTTCATAGTTTACGTTAGCAGAGATTCCGATGTCTGTAAATTCAGTAGATAAAAGGTAGTCTGAAATACACCGTCGCCATGTTTATGATTTGTTTTATACGATATCTAAAGGACTATTCCAGATACGGTGTTTGCTTATGGTCTGGGTGCGTGCAGAATTTGACGTATCTGGTTTCAATACGTCATCATCAAATCTAAGAGATTTTTCTGAAGCGTACAGCTGCATTTTTCGAACACTCGGTTCCTACCTCACCGAGAACACAATGTGCTTCCATTAGTAAGACTGGTCGGTGGAAATTGTATAGGGGAATTATGGCTGTTTGGTTTAAGAATAATACCGAACCCGCAGACACACTGTGTGGGAAAACGCAGAGTTTTTAATGTTAAACCTGGCGGTAGATAGTGACCATTAGGCTTTCAAGGGGTGAATGGGGCTGTGTAGGTGCCACCCCCAAACTGTGCGTAGTCGCCAAGTGTATTATTATTATTATTAGTAGTAGTAGTAGTAGTAGTAGTAGTAGTATCCGAATTTCTCACTTCCCAGCTTTAGCTGGGAAATATTCACCTATCCTGGGATATTTCATCAACAGGATTAGGCTCGGTGTTCTTATGTGTAATTTAGGAAATTTCTTACAATTGAACATGTGCCAACAATTACCACTGTTTGCATTTGTATATATGTGTTTGGGTGCAGGTTAAGTCTCTTTAAACTTTGTGACAGTGACTTTGGAATTATTCCCGTGGATGATATTACTATCGGGACCACTTGTACTGCGTCCTGCTTCCGCACATCGCGTATTTCGTTCGCCAGTTCTTGGTATTTGTTTTATTATTATTATTATTATTTGTGATACGAGATTGAAAGGGACAAAATGGTTACGGTGTTCGTACTAAATTTAACCCTTTAAAGACGAGGCGTATCTGTTTTATATAAGGACTCAGTGCGTACCGCGCTGTAAACACTCTCCACTTCGGTTATAAAAACCAGTCTCTTAATGTTTTATAAGGCAAAAGTTGCTGTTTGTTCTGAGATCCACACGAAACACATAAACGCAATGTGGGCACCACGTAGAATGTTTTAATGTTAAACCTGGTGGTACGTAAAGTTACCGCTAAACTTTAAAAGGTTAATGAAAATCCGTCAGGTGCTTTAACATTAATTACGGTGGACATAGAAAGATGATGAATGTGTCCACGTTTTTATAAGAACGGGAAATTAAACGTAAGACATACAGATGCTGGATCAGTAAACTTAGATACGCGGTGTAGACCGGTCTGATTCCCGAATGCCGCCGTACTTGTGCCTGAAGGCGAGTCGTCGCTGATGCACTAAGAGCTCGCAAAACGTCGGCACCTGTTTACGTGTTGACACGTCATAACCTGTCAATACCTGGAATTTCTACAGCCTCCTTCATTTTATCCACTCTGATGATGGAGGCAACATGAGCCTGTGAAACATATGTACACCTTCACCAACATACACGGCGTCATAACCAGAGGACAGTTTTCTTCGTTTAAGAAAACGAACGCCGGATTTGGGGTCTAGAAAACCTGCAGCAGTATCAATAAGAAAGGGAACGTGTGTAGGTGCAATAAATCAGAACGCCACTCGCTGTATATTACAAAAACCAGTTAGTAATTCAAACTGTGTGCATAAATTTATCAGGTTCTGATAATTAAATTGGTATTATATTGACCACAGGGGCACGCGGTGGCGCAGTTGGTTGAGGCACTACGCTACAAACCGGAAGGTCGCGGGTTCGATTCCCATGACGTCATTGGAATTTTTCATTGACATAATCCTTTGGGTCGCATTATGGGGTCGACTCAACCTCTAACAGAAATGAGTACCAGGAATATTTCCTGGGGGCGGGTAAACGCGGCCGGTGCGTAGGGCTGACAACCTTACCACCTTCAAGTGCCGACTGTCTAGAAATCTGGGAGCCTCAACCTCCTGGAACCCTGTGGGCCTGTAATGGGACTGCTTTACCTTTATATTGACCACAGAGTTGGTTTGTTAGAAGTGGTGAAAGTCAGAGTCAATTTGATCATAAATCCAGTTGTATATTGGACAGTGGCGGTTACACAATGCATATTCATGTCGAAGATATACTTTGGTCGTGCCTACGCCATGTTAACTGGGTGCGGAGTGGGTGTGGCTGTCTGTAGGGCGGATGACAACTCAAAAGGTCAGTTTGTGACCTAAAACGCTGGCATCTCTGTCACGAAGTTCTTTCTGTAGTACAGACATTGGCACGGATATACGATATGGGGTCGTAACGCGAAACCCAAAACATTCCTCACATATCGAGGCTTACGGCACGGTCAAGAGGTTTTCTGTATTCAAAAACCTTCCAGAGTGGCTCTGGTGCCCACCCAGCGTCATGTTCAGTGGATACCGTGGTTCTTTATCGGCGGAAAAGCGGCCGGGGCTTGGTGTTGACCATCCACATCTAGCGCCGAAGTTAGGAATGAGTAGAGCTATACCTCTACTGCCCACGTATGCCTTCATGGCACGGACAGTGATAACTTCACCTTTATGGAATGAATTCCGTGTATGTGCATGTAAGCCCTATTAATAACTTCTGTACTATTTGACCGACCTGAGGGAAGGCGACCACTTGGGAGACCCAGGTGTAGATGGGAGGATAATATTAAAGTGGATCTTCAATACGTGGGATTGGGGGGCATGGACTGGATTGAGCTGGCTCAGGATAGGGACAGGTGGCTTGCTCTTGTGAATGCGGTAATGAACCTCCGGGTTCCATAAAATGCGGAGAATTTTTTGACTAGCTGAGAAACTGTTAGCTTCTCAAGAAGGCCTCTGCTCCATGGAGTTAGTTAGTTAGTTAGTTAGTTAGTTAGTTAGTTAGTTAGTTAGTTAGTTAGTTAGNAGTTAGTTAGTTAGTTAGTTAGTTAGTTAGTTAGTTAGTTAGTTAGTTAGTTAGTTAGTTAGTTAGTTAGTTAGTTAGTACTATTTGACCTTTTTTGTGGAAATTGGTATCTTCATTCAGGCTGTATTTTTTTAAACTCTTTACTGCACTGAGTCCACTGGGCCCCATTCAGTAAAGTGAGATGCCAGGGGCTGCTGGTTTGTCGGCCGGTGTTCAAATGTAGACGGGAGAACTGGGATTTTTCTCTTCAGCACTGCGTCCGGAAGGACTGGGTTGTGATGAGTCGTCTGTGCAGTTGTCATTTGGCAACACAGCCGTGTCCTAGAATATGTTGAGCCTAACCTCCACGCCCGTTCTACTTGTCCCTTGACGTCTGTATATGCACATGGACAACTTCGCATTTCGTAAATTTAGATAAGATATACAACGTACGTATAACGTAATATTGTGGCGCGTTCGCGTAACCATTGTTACCGTGGAAACGCGGGAGTGCGTCCTGCGCGTGTTGTTGAGCCATTGTCACCATGTAAACACTTGGAGTGTTGCACTCAAATTATTGTATGGCGAATTCGTGTCGCCGGCCACAGTAAAACACACATAAAGAGTCCAACATTTTTGTCCGATTTTAAGTAAGTTCGGCGTTTCTCCACGGGTTTTCATAAAAGTCCCCTGTGTCTAATCCCAGAGTAACCCATCCAGCGTGAGCCACGCTTATACTTTCGGAGAGACGGACGGACAAACTGACAGACATGACGTAGCTAAATATACGCTTTCGTGACTTCGTGAACGCGCCTAAAAACTGTACGAAGTGTGATACAGTTTAGCCAGAGCAATCCTAGTGCGACACCGGCGGGTCTCCTTTTTAATGGCTACCGGGGTTAAAGCGGCCGGGGCGTGAAAGTGACCGATTACGTCCTTCTAGTGGCGAGGTAGATAATGATTAGTCCCACGTGTAGTAGCCTACTATTACCACACCACCGCCACCGCCGCCGCCGCCGCCGCCGCCGCCAGCACTGCTGCTATGGCATGTCTACTCAATTTCAGGCCCTGCTTTTCTTCCCCATATTCTATGGTCTAACGCCTGTGTTTTCTATTCTACCGTCTTTAGCGGGTTTCTGGTGTCTCCTGTCGTCGCGTCTGTCAACCCGCCTTTTGGCTTTCCTGCTTCAACTACCGTGTGTTTTCATATAGTTTTTTTCTTGGCGTTTTTGCTCTTTGTACCCTGCAGATTTGTCGAGCCTCGTGCAGTCTTCTGAGATGGGTAGGCCTTACAGCTGTACCCCCCCCCCCAATATGCGTCCCTATCTGCCTTTCTAGCGTGTGAACAGCAACACCTGTGCCTTAAGCATGAACGAATGCCGCAGGACGCGCGTTCTTTCCGCGAAGTTTCAGGAAGCGTCAGTGACATCACTGCAGTTACTGCTGTGCCACCCGTCAGTTCGGTGCTCTCGAAAGGCGGATCGTTCTACGTGTTACAGTTGTCACCATTCAACGACTTCATCAGAAATGTTAATGAATTTAAGCTTTGGCTACGCCTGTAAGCATATAATGTATTGTCAGTGATGTGTGCACCAGCACGATCGCGGTAGCAGAGACAAGGGTGTGCCTCGCTCGCGTCATCACGCCGTATTCAAAGAGGGGCGGCTCCTTCCTTACGGCTACAGAATCTGGACCTCTAAGACTCCTGGAGAGTTCGACTTTAATGAGCCAGTTTCTCACTCCAAGGGAGAAATATATTGTTTTGTGCTGAGGTGAGTTCTTGCCTGACGGTCAGACAGAGACATCTGCGTAACGAGCAACTGCGTGACATTCTTTGAGTAAGTGTTTTGTAGCGATTAACTGGTTAAAGACAAGAAAATTATCCTGACTTATGTTTAACCCTTTAAAGACGAAACACATTGTCTAATGTAAAGACTCAGGGCGTACCGCCCAGTGAACACTCTGCACCTCAGTTTAAAAAACCAATCATTTGATAACGTGTAAGGTAAAAGTTGCAGATTGTTCCCAGATAAGTACAAAACACATAAACGCGATGTGGGCACCATGGAGAATTGATTAAAGTTAAGCCTGGTAGTACGTAAAGTTACAGCTGGGCTTTAAAAGGTTAAAGATTCAGCTCGTACCGCGCAGTAAACACTGTCTCGGTTATAAACACGGGCAGTGAATCTTGTGTAAAGAGGTAGCCTAATTGCTGTTTGTTGTAAAAATCATGCGCAATACGTAAATTCACATTCTGTGGGCAGAATGTGAATTTTTTTTTTTCTGTGGTACCTGATGGTGCATAAGGTAACCATTGGACCTTAAAATGTTAAGTAAAGAAGAATTACACAGGGGGATTTTTAACGTGTGGAAAATGGTAAATTTTTACATTATTTTGGTTGTCAGACTTAAGGAAAGTGACTGGTAGCGACACCTAAAACACAGGTGTGGAACAGTGTTAAAGCTATCCCATTACAGTCCTGGACAGGCCCTGAGGGTTCCAGGAGGTTGAGGCTGCCAGATTTCAAGACAATCGCCACATGAAGGTGGTAAGGTTGTCAGTCCTACGCATCGGCCGCCTTTACCCCCAGGAAATATTCCTGGTACTCATTTCTGTTAGAGGCTGAGTCGACCCCAGGGCCATAGTGCGACCGACAGGATTATGTCAATGAAAAATTCCGATGGCACCATCGGGAATCGAACCCGCGCCCTGCCGGTTTATAGGGCAGTGCCTCAACCAACTGCGCCATTAAAATGTATCGTAGTGGGAGGTTTGGACTGGATAAATGGACTCAGGACAGGGGGCTTTTGTGAACACGGTAATGAATCTTCGAGTTTATAAAAGGTGGGGATTTCTTGACCAGATGTGTAAATATCAGCGTCACCAGGAAGACCTGGTACCATGCAGTTACAGCTTTAGGTTATTTAATGACGCTTTGTCAGCTTATTTACCGACACAAGCCCTGACGTTCTGTACCACTACGTCACCATCTGATTCGCCAATAAGCGTTTCCGGTTCTACTGACACCAAACACCTGTTCATGCATCTTACACTGGACCAGGGAATGCATCTTCTTCTGTTAGGCCCGTAGCTCGGACCACATTCGACTCATGAACTAAGTCCATGGAGCAGAGCCCTTCTTGAGAAGCTAACAGTTCCTCGCCTACTCAAGAAAACCGAATTTTAGAGAACACGAAGGTTCATTACCGCGTTCACAACAGACCTGCACTTGTCCCTGTTTTGAGCCAGATCGGTCTGGTCCACTCCCCTGTCATACCTTTTGAAGATGCATTTTAATATTATCCTCGTGTCTATGCGTACGGCTTCGAAGTGGTCTCTTTCCCCATGAAAACGCTGTATGCACATCACCTCTAATCCATACATGCTACATGCCTGACCCATCTCATTCCGCTCATTACAATGCTGTTTCCATGAAATGTTGTAGACTTACCTTAACCAGCACGGCGTCTGTTGTTCCACGAAGTCCGTTACAGGGCGTCAAGCGAATGATGATGAAAGTTTCATTTTGGTTGTGTGTATACCAAAGGTTTTTCCTTTGCCAGCGTCCAAGAGTCTCAATAGAATGGGCACCGTCATCGATTCAAAAATTTTAATGGAATGCCTGTTCCCCCCCCCCTCCCCCCCCCCCCCCCATATCTGCTGCACAACTTAATTTTCTTTTAGCTGCATCACAATTCATATGGTAAAAGGGGTTCTATTTTATACCCGTTCTCTGCTATCGACTAGATAGCAGAGAAGGTATATTTGTTCGGTCGCGAACTGTATAGTATTTTGAAAGACTGTTCTGTATTTGCAGTAGTTTTATTGGACTTTACGTGCGACTGAAGGGGCTTTTAT